>CM055073.1:33382730-33695230 GCA_029204045.2 Tillandsia leiboldiana | reverse complement strand
TGATTCAATGACTATTTTGTTCCACCAGGCACAAGTAAGGCAACAAGGAGAATTCGAGTCCATTCACCGCGACCTGATGGTCGGTTTCGGAACCTGGGAATTCAGCCCGATGAGCCTAAACAATCCGTTCGACGAGAACGACGGATCGGTACATCTGTGGCACGGTGCTCAGGATCGGATCGTGCCGGTCGCCCTCGCGAGAAATGTCGCGCAGAAGCTCCCCTGGATTCGATATCACGAGCTTCCTGAGGCCGGCCATTTTTTCCCTTTTGCAGATGGAATGGCAGATGTTATTGTGAAATCACTACTGCTGGGAGATCCATAAACTGTTGTTGCAGTTTTCATTGCATACAGTTATGGCCACTGTTCACTAGTTTGACTAGTTATATATATATATGTACTAATTAATGAATGCCCCCCTATTTATGCTTTGGGTCAATGGATTTTGTCTCAGTTTATTTCAGCTTTAATAATTACTCTGACATGCACTATATTGATCTCAAGAACATGCACATTGTGCTATAATGGATTGATTTGGACTGCAATATGCATGGTTCAGCTCTTCCTACTCAGATGTCCTATGTATGTACACCCTCGGAATAGTAATTAATGTCGTACCCTCGCAAAATTATTTAAGATTCCCATGTGATTTAGAAATACCTTTTTTTTTTTTTTTTTTTTTTGAGTTGAAGGTCGCATGTTACCGCTTTATTCATAAGAGGGATAAATTAGACTACAGAAAAAGGCAACTGGGTCTCGAGAAAAAAAAAAAAAAAAAAAGAGACTCTGCTGGCGGTTTAGTACCAACAGATCCTTGAGAGATCGAATCTCCGCTAGTAGGTTATCTGGAGTTATCTTTCGATTTTCGAAGATTCTCCTGTTTCTCGCCAGCCAGAAAGACAATCAGGCGGCCGCAGTTGTCGCTAACTCCCGTCCTTTGACAGCTCCATCTTTGAGTCTGCTGGTTTTCCAGAGCCGACACGAAGAAAAGCAGTTGGAGTTATCTCCACTAGTAGGTTATTCGGAGTCATCTTTCGGTTTTCGAAGATTCTTCTGTTTCTCGCCGGCCAGAAAGACAACTAGGCGGCCGCAATTGTCGATAACTCCCGTCCTTTGACAGCTCCACCTTTGAGTCTGCTGGTTTTCCAGAGCCGACACGAAGAAAAGCAGTTGGAGAGGAAAAGCTTGTTCGGGAGGAGTCCATAGAGCACTGCTTTGGTGTTTTGGCATTCCATAAAAAGATGGTTTATCGTTTCTGGCTCGTCTAGGCAGAGAACGCATCGGTCATCACCCTCCCATTCCCCTTTGATCAAAATGTAATTTAGGAATACTATTAATAGCAAAAAAATAGTATTTACTATCTATTTAATGATCCTTGAGTATTTTAAGTTTAGTGGTGACCAATAGAATAGTATTTGAGTTTTAAAGTTAAACCAGTGATAGCCCCCTAGATCATTAACATATTAAAGTAAATTGCACAATCTTTTTTATGAATTCACAGGTTATGAATTCACAAAAATTATTCTCGCTCTTCTGCTAAATTTTGTAAAACAAATAAACAAAATAATTATTTTGGTCAAATTAGTACTCTATATATATTCCACTTTTTTAGTGAAATAAGACTATTCTTATGTTTATGCTTACCTTATTAAAGATAATTAATAAGGTACTACTATTTAATTATATTATATTATATTATATTATATTATATTATAATTTATATATTTTATATTTTTCCTAATGTACTATATAATATATTATATAATATTATATAAAATAATAAATATATTAAATATATAATATGCTAAAATGTGTTGTCTTCAATCATTTTTTAACTACATATAAAAATAAATACCAAATATAATTTTAATTATTCTTAAAAATAAAAAAAAATTAGACCAAACATAATTCGACACTTATTTTTTTTTTCGAGAAAAAATAGAATACTATCGCTTCATTTAAAGGATCTTGAACTAAGCAACCGAGTGAGGCTACCGGATCTCAAAAAAAAAAAAAAAAAAAATTAGTTATCCTTGAATATTTAGTTATTCTTGCTCTCCTAAAATATTTAGTTATCCCAAAAATAATTATTTTTTGTTCTTAAAAAAGAGTTAATTTTATATAACTCTATGTAAATATATCGAATAGTAAATATATCCATACAAAATTTAATTTTTCACATTTATTCTTTTAAAAATTTTAAGTTGTTCATATATGACCTTACCGTCAATATCCGTTAGAAAAATATAGTTAATCATATATTAAATATTTAATCTTAATTAGTGAGTGAGGTAAATTTATTTTTTTATTCCTCAAATATTATACTTAATCATAGGTGTCGAAATTTTTGAAAAAATATATTTACAAGAGCAAAATTTACATTTTATTTATATTTCGCTAAAAAATAAGCAGTAAGCTAACTAGCTATAACAAGTTAGAAGGATATATATGATAATATGAACAACTTAAAATATTTTAAAAAATAAATA
Source organism: Tillandsia leiboldiana (assembly GCA_029204045.2). Taxonomy (NCBI): domain Eukaryota; kingdom Viridiplantae; phylum Streptophyta; class Magnoliopsida; order Poales; family Bromeliaceae; genus Tillandsia; species Tillandsia leiboldiana. The sequence goes on along the minus strand of CM055073.1, from coordinate 33,692,741 downwards.
TAAAAATTTAAATATTATATATATATATATATATATATATATATATATATATATATATATATATATATATATAGAGTTGGGCTGGAATGCTATTGATAGCACCAGCCCAACTTTGCCACCCATTTTATACCCTTTGGATTGCGTTGAGATTTGTGAAAGCTATTTAATGAAAAAAAGAAAAAAGAAAAAGTAAAAAGAAAAAGTAAAAATTAAATAGCTTTCACAAATCTCAACGCAATCCAAAGGGTATAAAATGGGTGGCAAAGTTGGGCTGGTGCTATCAATAGCATTCCAGCCCAACTCTATATATATATATATATATTATTTAATATATTTATACCAAGTTGTATAAAATTAACTCCTAAAAACAAACAGAGTGGTTTAGGTAAGCTTAGCATGTTATTGTCAAAATAAATATAAAATGTTTATTGTATGTAATAAATTAATTGGTGTTTTAATTGCGCAGCCGTAAATTGACTTCGACTGAAGATAACGTGTTAGGAAAGGGTTTCTACATAATAATGTCACATGAGGAGAAGAACAAAGGGAGGGAAAAGATTTGTTAGACAATGGGAGGAGACCGGAGGGTAAATTGATGGATGCAATAAATGTTCGGTAAATATATTTTTTCGGATTCGTTGTAATTTAGTTTTTACAAGTTCTAATTAGCTGTGATTCGTGATGATTTAGTATTATTATTATTATTATTATTATTATTATTATTATTATTTTTTGAGACTTAGTTGTTTTACTACTGTAGCCTAATTCATTTACCTTATGAATGAAATGGGTAGCATGTAATTTTTTTTTCTTAAAAAAAAAAAAAAAAACACAACAAAGGGAGGAAATAATAATAAGGAAAATGCTAGATGTACACCCCAGATGGGGTGTACATCTTACACCCACCCCATCCTAGGGGTGGGTGAATTCCACTCGTCACATGATGTGACGAGTGAATGAATACCCACCCCAAGATGGGGTGGGTGTAGGATGTACACCCCATTTGGGGTGTACACCTAGCACTTCTCTAATAATAATAATAATAATAAAAAAAAAAATTTCTGCACCTGGTTGTTGGGCAATAGGGATCAGCTTACAGAAGAACCATCAAGTAGAAAATGACAAAAGCCTGGGAAAAAAAAATCAAAAGCCATCATCATCAATTAGGAACTTAAGAAGGAACCTCATTGAATTTGCCAATTTATTAAGTAATTTTGACATTTTCCACTCTTTCACTCTCTCTCTTTCCAAGTCCTTAATTAATTAATTTCCCTCTCCACCTAACTACTTGTGAGTTGGGAAGTAATTGATGTACTAGCATCAGGACTTTATTAACTCTTTTAGTAAGTTGAGAAGTAATTGTTGTGCTAGCTACATCGGAGTCGCGAGCTACACCTGCTGAGAAGTTGGTAGAAAAACTAAGTCTTCATGTTCACTTTATCTAGCACAGTTGATTAATAATTTAATAAATAAATTTTAAAATTTAATTATTTTATATTTTTAGCTGAGTTGATTTTTAAACTATGAGTGAGACGAATAATTTACTATCTTTTTTTTTTTTTTTTTTTTTTTTTTTTTTTTTTAATTCTTTGTCCTGAAGATGGCAATTATATGGATATTATTATTCATTGAGATATTTTTCACTGCTCCCCGAATACAAATCCTGGGACCAAACGCTACATCAGAAATAGCAATGTGGGTGGATTCAGGTTGATGGAGATTCTGTTTCAACCCATTTTCGAATTGGATGATGAGTGGTGTTGGATGGAAGGGGCAAATATCATGCCTTGTGGCTGGATGTCAGATTGGACCGAGCCGGCAAATATCCTGCCTTGTGGCAGGATGTCAGATTGAAAGTCACGTTTGAAATGGTGGGAGGTCGGATTAGACCAAGTTATATTTGAAGTTGTATAAAGCTAGTTAGGCTGAATCACAATTGAGGCTTATGGGTGTTGTATTTATACACATTAAATAAATTATTTATGTATTTTTAACTGTTCAAACTTTTGAGAGTAATGATTAGCACCAACGATCCGACAGATTAAAAATAAAAAAATTAATAATTTGTTCCTAATAGGTCACGATCCGTTAAAAAATAGAACAAGAGGTAAAAGACCTGTTTTGTGACATCCCAATAATTTCTCATCGGATGAAAATGAGATTTGATTGGATTTATAAGAAACGATAGACAGGAGTAATAATAACAATATTTAAATATGTTGGGTCGGTGATTTAGACCCAATGAACTATTATTGCTAGTGATTGGATCATTATATTTAGTATCAAAATCAATCACCAGCCGTAAATATATGATGAATCTCAGCTAAGTCAAGATCTAAAGAACAAAGTGATAAACTATATCAAGATCAACTAGGCTAGCAAGACAAGATGATGTAGTGATTTTGGACTGTGTGTGTTAAGTATTTTGGATCGATGATATAGGCCAAACAAATTATTATTACTAGCGAATTGAATCGTTACATATTTCTTTCTTTAATCCGTTCTAATCCGTCAAAAATTTACTTCTGTCTAGATTAATTTTGAATGAAGATAAGTTGTAATAAGAAATGTTTCTAGAATATTTCAATCCATCCCAAATCATTCTTGACCAGTCAAAAAAAAAAAAAAAAAAAAAAAAAAAGAAAAAAAAAAAAAAAAAGAAGAAGAAAGGACGGAGGTGGGGGACCATGTGGGCCCCGGATCCGACCCATTTGCATCCAAAGTAAGAAAACCACCTTGAAAGAGATGGCACCAGCGGACAAGGAGGAAAGAAAACTAGTCGTACTTACTGTGGTGTTTTTTTTTTTTTTTTTTTTTTTGGAGTAGTTGTACTTACTGTTGTTACCAATAATCCATTGTATATAAAACTATTGAAGTACCTGCTACCGAAAATAAATGTAAAGAGAACAATTGATCCTAACATCTACTCAAAATAAACTTAGATTGAGAGACAATGCAATTCTCGGGAATATTGGTTGCCCTGCTGATCATTTCATTGGCATGGGGTTATAACGCGATTTTGCGACCTCCCCCTCCGAAACTATGCGGTTCGCCAAACGGTCCCCCTGTTACATCTCCCAGGATCAAGCTCAAAGATGGAAGATACCTAGCTTACAAAGAAGCAGGAGTGCCCAAGGAGAAAGCCAAGTTTAAACTCATAGTTGTTCATGGACTTGATGCAACCAAAGACATTCTTGTACCTGCATCTCAAGTAAAAATTCCAGGAATTTTTTTTTTTTCTTTTTTTTTTTTTAGAGAAGTTATTAATTATTTTATTAAGGCTTTAATGTTTTCTCTACTGACTAACATCAGAACATTGCTGTGTTTTACAGGAGCTCGTGGAGGATCTGGGGATATATTTTCTCCAATTTGATAGACCAGGATATGGGGAGAGTGATCCGAATCCGAAGCGAAGTGCGAGGAGTGATGCTATGGATATAGAGGAGCTCGCAGATCAATTGGAGATTGGGTCCAAGTTCTATGTGATGGGAGTGTCCATGGGATCTCACCCAGTGTGGGGATGCTTAAATTACATACCTCACAGGTGAGAAACAACAGCTTGTATCCATCCTGTAGCTCACCGTTTTCCATCTTTAGAAATGTGGTGAATAAGATGTCCGGAGTTCTTCTTTTTCTAAATGAGTTTCTGGGTCAAAAAAATGCTGGATTGGGCTAGGAAGTGAACTACACGGTTCCATAGCTTATAAGTTATAAACTTCTATTCTAATTGTAACGATCCGGTCCACTAGCAATAACAACTCACTCCCATTCGATATGGGACTATTGGGGTGTCACAGACTGAGACTGTGGGACTATTAGGATGTCACAGACTCCTTCCGTTTAGTCCTGACGTCCTCATCAGTCCAAACACACATACAATCCAAGATCGTTTAGGTCTGACGTCCTCATCAGTCCAAACACACATACAACCCAAGATAGTTTAGATCACTAACCCTGTCATCTAGACTTAGACTCAACTGAGACTTGTACACACTTTCGGCTGATTATTAGTTCTGATACCAAATGTAACGATCCGGCCCACTAGCAATAATAACTTCGTTCGGTTCAAACCACAGTCCAAAATGCTTAAGTCTAGTTATTATTAGTAGTGTCATATTTTATATATACTCAAAAACATCTACACTCTCATCCGATCTGGAATTATTAGGATGTCACACTAATTTGAAGCTGCTTCTGTTTCTACTGACATATAAACTATATACGCGGATGGAAGAATTTTAATTTTGAAAGTTAGAACATCTTCTCTTCCTATAAAACTTATTGGAAAGATCGATTTTGAACTCGCGAACATTTGGAATATAGGCTTGCTGGAGCAACACTGGTGGTACCAGTGATCAACTACTGGTGGCCTTCTTTCCCTAGCGAGCTAGCTAAAGAGGGTTTCGGCAAAATAATAGCGCAAGAACAGAGGGCTCTATGGGTTGCACATCACATACCTTTCCTTTTGTATTGGTGGATGACCCAAAAGTGGTTTCCCGGATCAGCTTCACTGACAATGCACCCTGATATGTTCAGCAGGCAAGATAAGGAGATCTTCCAGAAGATGATGGCGATGCCGAAGCTCGCCGCCGAGGTAAGCGTCACCGACTAAAATCACATTTAGTTACTTGATTGAACTGAAGGTCTTGATCACCTAAACAATACATTGCGACACTCGTATAAATGCAAGCTAACAATTCCTTTAGACAGAGATATCAATGACAGTTGCAAATTACCATGATTTTGTTCCAGAACAAAGCGAGACAGCAAGGCGAATACGAATCGGTCCACCGAGACTTGCTGGTAGCATTTGGCACATGGGAGTTCGACCCGATGAATATGACCAACCCATTTCCGAGCAACGAGGGATCTGTACACTTATGGCAAGGGCGAGAAGATAGGATGATACCGGTCGAGCTGCAGCGCTACATATCGAAGAAGCTTCCGTGGATACGATATCACGAGAACAGCGAAGGCGGGCATTTGTTCATGTTAATCCAAGAATGGACCGATACAATCCTCAAGGCACAATTTCTTGGAGAGGAGCCCTCAGATGCTTAAAATTTAAATTTGTGTCCAAGCGCTTGATTCGACTGTTATTCGCAAGCATATTTATTAAGCAAATAAGATTATGAATTCCGAGTTCATTGTTTGTAACTCAAGATATCTTAAATTTTTTTATCAATATGGCATTTAATTTGATGACCAACTACGTAATCAAGAGTTGGAAAGAAAAGAGATAGAGAGGAGGAAATGGGCTAGTTTGTGATTCGAGAGTGCATAGAAACTCAGGAGCCAGACAAAAATTGCAGTAAATCATTGCTTAAATTCAACATTTTCATTTTACCCCTTATAACAGATACATTTTTTTTAGTTAAAAAATTTTGGTATAGCTTTTTGGGTACGTGGGTTGTAAGTTTCCAATAGGGAAGGTGTTCTAGGAATCAAGGGATAAACAGTGCTTAGTGTTCACCAGGTAAAGTTGATCAGATTCTTACTGTTTGTTCTACCAGAAACGTTTTCTAGGAGTGCAAAATATTTAGTAAACAATGATTGATGGGTACAGAAAAATTCTCTATACCCAGCAAAAAGTGCTTCTCATCTCTTTCTCTCTCTCTCTCTCTACCCAACCATGTTGGTGTGCTCGTGGCCAACAAACTCAATAAGAAAGCAAGACATCTCAATGCCTTTGCATCACGGGGATGAGCAAAAAATTAAGAAAAACTCTCACCTATCCCCGCAAGTTATGGCGCCTCATCAGCAATAATGAACAAAAGCAATACATAAAGCAGTAACCATGCATCCTCCAACTATATAAAACAAGTTTGTAATTCAACTAAACAAGGCACACTTGCACCCCACATCCATCTAATTCAATCCACTGCCAGTTGATGGCGAGAGAATTAAACCTCCACCCAACATCACTATTCTTCTTCTTCTTATGCCTCACCAACGTGTTCTTCACGATGGCGAGAGCTTCTCTATCTGATCACTTAACCATGGACAATTTCAGGTGGGGAGGAGAGAAAGAGGATGCGGTCGAAAAGATTAATCAGAGCCGGCCACCATTTGCGACCGACTGTGATCTGTCGATTGGTGAGTGGGTGTTCGATGCTTCGTATCCTCTCTATGAAGCCAGCTGCCCCTACCTTAGTACTGAATTCAGCTGTCAGCTCAATGGCCGGCCGGATTCCGACTACCAGAGGTGGCGGTGGAAGCCGCAACACTGCTCTCTTCCGAGGTAAACATAGTTCCACGGTGTCGGAACTATTTGGCTTAGTTTTTACAGCAACTTCTCTCCGATAATTAAATGCTTGGTAAAATAAGAATTTTATAATTGAGTAAATAATTTTTACTAAGGAGACATAGGGTGATTATGCATATAAGTAACTTTGCTGTTAAGAAAAGTCTATTTTTAGCAGCAGTTGAGAATAAAAAATGAGCTTATAAAATTTAAAAGCAAAAGCTCTAACTAAATTCTTTTATTTTTCATGTATTTTTTTAAATTTTTTTTTTTTTTTTTAAAAAAGAAGGCATTACTGTCCTCTCAAATAGTTATATTCGAATAGGACTTCTTGTTAGTGCCTGCCTAGTAAGCTCAAAATCGTGTGGTGTGACTCTGGCTAACCAAAGTGGTGCGTATCTGTAGGTTCAATGCACTGCATTTCCTCAACAGAGTCAGAAGGAAGAGGGTGATGCTGGTGGGGGATTCTATAATGAGGAATCAATGGGAATCCCTTGTTTGCTTAGTGGAAGCAGTAATACCCAATGAGAGAAAAATGGTTTCTTCCAGTGGCCCATCTACTATAGCATTCCAGGCTAAGGTATAATTTTACTACTAGCTCGATCTAGTATTACATCTCGAAACGGAGGTTAAAAATGATGTATGGGTTGATTGCAGGATTTTGAGGCGTCCATTGAGTTCTCGTGGGCTCCTCTTTTAGTGGAATTGAAGGACGAAGAGGAGAACAAGAGAGTCTTGTGCCTGGATTGCATTGAAGAGAATGCGAAGCACTGGCGTGGGGTCGACGTCCTTGTGTTCGATTCTGCTCACTGGTGGACTCACTCCGGAAAATGGAGCTCGTAATAAGATTTTCTCGTCTCACCTAATTTACTATTTTTTTTTTTCTATCTTCTTTTCCGCTTTCCTTGATGAATCTATCAACAAACCATCAATTAAATTTTCTGGGCTTTGGAAGGTGGGATTTTTACGAGGAAGGGGGAAGGATATTCACAAATCTGAACCCTATGGTTGCCTATGAGAAGGGTCTAACGACTTGGGCTAAGTGGGTGGACCTGAATTTGGACCCTCAAAGAACTACGGTCATCTTCCGAAGCTCGTCGCCGCGCCACAACAGGTACAAACACTCGGCAAATGAATCTGATCGACTATTGAGTAGTAACTAAACTCATTAATGGGGTGGGCTGGGTTAAGTAGGGTAAACGGGTGGCAATGCTATAAGCGGAGGGAACCCCTGGCGTTCTTGGGCTACAGCCTGCGTGTTCCGGGCCAGCTGGTGGTGCTGAGGGAAGTGTTGAAGAAGATGACCTTTCCAGTGTACCTCCAAGAAATCACGAGCATGGCAGCTCTCCGTCAGGATGGCCACCCTTCGATCTACGCCGCGAGGGCTCATGGCGGGCAAGAGCAGCATAGCAATTCCCAACTCCCGGTTTCGGATTGTTGCCACTGGTGCTTGCCGGGAGTCCCAGATGCTTGGAATGAGATGCTCTCCGCTCTGCTCTACTCCTAATAACTAAGCTAGAAGAGTTTGATGCATTACTAAACGGATATGTTTCTAAAGTTGTGGTCACAGTTAGCCTCTATTTCATGTTTCTCGCCAAGCGAAATATCATTCTGTTTCTACTTGCTTATAACTAAGGATTAAAAAAAAATGAAGCTTTTGTCATTTATGAAAGTTAGAAGGTTCTTTTCCTTTGGACTTCACATTTAATTAATTATTAAACACCAGGTTGATAAAGCGCTCCCTTTATCTTCACTTGGACTACCTCCTGGGAATATACAAAACTACAAAAGCAGAAAACAGAATTCTAACAAAAGTAGCAGGTTATAGCTATAGAAACTTTTATACTCTTTCTCAATCAGCATTATAGTGACACTTTGATCAATAACTATAGGCATGAATCAGAGATTGGCAACCAATTGGCTCTAAGACTAACTTGGGTTTCCTGTAGGAACAGATCTTAGCCGTATCTGGCCTAATAGCTCAAAAAATTCAAAGAGGCCCACTCCATATTCCACGTAGGGAATGCAGATGCTAAGGTTTCCATTTTGCTGATGGCCCACCCAACTCCGACAAACACGAGGCCACTCTAACATTCTTTTTGCTAAAATTTACGAACAATGCTTAAAATGGAGGCAAATTAAAACTAAGGCCCATCATTTACCAACAATTGAACTGAAATGTAACAATTGTTATATCCAGAAGCAGCCAATGGCAAAAGCCTTTCAGCTAGCTCCTAAATCAGTGTGAAGCTATTGTCCAACAATTGAGAGTTACTAGGTAAGATCAGAATCCAAATCGAACACATGTTGTAAAAATTAAGATGGTGAGGTACGTGGTGAGGAGTTACAGAAATCAGTTTCTTTAAGGGAAGAATGGAAGTTGACCTGCGTAAAATTATTGGTTCCTTCCATTGTGTTGCCGAATTGCTGAGGTACTGTGTTCAGTAGCTGCCTTCATCTGTTTCAGGCCTTCGGAGGTAGTAGCGGAGAGAATTAATCAGCAGCTGCGACAACACAAGCCCGTTAAATTTATGCCAAGAAAAATGAAAAAAAAAAGAAAAAAACAAATGTAGAGCTCAAATTGTCCACTTCTTGATCAAACATAAGAGATGTTTTAGATATTGTCTACAGTAATCCTAGCAAAATCAACCTTCTCATATTGGACACCATATAATTATTCCCTGTAAAAACTAAGTTGAAAGAAGTAGTTATAAGATAAGATGATCTGACCTGAGATAAGGAGTTGTTCAATGCCGCGCCTCTGTAGCTCACATGGAACTTCTCCTTAGCTATGAGACCCTGCAAATTACAATAATTAAGAATGACAAAGAATGCTTGCGGAAGATCCTTGTTTTTGAACAGAGAAATTAGAAGCAAACATACTTCAGTGTCTATTTCAGCTGATTCCACATCTATATTTACATCTGTTATAACTTTGATGATATCCGGCAGTAGTCCAGGTCGATCAGCTGTCTCAATGTAAAGAAGGCTGGAGAATACATGCAAAGCAAAATAGTTACTTCTTTTGGTCTATGAAAAAAAATAAGAAAACACATGATTTTCTGCGTCAAAGTTGCCTTGCAATGAGGAAAAACCAACTTTTTCCTCACTGTAAATGCTATACATTACGAAACCTTAGTATGAATTTGACATTGGCCTCTCTGTCTTTATGTTTAATTTAGGCCTCCATACAGTTCCATACATTTACAACTTCAAACATAATGATTCACATAATGACCGCCCGAGCAAATGACACATGACGTAGAGTGATACAGCAGTCGAGAAATATGCTATAAGTGAATATGAAATAGCTTGACAAGATACACACTGAAATCTGCAGGTATGTAGAACTAAATGCCTGTGATGTTATCTGGAGGATCTATCTTTACTAACATAACCAGTTGCTGGTACCCAATGGCATTCCAACCTTAGAGCAGATTCAGATGGTTACCATGACAACTTACGGCTAAAGAAGTGAAAGGAAATTTGAAATAGTTCCTATGAAAGTAATCAGAAACTTCTGGTAATAAATAGCTCATTATCAAACAACCAAATATAGTGGTGTCTGTACCCATATTAGACTTTATGATCATAAATGCATAGCTAAAAGAATAGAAGTGTGAAATGTAACAAACCTTCTTTTGGGTCCATCATCTTCCAGATGCATGTGTGTTGCAAGTTCAACATCAAGCTGCCAATCAAGAGATTAAAAGATAATATCATGAAAACATCCAATTTTAGGGCCAGATGTCCAGAAATCATTAGCCAATATTAACTCTCAGAATTTCTAATTCCTAATGAACAAGAGACAAGTAATAATCATCTATTTTTGCTTAAAGCTAGTACAAAACAAAATTTCGGAATATAGGATACAGAGTCACAGACATAATAGCTGCTTTCCGTCAATATAGTTGAACTTACAAAAATGAGAGGAACGTTGAATTATTAGTTCTAATTACCTTCTCTGGAGGCTTTATTCCGAATACTTCACCCATTGCCAACTTCTCACTGGATTCCTGCAGATACATGAAAATACAGACGATTAAAAGTAATACAACATATATATAGCCTTTCAAAGAACCAGCTGCGGCACTAAAAAGCTTACTGGATGATACTTCAGCAGGTTGCTGATAATGGTAAGCCGAATTCTCTCCAATATGTCAGGATCTACCACCTTTCGCCCCCTGGAATGTTGAAAACTTATATTCAGATCCTCTAAAGTAATAATCTTATGGAATATACCGACCGTCCCTAGCGCAAGTGGTAAAAGGATTGGTGGTTGGTACCGGATGTCTCAAGTTCAAAGCCGAGTTAGCTTCACAATTTCCAGCTAAGTTTATTTCTAAAAGAAATGAACGAAGCGGGTAGCATGCAAACCTTTCTCTCTCTCAAAAAAAAAAGAAGTCTTATGGGATATAACATTAAAGATTACATCCACATTACACAGGCATTTTTATGTGTGTAGTAAGAACTCTTTTACACTGACGGTTCTAGGCACACTTACCACATGAATTTTAAGAAATCAAATGATATATACAAAGCAAACTAATGAAGGTACGACAGGATCCAACTTTCTTTAGAACATTTCAAATGAAGAATAAACATTGTTAAGATACAGCTAACGAAAAAAAGCAAAAAAAATATATAAAGACTCACATCCGCGTGATAAAAAGCTTTGTCTGCACAACAAATTCATTAGTTGTCACAGATCCCTTGATCACATGAAGGCCCAGGTCTGTGAGTGCTTTCATCTGGAGACCAGGGAACCGAGATCTAAGACTTTCACATTGGCTAAATCAGCAATATATTGAAGACTGAAAAAAGGTATTCAGAAGTGGCATTTCCTAAATATGCTACGAAAGATTCTTCTAATGCCAAATGGATAATAATGTATATTTTCGTTCTGCAGTAGAACAAAAATTGGAATGCAGTTGAAGAAAAATAATCCAACAAACTGGTATTTGCTTCAGCTAAAGAAAAATGACAAAGAGTAACTTCACCGTATCAAGTATCTTCAGCTAGAAAAAAATGACAAAGAGTAACTTCACTGTATCAAGTAGTGCCCCTAGACGGTCCCCAAAACTGAGCTTAACGATTGTTGCATCAGGTTCTGAATCTTGATCGATCAAAACTATCGGCATTGGAACTGAATCAGTATCGTCGTTAGATTCCTGAGAGAACGTAACATTAGAAAACAGAAATCATTTTACCCTTTCAATATAAAAATCCAAACTATTTCTACTACAGGATGTTTCAGAATTCAAACGAAATGGCTAGATAAAGTGAGGACATACAAGTAAGCGTTACTAACTAGAACTTGTTCTGTTTAACCATTAAAACCAATTGAACTATTCGGTTCACAAGTTTTCTCAAAGTTATCTTTAGATTTCAACTAATGATTTATCTGCAAGTATAAACAGCAAATACAAGATCAATCCATAACTTACCATCATCTCTATGGCCATCCAATAGGTAATAAATTCAGTCCGTACTAAATAAACACTTAGTCCGTACTAAATAAACATCATTCAATCCATAACATCACCGGGCATTGGAAGCGATACTAATCATACAATCACGTGTTTCAATTGTTAGTATGTGTTTCAGATCTTCTTTTGTTGCTTAGGAATACTAATTGTGCAAATTCAACCAATTACACCATAGGCTCTCTTTGGATATATGATAAAATTCAAAATCCAAAGCGGCACACAATTTCCTATAGGGCCGAATAGTCTAAATCAAGCAACTCTTCTATAGAACGTTCAACTTTGAGTTGTTCTCTAGCTGATCCTATATAGTAGGAAAAAAATAGCTAAGATGATAATTATGACCTAGTAGTTGTACTAATCTAACCACGAGGAAATAAATTGCTACGACAAACAAACAACAGATATTACTGACGATCCATTGCATACCGTGGAGGAAGATCCCAATGTTTCTGCTGAATTGCCAGAAAATTGAGGACCAATCCTGCATTATTCTCTCAAGATATAGTCAGGAACACTAATTGAACTGCCGACATGCAATAAATGCAATAATTAACACATAAAATGCAATATAGCAGCACTCCGATCATACACGAAACGCTATCTCAGCCAGCTAGAGAAATCTCCCATACACAAACAGAAGTACTCGATGAAACAAAGAATGTAAACATCTCCAAAAACCTTCAACCGTAACAATCAAGAGATAAAATCAATATAATCAAACAAATTCTTCAAATCGGAACGACATTCGGATGAGAAGTGCTAAGTTAGTAACCAAAAAGCATGCCAAAGGACATGAAAAGGCCTAACTCCGCAGTAACGAGATAAGAAAACTCAGTCTAAGCGATCAACAACCCAATCGAACAAGAACAGAAGCAAAACCACCGATCGAAGAGTCTCCATGCATCAAAGAGCAACGAAGGAAAGAAACCAGAGAGAACGAAGCAAAGAGCACCTCATTCGATCACAAATGCCTCAGAAGAAACCGTAGAAACACAAATCTGAGCTCATGAACAGAACAAAGGGATCACGATCACTTACCAGCGGATCTTCCGAGGGAGTGATCCACCGCCATGGGAGGCTGATCCGTGGAAGAAGAGGGAGGAGTCGGGGAGATCGAGGCGGTCGGATCGGGAGCGGAGAAGCCCTAACCCCAGGTGGGGAGCGGTGGAGCGGTGGAGAGGGAGGAGCGAAGCAGAAGCGGAGGAGGAGAGAGAGTGAGGGGAGGAGAGGAGGAAGAAACGAGTCGCGAGCGCCATTTTCGTCACGAGCTCGCTCCCAATAACGAATAACAAAAACGGAGATGTGAGTAGTGGAGAATGAAAGGGAGGGGTGGGGTATTTATAGGCAGGTTGGGCCCGGGCCCACCCCTTCCACCTGCTTGGCTGTTTCGCACGTCCGCTGCAAATCGGGTTGGTAGAAAATTCGTACGACACCAATTTTCCGGAAATGTAATTGGTTAGTTTTGCTTATTAAATTTTAAAAATAAAATTGGTACATCATCTGTGACACTGGTGGAATTTACGTAGTATGAACAAAAATAATTAATGTTCGTTATACTACATATATTAAAAATTATATTTTGTTTAGGCACATTTTTAAGTGTTGTATATCATATTAAATGATTTAATTTTTTTTAAAAAAAATTGGTTATGCTTGTTTTTTAATAAGTAATATAGTTTGAATTTATAGCATGTGGAGTTTAATAGTCTGGGTACGGACCAGGCAATAATTGATGTAATTGATGTGAACGACTACAGCAACCTGACACTCCCTTTATTGTTGTTAAAATTATTATTTTTAAATTATCCTCCACGTAGGAAAATGCCTTAGTTGACGAAGCAATTCCAATGTCACTAGGTTGTATTTTGGTTGGCACAAAATATAGTAAAAATTATTTTACAGTTTTTATGTACTTATTTAGTGTAGAATTTTTTTAAAAAATATTAATTTTTATATTTGAGAAAAATAAAATTCGTCAAAAAACTCTACTCTGAAAAAATTTATTTATTTACTTTTTTTTTTCATCGAATCAAATAAATATAATTTTATTTTAAAAAATAAATATTAGTAAAAAATTATTATTTTTTCTTACAAATCAAACACTACAAAATATAAAATATTTTTTTCACCAAATTTATTTTATTATCAAAATTTATATTTTACAGATTTTGTGTGCAACCAAACACCCGCTCAGCAATGAAATATTTTAAAGTCATGATGAACAATTTAATAATGGACGATAAGATCGTCATGTCTTAATGTGTAATTGGCCGCTTACCGCGGATACTAATAATGTTATTAATATATTATCAACTCATGAAACTTTGTATAACAATGCATAAATCACTCAAAATCTTAGACATTATATATACACATCAATACATACAAGAATAACGTGCCATGATTCAAGTATGAACTTTAAAATTCACAAGGGTTAATCATGCAATATGTCATAGAAAAGCAATCTCTATGATGTATGCAATTTTGGTTGAATGAGGTGCCAAATGAAAGCTACATGACTGGTTGGCATAATCCCTTTCATCCACAGAACTCTCCATCGTCAGGAAACAACTGCATCAGAAACAGATTGGTGGTAGCCAAACTTGTTCATAACCAAGACAACAAGCACTGTGTCTATTTTATATGGATAAAATAGAAGAAAAATTACAGGGAAAGGTATGAAAGAAGATTACATTGTATTACAAGAACTGGGACAGAAGAAGAAGAAACAAATTCATACAAGAACATAAACCTATCAAACTCGTGGAAAGCGAGAAGGTCCCTTTCGCCGCAGAAACTCGGGGATCTCCACAAAGTTCTCCTCAGTGGAAGATGAAGATGGCCGTCGGTTTATCCCGATGTTATCTCCCTGCAAGCCATTTGTTAGGATCCGTTTGGTAACGGGATAAACCAGAACTAGCTATTCTAGAAATAGGTATAAAATACGGAACTAGAGTGAAAAAGCGTTTGGGATGGTTCCAGGGATAAAAAATTTTGTGTTTGCTATGAGAATGAGGAATAAGAGGAATAAAGAGTATTAGTTGGGGTAAATTACCTTTTGCCCTCAACTTTATTATGTAATAATGAGATGAGAGATGGTGCCTCGGTAGACGTGGGAGAGTATTTAAGGAAAAAGTAAGAGGGTGATTGGAAAGAGTGAGAACAGTAATTACAGCTTATTCTAGTTGTACTGGAACAAGCTATACCGATTGATTCCGGATGCGTTTGGTAGAACAAGGGAGATATCCCTCTTATTCTTGGTTCTAGCCCTGAACTAAACAACCCCTAAGGGGGCGTTTGGTAACGGGAATAAGGGGGAATATCCCCTTTATTCCCGTATCTGTTCCCAAACGGGAACCGGAAAAGCAGGAATTGAAATTCCTGCTTTTCCGGTATAACGGGGATCGGGGTGGGAATTCGGATTCCCACCCCACGCTGGAACCCGCTGGAATACAAGAAGGGGCGCGAGAATCGAGGCTCTCATCCTCTCTCTCTTTCCACGCTTTTTTTTTTCTTTTTTCTTTTCTTTTATTTCTTTTCCATACTAATAATAAAAATTAGTTTTTTATTTTTTTAAAATTAGAATTTTTAAATTTTAAAAATTTAAAATTTTAAATTTTAAAATCTAAAATTTAAAATTTAAAAATTAAAAATTAAAATTTAAAATTTAAAATTTAAAAATTAAAATTTAAAATTTAAAATTTAAAATTTAAAATTTAAAATTTAAAATTTAAAATTTAATTTTATAATTTAAAATTTAAAAATTTTAAATTTTTAAATTTTAAAAATTTTAAATTTTTTTCTCTCTCTCTGCACCTCCTCTCTCTCTCTCTCTCTCTCTCCACGGCACTTTTTTTTTTCTTTTTTCTTTTTTTTTTCCTTTCTTTTCCATACACTATAATAATAAAAATTAGTTTTTTTATTTTTTTAACTTAGAATTTTTTAAAAGATATTTAATTTATAAATTTTAAAATTTAAAATTTTTTATTTAATAAATATTATTTTTTTAACTTATTTTTTAATAAATCTAAAAATTTTATTTTATTTCATTTTTGAAAAAATAAAAGTATTAATTTAAAATTTATAAAATTTATACAATTATTTTATAAATTTTTTAAAATTTATATAAATTTAAAAATTAAAATTTTTACTCCCATTTAAACTTTATTTTAAAGGGCAAAATAGTCAAAATACATAATTATCTCCTCTCAATTCTTCTTATTCCTCTATACTCAACCAAACGCAATTTTTTCCTATTCATCTTATTCTCCTTATTCCTATATAATTTACCAAACACAATTTCCTTTAATCCCGGTATAACTCATAAACCCAACCAAACGCAAATTTACACTAATTCCTGCTAATACCATAATCTATACCTATCCCCGGTATAACAAAATTTTCCTTATCCTCGAACCAAACGGTACCTAAAAGTAGTGATTTACTAAACAGGACCGACGATAAGTAGAAGTCAACAGACAATAAGTGAAGGGATATAAATACCTTTGAAGTTCGGCCTTCTGATTCATCTTGGCGTTTGAAGCCGGTAGCAATGAGAGTTATGCTCACCTGCATTGAGATGAATAGTCGAGTTATCATCGTACCATTATACTTGGTAGCTAATGATATTTTACATTGTTATTCATTCAATTAGCTTCCTATATATATATATATATACATTCTCCAAATTGATACTATAAGGCCTTTCTCCCTTGTAGTGATAAAGTTCGTTGCAGTTCCCAAATAAGTGCAGTACAGTTCAGGAGATTGTCTAACTTACTTGACCGCTGAGCGATGGGTCGATCACAGCGCCAAATATTAGATTAGCACTTGGATCTACAAGGTCATAAATTATTTCTGCTGCAGCATTTACCTGAAAATAATCAAGAAATAGAGGAATTACACAACCGTATCAACAAGAAAGTATGCTAACTGAAGTGTTTTACATACGCCCAGGAAAAAAGGAAAAAAAAAAAAAAGCACTGTTCTTAGGAAGTTACAGCCCACAAATTTAACACTGGAGAAACAGAACAGCAATATCAAAACAAGGACACTTTGTTACATGTTTTATAGGAATGGAAGGTTATTTAGATTATTGTTCCCATTTCTTCGTCTACTGAAGCCAAAGGAATATGCTAATTATTTCTCTTTTCTTTTCTTTTTCAAGGGAAAAAACCATAGGTCGCTAAGAATTTTCTTATATCTCCTCTTAACATGCACAATTTTTTTTTTTCTTTTCACAAGACTATCCAAATTTCTGCAGATGATAATATAAGCACCAACTAGGAGGAGCGAAAAAGATAAAAAATATACAAAAACGGCTCTCTAATCCGCTCTTTATGCGTATTGGTGATACATAGACATAAAATGATGTCTCTATTTCAATAAAAACTATGCACAAACCATCATTAGTATCCTACAAGAGCGAATTAGAAGAAATATAAAGCGCTACAACAAGAACAATTTGTATACAGGAAAGCGAAGCAACAAATGCAGCATACCTCATACAAAGTCATGTCACTACCTCCAGTGATGTTCCACACAATTCCTGTAGCTCTTTCAATTCCAATATCCAGTAAAGGCGACTGGATGGCATTTAACGCAGCATCTCTCGCCCTCGTCTTACCTGCAAAGTTATGTTTAGATACTATATAAATCTCTAGTGGAACGCACCTCTAAATAATATTCTGTTTATTCACCAGAGGTGAACTTTATAGTTAGCTACATGACAAAATACTAGAAGAATTATGTTGTTACACACTTTGGCAGGCACCACATAGGCGACCAAACTTTGTTTTCCATTCATGGCTAATGATAAAGAAAAATGATTGATAGCGCAATTAACTAGCTTCACATAGCAGTAACAGTGAATCTCTTTTATGTATCTTAAGCAACAAACCTGTCGATTAACTTGCTTAAGTTGTCCGTGTTCATTGTATTTCATAGTGGGTTTGCGTATACAAAACAGGCATATATTAGCAGGCAAAAGTTGAAACTGCCAATACTCCAAGGATTAGCAAATCACCACATTCTCAAATAAGTTGGTACTAAAGTATTATTCTTCTAATAAAAACCCATAAAAAGAGAAAAAGTTTTATGCCTCATTGAGGTACCTGTCGCAGTTCCAATACCCATTAATGAAGAACCTGCATTTTCCATGATGGCTCGCACATCAGCAAAGTCAACATTAACCAAACCAGGTACCTGCAAACAATGAAAACCACTAACTACCGCCTGCAAAGTTACTTTATGAACCGCAACTAAATTATTAGACACGTATGCTTATAACTCTCGATAAACTAAATCGCTAGTATAACAAAATTAGTTAAATGGGTAGATTAGGGGCAGTGATTTGACATATGATACCGTAATTATATCAGAGATGCCACGAACGCCCTGTCGAAGAATGTCATCGGCCATGTTAAATGCTTCTGTAACAGGAGTATTGGGAGAGACAGCTGTCAACAGCTTGTCATTAGGGATGATAATGAGTGTGTCGACGCTATTTCGCAAAGCAGCTATCCCTTCCTGCGCCTGAACTGCCCTTCTTCGGCCCTCAAATGAGAATGGTGTTGTGACAATACCCACAGTCAGTATACCTAGAGACTTGGCAATTCCAGCAATTACAGGAGCACCGCCCGTTCCCGTTCCTCCACCCATTCCAGCCTGCAAAGCCGTCGCAATTCAAATAACTAATAAAACAATAAGGTTTTCAGAATTGATTATTCTAATCAAAATGAGATGAGTTAGGGCCTTATTGGCCCGACTTGTAGAATCGTTTCTCCGCTCCATAAAGCAGCAGCTTTTAGAAACATCATGTTATCTTGAGGTAATAGTAGCATTGGAAACAGTAGTACATTATTCCATACCGTCAGAAATAGTCGTACATTGTTATCAGAAATGGTATACCAATAACAATGCTAACAATGATAAACATCACTATGTCAACAGATATGAATGATATTACAGACAACAGCAATGAAGAATAACAAGTAATGCTAGATATATCTATCTAAGTGATAAATAACTAACGACGAACAGCATGAGTAAAACTAAGTTTTCATATAGACGTCGAAGAGTAATGAATTTACCGTTACAAAGACCATATCGGCACCATAAACAGCCTCCTCGACTGCCTCCTTGCTTTCTTTAGCGGCATTCATGCCGATATCCGGGTTCCCCCCGGCCCCAAGACCTCTAGTCAGCTCCTGCCCTATTTGCAATCGGTGTTCGGGATACACGGGGGACATCTTCATCGCCTGGATATCCGTATTCACTATCCAAAACTCCACGCCCTTCATCGCACTCTCAATCATCCTATTCACCGCATTTGATCCCCCGCCTCCGACACCGATAACTCTTATCTTGGCCTCATTGTGGTCACTGTTCTCGGACGAACGCCTTACACTCTCGGCCGGATTACTTACCGAGCTATCCTTCCGAGGATTGAACATCTTCTCGCCCTGCTCGCCTCGGAGCAAGAATACCTCAGGGTGGAGGTTTAAGAAGGGGTCCTTGTTGTTAAGTGAGTTGATGTTGTGAGAGCTCGATGAGCATCGAATGCGAGGATATTGAGGCGCAATAGCCCGGCAATTCCCGCCTTCGATTAGGGTTTCAGATGAGCTATTTCTACAAGTCCAATTCCCTCCAGATCCAAGGAAATGGTTGAATTGGGTGAAACATGGAATATTTGTAGCCATTTTTGGTGAATTACAAACAAATAACAAAACACTGAGATCTCAGTAGCAGAAATTTCAATGTTTAATTGCTTCTAGTTCCATCTAAGAGATGCACCTACACATTTGGAAAAGGGATCAAACAAAAAAATGCTTGATTAAATTACATGATTTGGTTAAGCACAAATGAATTAAAATTCCTAAGTAAATCAAAAATCGAAGAACCTAACATCGTTTAGAACATTTCTACCGAGCAATACAAAAGAAACTAAGAATCTGCAGCTAAAATACGAATATAAACAAAAATAAAAAAATCGGAAGAGGGATAAAGCGATAATGAGGAGGACCTTGAATCGAAGGGAGAGTAATTTGGTGTGGGGAAAAAGGAGAAAAAAAAAAAAAAAAAAAAAAAAAAACAGAGGGGGAAATGGAGAAGGAGATGAGGAGGAGGAGGAGGAAGAAAGGAAAAATAAGGAGAGAGCCCTTATCGTTGCGGGGTTTATGCGATTGGTTCGGGTGCAAAGCTTAAACCCCGTACCGTACCCACCCTCGCTTTCGCTTTGGCTTTCGCTTTCGCGAAACACGACCCGAAACCCGACAAAGAAGACGGGTCGAACAACGCCCTTGTACTCATGCTTTCAGTGATAGTTGTAGAGCCTACTTGGCCTAGCCCCTTGTTTCAGAAGTGTATCGCGAATGATGCTTCTCATCTACTTATAAAGAGAAGTGCTAGGTGTACACCCCCAAATGGGGTGTACATCCTACATCCATCTATCCTAGGGTGGATATTCATCCACTCGTCACTCGATGTGACGAGTGAAATTCACCCACCCCTAGGATGGGGTGGGTGTAAGATATACACCCCATTTGGGATGTACATCTAGCATTTTCCACTTATAAAATAGGGCGATCGATTATGCATGCAACCGTAGTTTACTGGGATTCTGCCAAACACCCAATAAGAAGTTGCTAGGGTGGGATGTACTATTCAATAAATCACCTACTAAATTTCAGAAGATCACTATCATCCTAACCGCATATTTTTTAATTTAAAAATTTAAAAATTAATAGCACCAATTACTTAGTTCTATAAATAATATTCTAATCTAGTTATATATATATATTAGATTCGGAATAATTTTAGAATGAATAATTTTGTAGGGACCGTACTGGATCCTAGTAGCATCAAGGTGAGTCCAATTTTTAACTAGACGTACGTTTTGGACTTTGCCATAATCCAAATGAGCCAGTAACGGGCCGAACCCAATAAAGATTCGAGTTTAGCCTATGGGCCTAACAGGTGGGCTTCTCCTCGGACCAAATCAATGCTGTGGCCCATGCTAAGCTTCTCTCCTTCGCTGCTTAGGCACAAACACCGAACACCACAGAATCATCCATTCATTCATTTATCAAATGTAATTGAGGTGGGGGGAGGAGTGGTGTGGGATTTTTTAATTGTTATCAAGGTGCCTCTGGAATTGTACAGAGTAAGTAGAATGAAAAACTCTTTTATTTTGATGGAATGTAATTATAGTTTTCAGAACATTGGTATGCAAATGCAGAACATATATAGTTCCGCAGGATTAGTTACATATATAATCACACACGCATTTGCAGTGTCATTTCAGGAACTCTCAAACCAAACACTTCCTCGCTGCTATTTATGCTCAACCAAATTACTGCAGCAAAAATATGCCACATACAACTCAGATAACAGCTAAAATTCAGATCGACCAAATTACTGCAGCAAAAATATGCCACATACAACTCAGATAACAGCTTAAATTCAGATCGCACACACCAAATAGATGCCGAGAAGTTACTGCAGGTCAGCTGCTCGCTATAGAATTTAGAATGTCTTCACTGTAACGATGCAAGCAACGACGATAAACTCTTTTACTGTACAGATTTAAATATTATTCACCAGTTCCACATTATGAAGTTACAAGTTACAACATCTTCAGCGCATCGAAATGAAAAATAGAAAGAGAAGTAAACGCCGTCCTGTACACAATCACATTAACTACGCCTCCGTCGCTTCAGGCGACAGTGACTTGTGGTTTGCACAGCAGCAGTAGTTATCGAATAAGCACAAGCCTTTGAATTGTAGGCGTCGGATTGCAAAATCGACTGAGGCGGCGAAAGTCCTCTCTTTCTTGAGAGGAAAGATAATAATAATTTAATCCATCAGCTAAGTGATATCAATCAGCAGAATTTGGCAGGTCAGGCATTTCCTTATTCCCTTATTCTGACTCGAGTTCCCTGAATCGCCTATCCCACTCCCTGCCCTCGTAGTCTTGATCCAAGATATCCTTCTGTGTGCTGTAGACAATCTCCTCAGGGCCTATCACCTTTTGCCGTGCCATGTCTCGAGCACTCAACAACTGGGGGGAGGGGAAAAAAAAAAGAGCAGCAAAGTGAGCAAAAACACTCACAGAATACAAAAACAAGGAGATTCCACTTTAACCATGTAAATTCCCTGCAAACAATTTAAAAGTACCATACCAATCTCAAGCTCCATTGGAGTTCAGAAACACAAATAAAAAAAACTAAATAAATAAATAGTATCATAATATAATCATAGCAACGGCATAGCAAAATTTTATCAGTTTGAATCTAAATTTACGGCATTTCTTTTTATTCTAACACGTGAAAAGAACAAAATAGACTAACTGCAGCATAAAAGATTTTTTAAATACCTTCCTTCTTAGAGATGGTTGTGGCAACTCAAGTAGACGAGCTCTTTCGAGCCTCGCCTGGTTTCTCTTTGTAATTTCGGCATTTGTCCTAAGAAGTAGAAACCATCTGAAGAGAGGGATTGTAAAAAAGGAAGCAGCATATATCTGCAAATAGTAATCATGAGTTAGTATTGAGTTAAATAGAGCATCCATTGAATAGAACAGCAATATCGCATGTATTTCCAGCAAAAACTATGTTGGTCAAAGGGCTGTTTACACCAAATGAATAGACTGTGTGTGTGTGTGCGTGTGTGTGTGTGTGTGTGTGTGAGAGAGAGAGAGAGAGAGAGAGAGAGACCTCCGAAAAATTATAAAAGATGGAGACCCAAAAAAGAAAAAGAAAAAGAAATCTCCAGTATGATCACAAATCAAGGCCAAAAAAATTAGAAATATCACCTGGAGTAGAGGAAATAGCTGAGCAACAAATGAGACGAGACCACCAGGTGTAAATGTCATTTCCCTGCGTGTCAAAATCAAGTGGCAAAATTAAATGACATAAATGGGACCAGAAAGGGAAATTAATGAGAAAAGGGAGTGCTAGTATTGGTACTTCAGCATGCTTCCCAGAACAACAATTCCGAAAAGATTGAGTGCTCCCAAACCAACGACCATTGCTTTCTCAGACATACTTGTCTTACTGCAAGAAAATGCTACGGGAATAAGAGGATTTATAAACAGGATCTGCTAGAGATAAACAAAACTTTCACAAAGAGAAATCTCTTTAGCCGATGTGAATTATTCATTATATAATTTGCACCAACAAAAAAATAATGTGTCCTAATTTCCACCATCCAGCTCTATATGGAGAATATTCTCATTAATTGTAAGTGCTAGTACATCACTATGCCATTAAGAAATTATTCAGGACAGGATTAACACTTTAAAGGTCAAGCATCTTGAATTTATCAGCAAAGAAAAAAAAAAGGAGGTCTTGTATTTATTTTAACTCAATAAGTGCAAAAGATGAAGTATTTGAAAATACTGACCTGAACTGCCACTTATTCTCCTTAAAATATTTATCAACCCCATTAATTAGCTCGGCCCACCTTTTACCAACATATTCTTTTCTACCAACCCCCTTGGCTGAAGCAGTTCGTTGCAGTGATGGAAACCGATAGAGAATGTTACCCTGCAGAAATGTAGAAAACACATTATAAAGCCAAATCCTTAAAGCAAAAGAAGGTGACAATCAAAAGGACTAATTTATATTAAACACCAAATTGAGGATTCTGTGGGGCTTAGTAAAATTTCATACTGATTCTTTAACGCTAAATTCAAAGAAAGTGGACGCAAATTGCCAAAAAACAAAACAAAACAAAACAAAACATGTGCCTTCAAACATAGTGTCGTTCTTTGATATGCAAAACAGATGCTCAAAGTTGGACAAAATACGACTTTTGTTAGCCATGAAATTAATAAAGGTTATAAAAAATGGTTTAAATTTTTAACATCTTCACCGACCACTTAAATGTTAGCAGAAGACAATGACATCATGACAGAGATATCCAAATTGTTTTTCCTTTTAGTGGGGAAAAGGAGCTGAGTAGTTTCATAAGCATTAGCTGAATCAAATGACTCCTAAAAAATACATATGTACCCACATTCAGTGTGGAGAAAATTTTAAACATAACAACCATGAAACCAGACAACGGCAAAAGGATTTATTACAATAAATCATTTCCAGGAAAGGAAGTAAATTGTAGTCATCTCTTGACAATCGACAATATATTAGCAATCAAAGAATTGATAGAAAAAAAGAGAATATGAAACATCACTTTACCGATCAATAACTGATTGGTCTCCCCACAAAGAAAACACAATTATTATCAAAAAGAAAAAAAAAAAGATGAAGGAGAAATTGTACAAAACCTGATCATCAACTTCTGGATGGCCCTCGAATCGCAAGAGCACAGGTAGGATAAATGATTCATCATCCTGTCACCATATCTAACAAGATTTAATGAGCTACTTAAGGACTTGAATGCATTTCACTGATGCTTTAATAAAAGCCAAGGCACAACTCTTAAACTGTTAGTTAATGTAAGTGCAGAATAACAGCAGTTCGTTGCATTACTCCTCTAAGCACTGACCAACGGCTGATACAACAGCAGCCACCAGCTAGTAGTACTAGAAATAGCAAAGGTAAATTGCTCTCATCAAACGAAAAAGAAAATGTAGTATTGCCCTCTATAGTTTAAACACTCAAAACTATTAAAGAAACTAAATGAGATGAAGAGGATAAAGGTTAAATAACATCCTTTCTCTTCATTATCACGGTAACTGCAACCTATAACAACTTTATAAAATTTAAGGGCATGTTTGGTTTTTGATTGGAAATGGAATGGAAAATGAAATTGGATTACATTTGAATGAAAAATGGAATAACGAATCATCCAAAAATGCTTGGTTCATTACTAAAATCCAAAAATGTTTGCCACACCTAGGATTTTGAGAGAGGGTTTTAGATAAAAAGAGAGGAGAACAATAAGGGGAAAGGAGGGAGAGATGTTTGTGAGAGAAGGCTTTGAGTGATTTACTCTGAAATGGGTCAATCCAAGATTCAAAGCCGGATTGGATCATAAATGGATTAGGTCATTTCTATTCCAGAGTGGAATGAGAATGAAAATCCTATTCTGTAAAACAAACAACAACTATCGGAAGCAGCGAATCACAAGACGCATCAACTATGTATTGGCCAGTTCTAGATTAAATTCTTTGTGACCAAGAGGCATCAGGATGAGAGATTAGAGCCAAGAAGGATGACAACAGCTTCTATTTTTGCAATCATGAAGGCATATCATCGATGTATTGACACTTCATTTCACACTGTCGGGAATAGTAACTAAACGAGGACTTAACAAAGCATATATACAAACATTTTACAAACATTTTCTTCTTTCAAGAAGACATCAAAGATAAATAAATATACCTCTGTTTTTCCAGTAGGCTGTACATCAAGATATGGTGCCAATTCTTCTGCAGTAACAACGCCACCATTAGAAGCAATGTACTGCCCAATCTGCACATAGAGAAGAGACTGAAAGTTAAGTAAATGATTTTTTGCATCATACTGATAAGCAGAAAGGTGCTCATATGATTTGCAGCTAGCAATGATGTATTATATGAAATTCATAGATGTAGAAGATGCATTTGCTAACGCAATATAGTCAAGCATCAGCAACCTGAAATTAGTAAAGAAAGAAATAAAATATTCTACAATATTTGTGGTGAAAAGTTGGATAGCTCCTTATAAGTGTTAAATGTCAAAACAGAAACCAAAAAAACAAACATGTAGGTGAACTTGAAAAATATCAACCAACAAATAAAGAAAAAGCAATACCATCTTCCACCTCTCTTCTTCCAGTCCTTGATTTGGATCCCCATCACCAAAGACAAATGAAAACACCTGCAAAATGATCCAGCATTTATGTAATTTTCATTGCAGCCACAAGTACCAATGAGACGCAATGTAAACGAACAATAAGTCAAACCCTTTTTAATTACAGATTCAATGAAGTTCATTCCATCATCTGTGCTCATCTGTCGTCTCCTATAGTAGTTCACATCCCAATACCTACAAAGAATGCCAGCCATGGATGCCACATTAGGACAAAAATATATACATCCAGACACTGAGAGTTGATGTAAGAAAACTACAAGATAATCATCCTTTCAAGAAAGTAGGAATTCCCTCAAAATGAAATAGTAAAAAATGTTTCACAAGATCAAATAGGATTTTACCAAAATAAATCAGATGGCCGAAGGAAAACAGTGATATTGGAGTCATAAGATCTTCCTCGTCGTCTACCACGATTATCATCATCACTGTTAACAGAAGAACCTCTATCACTGCAAGCAACAAAAGAATGCAGCAAACATCTCTATGTAAAGTACACAGAAGACACCAAAAGATGAAAAGAAATGTCTCTGGAGTGGATGCTTAATGAGTTTAATTCAACTTAATTAAATGAAAACTTCTGCATAAATAAGTTAACTTCTGCAGTCATTCACCTGACTCTGAATTAAGATAAAGGTGTCATTCTACAAAAATAAAGTTGGTTGTTTAGAACAGAATCTGGAAAAAGGCAACCAATTCAATCTAATGCTTGAAGTTGTACTTGCTTTATCAGGAATAATTACACTTGGTAGAATAAACTAACACCACCAAAATGCTTACAAAGATAGCATACAATTTGTAACGCTGTAGCATACCTCTGACTCGAAATAAGAACAATTATTGTTGTATACACAAGAATTATTGAGGCAATAAGTGCTGTTCCAAAGGAAACCCTGATCAAATATGCACCTGCTGCCTGTGGGAACAGTTGCAATTCAATCAAATCAAATGCGATATTTAAGAGATGAAAGCCGAATTGCTCGAGACATAAAACTAGCATTGTGTGCTTCGTAATACCTTAATTTTGTCAAGAAAAGGCTCAACTTTCATCCTAAAAGATTTTGCAACAAGCTTCGTGCGATAATCCTTCGGGTATGCGTATAAAACGTCTCCTTCCTCTGACACCTATCAATGAAAGACTTAAACTTGATTATTTTAATGCTGATAAGAACACTACAGAATCAAACATAATACACTCCTAACCACACTTAGTCATCTACGGAGCAATACTCTCAAGTCTCAAAGCTTATTGTTGTTGATTCCCTACTTCATTTCCCTACTTAATTTACTTAATGAACGTAAAATGAAGCAAATTGTAGTAGAATTAACTTAAGAAAGTTAGGGTTTAAAAGTGGATTATAGAACAAAACCTCCAAAAATCCACCCGTATCAGCGGCGAGCGCCTGGAGAGCTCTCTCAGCCTCGGCGAGCTTGAGCCCCGCGCGGCTCGCGACGTCTCCGATCGTGACCCTCCCGCCGCACACATCCACGGCCTCCATCGCCCGCTCCCGCACGTGGGACGGGAGCTTGTCGGTCTCAACGGAGCTCCCGGGCTTGGCCCCGGCCGTTAGGTCGAAGCTCGCCCTAATGGCGGGGACCGGAGCGAACTTAGGGTTCGCGGAGTGGAGGGAGAGGGGGAGGGGGGAGAAGAAGAGGCCATGGCGAGGTGGGCGGTGGAGGAGCGAGGGTTTGTAGAGGGGAGTGGAAAGGAGGTGGCGGTGGATGCTTCGCGAGGTTGCGGAGAGGGAGGCGGAGATGGAGGCCATGGGTACTAGGGTTAGGGTTTTAGGCTCCGTCGATCGCCATTGAAGAGCCGGGGTAGAGCCAGAGCGAGAGCTGAGGAGCGGGCGAGAGGAATGAGGATGAAGCTCCTCACTTCGTGGCCGAGAAGCGCTCGCGTGGTCAACATGTGCATAATTGAGTAAAACCCTTAATTGGGCCGAGCCCAATTTCAGGCCCAAAACATTTCTACACGAGCCCAAAATTAATTAAATTATATATATATATATATATATATATATATATGGAAAATGCTATGTGTACACCCCTTTCGGGGTGTACATCATACACCCCACCCATCCAAGGGTGGGGGTGTGATGATGGGTCACTTGATGTGACCCGTAAAAAATATCGCCACCATTAAAATGGTGGAGGTGTATGATGTACACCCCTTTGGGGTGTACATGTAGCATTGCTCTATATATATATATATATATATATATATATATATATATATATATATATATATATATATATATATATATATATATATATATATATATATATATATATTATCTTTTTAAATTAAATTTTTTTTTTTGTGGTTTTTATTGTGTTTTTTTTAAAGAGCACACATAAATAATAAATAAATCATACAAATTTCCTTCACTCCACATGCCTTGCAATGGATCAGGATATATATAATTTTTTATTTTAAAAAAATGATAGAAAAAGTGTTTATTGAATTTTAAATATATATTTATTTTTTTATTATTTTCGGATAAACCAAACATTCCAGAAAAAAAAAAAATTATCGTCCCTACAGTTCACGCCGCACTCTCTTGTAGCTCTCAGTGAACTGTGAACGAAACCGGAGATGGCGCTCGTGTGGAAACCGTGGTCGATCCCTCGGCTCCATTCGATCATGGCCCGATCTCCGATCGCCGAGTCCCCGCGGAGGGCGGCGGCGGCGGAGAGGGGCGGCGCCGCCGCGCCGAGGAGACGCTCGGCGGCGGAGACCCGCATATCCCTCGTCCTAGCCCTCGCCGCTCAATCCGCCACCGCATCTCAGAGACGTACGTATCCGTCGAATTTAATCCGATAATTAAATCAGTTTTTTAGCCGATAAATCGATCGCCGTGGTGATGTTCTCTCCAGATCGAACTTGATTTTTTTTTTAAAAAAAAAAAGTGAGGCGAACACCTCAACTATAATATATGTTGAATTTTTTTTGTTTAATTTGAGTTGTGTTAGTTGATTGAATTGAAACTTTTGTTAAATTAATTACTGATTCAATTAAATTTATGTCCCTAACTGTTCTCAGCTGAAGAGAGTGTATAATTTGTTAATCAATTAGCTAATAAGAATTTTAATTGTACTAAAATAAAGCTCAATTTTACTTTTTCTGATTTTTTTGGTAGCAGTTTTAGGGGATTTGGTGGTCGAAACTGCGAAATACGCCTTCCCACGAAGATACGAAGCTCGAAATCTAGAAGAAGCCCTAATGTCGGGTACTTGTTCTTCCATTGTTGGATAATAATTTGTAGTGAAATTAATTGATTTTTTTACTAATTTCAGTGATTAATTTGATTATTTGTCTATTTATTTGTTTATTTATTTGGTTATTTATTCATTTTAAGTTCCTGATCTGGAAACGGTCAAATACCGGGTTATAAAGCAGATGGATTACTACGAGATCAGAGAAGTAGAGGTACTTTTTCTAATCGGAGTAAAACATATAATTTAATCTGATTATGTTTTGAGCTATTTTATTTGCATAATTATGAATGCAAAAGAACTAATCCTCATATATATTTGAGTGTTTATTTGTAAGTACTCAGTAAACTAAACCATGGGATCGAAATTTTCGCCATTTGTAGTTTTATAGTATTGCAGGAGTTGCAGGAGTGTAAGGGGGAGTATGTTAGTTGAAGAAATAAACTATTGCTTCGTTCTGGTGCAATGTTTCGTGAAGTTGAATTATTGAAGCTACTTATCAGTTTAGTGACAAAACTTGTAAACTTTTATGCCCTGATAAAAAGGGAGAAAAAGCAATGAAAGCCATCCTTCGATAATCTGCGGATTATCATCTTGAGGTGATGTGAGTTGTGATTAGTGGGTTCTTATTATGGTTTTCAAAGATATTGCACAGGGGGGAGTAAGATTCTTTTTACACTATATATATATATATAAAGTAGAGCTTATATACTTTTAAAAGCACAAGCACATCCATACTTGTGAAATTTTTATCATTGGATTTGTATTGAAATTTGTGCTTTGTACTTTTTCTTTCTCTCTCTTAGGTTGATTTTATAAAAACACAAATCCCAATACAAATCCAATGGTAAAAAATTTACAAGCATAAATTGGCTTGTACTTTTAAAAGTATATAAGCTCTACTATATATATATATATATATATATATATATATATATATATATATATAAGCAAAACTCATTCTGCACCTGTTCGGAGGCCATGTGTAAGTTTTCATGTGATCCCAATACAAATCCAATGGTAAAAAATTTACAAGCATAAATTGGCTTGTACTTTTAAAAGTATATAAGCTCTACTATATATATATATATAAGCAAAACTCATTCTGCACCTGTTCGGAGGCCATGTGTAAGTTTTCATGTGATAACAAACATAGTTATATTCTCTCAAAATAAAAAAATAAAAAACGTAGTATGAATTTCTAAAGGAAATTTGACTAAATACTGAATTTTCTACGTACTATGTAAGTACTGAATTTTTTACGTACTATGTGGTTGAGGATAAGGAACTATTAACCCTTTTCATAGATGGCGATGGTCTTAATGCTCTCTGTTGAAGGTTGCTGTTATCCAGTATAGTACTTCTGCTTGTATTTGCATTTCTGAGTACTGATTCCTCATACAGCCTTATTTTATTGCCGAGACAACAATGCCCGGACAGGCTGGATTTGATTTCAATGGCGCATCTCTATCTTTTAATGTCTTGGCTTCTTATTTATTTGGTAAGGTACATGGAGACTTCTTGTTTGTAAACAAATTCAAAAAGAAAAGGTCCCCATTTTGTCGGACACTTTCAACGATGTTGTCTGTTAATTCTTCCTATCCTTGCTCTTAGAACACTGCAAGTGAGCAAATGGATATGACGACTCCTGTTTACACTCGAAAAGTTCAGCCTAGTGGTGAGAAGATGGATATGACCACGCCAGTTATAACCAAGCGAGTATGTTTGAGTACTCAATTGCTGATATCACTCTGTTAAATCTGTTGTGACTTGAAATATATATTACCTTTTGCCAATCTGAAATATAACCTTTTCTAAATGATCATATACTATTTTCTCTGCTTCTTTTCTTTTAGTCACCTGAGCAGGACAAGTGGCAGATGTCGTTTGTGATGCCATCTAAGTATGGCTCTAACTTGCCAGCGCCAAAAGATCCATCTGTGAGCATCAAAGAGGTGCCAGGAAAAATTGTCGCGGTCACTGCCTTTTCAGGTCCATTAATTTCAGAAAAATGTTCAAATTGTCATTCTTCATAAACAATTGTGACAAATTAACCACTAAACTTTTGCCATTTGATACAGGTTTTGTTACAGATGAAGATGTTAAAAGGAGAGAAGCCAAGCTACGCGATGCTCTACGTAGTGATGCTCAATTTCGAGTGAAAGAGGATGCATTGGTAGAAGTTGCACAGGTTGGACTCGAGCAACTTGTTATATCTAAGTTCTAAAGAGCCGATATGAATGGTTCTGATTTTTGGGTTTTTCTGAATTGCAGTTTAATCCCCCATTTACACTTCCTTTAACACGGCGCAATGAAATAGCATTGGAAGTCGAGAGAAAAGCCGACTAGACCTCTCTGATGTGGCCATCAACATATTTACTTAAGGATTAATAATTCAATATAGATTAATGTTGATATATTCTCATGCTGAAATAGCTACTTTCATTTTACTATTAATTTACATGAATGTATAATACTGCAAATTGTAAAAAAGTACTATTGGTGTACTCAGCTGTTGTTTTTACTGCAACAGAACATCACCCACAATGGAAATGATATACAAATTTCGTTCTTACTTCTTGTGCCTTGTGGCTTGTTGAAAACGGTGCTGTGATCTGTATCTCTGAGTTGTAAAATTGCAGTAGCTACTGTTGGAAGTTCATTTGTTTCGGGTATCCTCGATACACGATATTAGAAATTTATTTTTTCTTTTTAACAGTTTTTCTTTTTCTGAAAGTAATTGTTCATTTCAGTTTCATCAACTTCAGGGTAATCATCACCGTTTTGCCATGTTTTAGGGATACTTATATTTTTCCTTCTTTGTCTGTGTAGGTCCGAAACTAAATAACGATGTATTCAAGCTCTACTTTGTAATGAATTACCTGACGGCTTTAACCTCAAGAAAACTTCAGAGTAATCACCCTTGCGAAGTTGGGGAGCAGTATTTTTCAGAAGCTACATGTAGTGCAGTATTATTCATCAAGTATCTCTTCCTACCTTAAACTCGCAAATTATTCATCATTGATTCTTTGTCATCTGCAATTTAACTCGCCATCGTTAATAATGCGCGATTACCTTATTATGAAGAGATTTAAAGAGACAGGGAGATGATAATGAAGACTCAACAAAGATTATATAGAGCTTTGAAAATCTAATTATCTCTAGATGGTGCTGTTGTGAACTATTCAGTGGCAATAATTGTGCACAAATTTCTGATTTTACCTGCTTCAATTGTACTTGTTTTAGTCATATATGCTTGCGTAATAGCTAGATACACATCACATCTCAGTAACTTCTTTAGTGAGTCCTTCTAGAAACCATACATGATCCTTTTTAGAAGCCTAAGGAAATTTAAATTCTGCATTATTCAACTCAGTACCAAACCTTCATAAAATTCTATAAAATATTTGGTGATCATCACGGTGTCGAAATTTCTAGAAACCTGAGTTCATAAAATATCTCAACAGTATCTTGTAATTTTGGGCCTTTCCTCAGAGATTAGCCTCATACTTCTAGTATGTGTTATCTCCTAAGCTAGGGTGAAAATGATCTTATCTTCCAGAACACGTTTTGTATATTTCATTCATTCTTTTGACATTTATTGAATGCTTATTTTGGCCTATTTTTCAGAACAGTTTTTAGTATGTAGCAGCTACGACACAAATCAAAGAACGCAAGCAAGCGTAGAATTTTCGCATGTCCACGGAAGGTACATGAGTTTCTAAACCCTACAGTAGAGAATTATATAGCCTTTTCTTTTATTTCTGTTGAAAACTGTTGCTTAATGAACTAGTTTACTGCCATGTTTATTTGTCCTTTCAAATAGTACCGCTTGATGGTTTAGTGTTAAGGTTAATTTTGAACTGCAGAGAGACAGATCTAACTCTCGAGTTTTATGATTACACGGATTCGATCGTCACATTCATTGTCTTTTTCGTAATCTTTTCTATCAGTACATGCGACATAATTTACGTTATCTCTATGCACTTTGAACATGAGGCCTGAGAGTATTACTAAATTTCTAAATTATTTCTCATCAAATGGATCATTTCGATGATAATAATAAATACTTTTGTAGAGGCTCCAATCGTGCCAAACAGGTCCTTATATTTTGTCCGAAGCATGTCCTTGTCCTTATCATATTTAATTTATCTTTTTCGCTCGAGGCTGTTGGCTATTTATTTATGGGTTAAATAGGTCCAACTTCCTGCCTCGTGACGATAGGTCCAGAATACTAATAAGTTGAATTGGGTGAGCCCAATAAGTTGAGTGGGGCTGCGGTCCACAATAGACCTAACGGCAAGAGGCCCAACAATAGACCCAACGTCCAGGTGGGTTGAGTCCGGTCGAGACCCGTGGGCGCTGTGTCTGTACGCTTTAAGTGAATTGGTTGCGTATTTCTAACAGTTCGAGCTTTTGGGATTAATGGTAGCGCCAACGACAGAGCCAATGGCACGGGTTCGATTCCCATACGGTGCAGGTGTTGGGAGGGAGATTGTTGGCTATTTATTTATGAGTTAAATAAGTCCAACTTCCTGCCTCGTGACGATAGGCTCAGGAGACTAATAAGTTGAGTTGGGTGAGCCCAATAAGTTGAGTGGGGCTGCGGTCCACAATAGACCTAACGGCAAGAGGCCCAACAATAGACCCAACGTCCAGATGGGTTGAGTCCGGTCGAGACCCGTGGGCGCCGTGTCTGTACGCTTTAAGTGAATTGATTGCGTATTTCTAACCGCTCGAGCTTTTGGGATTAATGATTAGCGCCAACGATCCGACCGAGTCTACGTGGAGCTAATTGATCTTAGCAAAATTTAGTTAGAGGATGGATTAGCCGTAAACCGGTTAAGCACAGTCACAACTGGACCATGTTGCTTGTATTATCTCTATAAAAAATTAATCAGTCCCTATCAAAAGGAGTTACATCTGAAATTGGTTTTAATCCTAACCAAGAGAATAACAAAAACCTAGTCATAAAAGAAATGTACAAGTGCTCACAACTCCTCAAGTTACATAACACTCTTTTGTAAACCTAACCATAAGCACATTTAATATAAGGGTTGATTAAACATTATTAAAATCTCATGAACTAAAGCTTCAACACAAGAACAGTACACTCTCTATAATATTTCATTTACACAAGAAAATTGATGAGAAATAACCATAGCATAGCTACATCTCTATGTAGTAGTAGCACTATAAATTGCACAATCTCCTTAATTTCTTTGCACAAACATATCTATATATATATATATATAAAGGTCTTAAAGGAAATCATTCCCTTCTGCTATGCTTTTGAGAGCTGGTCGCCACCCCGCGCTACCTTCGATGTCGCTCTCGGTGGTCTCTTGCGATTCTGTTTGGCAAAGAGAGATCACGTCGTCGAGAGATATAATCTCTTTTCTTAGTATATCTTTCAATGCCTGTTTAGTAACAATTAGCTTGATTCTAATCACACCATCTTTGAATACAACTTCTGGCGTTTTCTTCGCAGGTAGAAGATAATACGCTCGCCCGCCTCTCATATTGGTTGACGAGTTGAGACAACGCGCGGTGGAGGAGGTGGAGGACGAATCGGAGATCGTGTGGTTCGGAAACTCCTCTAGTGCTTGGTGAACCTTCATGGGTGGTTTATATTGAAGAATTTTGCCATCCACTCTCATGATTTTGATCACTTTTCTCTCCTCAAGAGCAAAGCAATTCCCCATGCAATCTTTTTTGTTTAAATGAAGGAGAGGGAATTATAGGTATTATTAGTTTGTGACTTTGAAGTGTGGGGGTGTGGAGGGAGGGGTTGGTATTTAAAAGAAGAGGAGAGAAAAAGGTGCCTAATATTGGTAAAAATATCAAGAATGCCATTACCAAAATATCCAAGTTTGGTCCCACCAACCTAGTTTTTGTTAATGATTGAGTGGTTTAGATGGGTAGGTTTGGGCCAAACTTGGTTAATGTAGGCTCAATGTAGCAAAAATTAGAGGCCCATCAAAATAAAATAAAATAAAATAAAATAAAGGAGTGAATAAACCAATATTTGATTATTTTTTTTTTTTTGAAAATAATGTAGCATGCTACGGCTTCATTCATTTGAATAATGAACTTGACTACAAATTGAGATAGCTGAGTCTCAACCTGCTAACGAAAAAATAAAAAAAAAAAAAAAAAAAAAAATCAATCAAGGCAAGCGGAAGGAATTCCAATAACTCCTCAGCATCCTGATTTCATCCAACAAAAATCACGCCGCCAACTTTTCTGACTGGAATATTCTTCTATTCCTTTCTAACTAAGTAATCCACCAAGTTGCAGCGACCGTCGCCAGTTCTATCATCCCCAGAGTTTCTTTCTTGAGACTACATACTTTTCACAGTCTAACCGGCGTATTACACGATAAGAGCATCAACTTTAAAAAATGGTCAAAAGATACTTTGTGAGAGGATATGCCAAAAAGAGATGATCCACCGTCTCAACCCCAATATTTGATCATTGAGTGCCAAAAATGAAAGAGGCATTATTATTTTGATATCTTTCAAAGAAATGATAGAATTTTTTTAAAAAAAAGTACATCGTTCGTTAAACGATAACGTTATTATTAGAATTGATATCGATATTAACTAATAAACTTATTGAATCTGGTCTCTTTTTTTTTTTTTTTGGTCAAAAAGGAAATGAGACAAATAGTGAAAAAAGTGCTCTATTATGAAGTGCTTTTCTGGTAGTCCTTTGTGCTTTTGCTTTAAGTTGGATGGAGCAGAAAGGAACAGCCCAAGGATTAATTGTGCCATTTTGATTTGACCTGCAAAGAATAGCCAGTGTTGATGGTCATCACAGATGTTAATTAACTTCCAAGTGATCTTCTTAATTCATATAGTTTTAAGTACTGTCATAAGAGATTAATACTTATAAATTGTATCTATTGGATCAGGAATTGCTTCAAATCCAATTTATAACATTTGTTTTTTTCGCTACGACGGACAAATATTACCTGATTTTAAGAAAATCGAATATATTTATTAGTTTCTTCTTTGTGTCAATTTCATTTGTTGTTTTAGCACTTCTCTTTAGTTGTGAATTACACATCAAGGACCAACTTAAGCTTAGTGGTCCTAATTTGCTCCTGTAAAGTTTGCTTATAAAATAAACATATAATAGTTATTAGCATGTAAGAACATATATTGAGTTTTGATTTCATTGTTTCTCTTTCTCAAATTATTCTGTTCCAAACTGCTATTTGTAACCGGCCCACTAACAATAATAACTCGTTGAGTCCACACCATATAAATTCAATCACAATTCCATCCACATTCGATGTGTGACTATTGGGGGCGCCACAGACTCCCCCCGTTTAGACCTGACGCCTCATCAGCCCAAACACACACACACAGCAGTTCAAGATCACCAGGCAATGTGAGACTTGTCTCGCTAACCCTGTCATCTAGACCCAGGCTCAGTCGAGACTCGCCGCACACTTCCGGCCGGTTATTGTCTCTGATACCAAATATAACGACTCAGCCCACTAACAATAATAACTCGTTGGGTCCACACCACAGCTCAAAATGTTTAAGCCCAGTTATTATTATTAGTGTCCATATCTCATATAAACTCAATCACAATTCCATCCACATTCGATATGAAACTATTGGGGACTTCACATTATTCACATGTGAACTCTTAACAGATAATTATTCAGATATCTTTAAACAAGTTACAGGGGATTAGATTAAAAAAAGTGTTTGGGGGTGGGTGGCATGAGATCTTGAGGTGGCCCACAGGGGCCAGGGGAGATTAATTCATGGCTTTTAAAAGAGAATTTGAGGAAATGTGTCTCAACACGCATGCACTCAGAGAAGAGCTTCTTATTTATATGGGGACAGATAATGATCTCTCAAATGATCAAACTCCACATACATAACTTTCTCTCTTTCTTGTTGTTTACTTTAATATTATATATATGTTGCTAATTTAGACTAAACTAAACATTTTGTAGGTAACATATATAAGGTCATAGAGAAGAGCTAAAATTAATCTTTACATGCCACTCATAATACAAGTAAATGTCATATCATTGACGCTAACCATTAATTCTAAAAGCTCGAGTTGTTAGTATTACACAACCAGTTCATTTAAAGTATGTAGATACAGTGCTTATAAAGAATCTCGATTGTGATTCGGGTCAACTAACCTCACGTCATTTCGAACACGACTTGATCTCATCTGGCCTATACTGACCTATTTAAACCAATAATATACGAGATTATAAATGATGCATGCACAATTATGAATTTAAGAGAAAACGATTTAAAATTTGTCTCAACACTCTTACTCACGTCTATGATTAATATCAAATTAACTATGATTTATACAAGAATGGAACTTGGAACCTCTTTGAATAAAGAGAATTTAGAATTGACTTTGAAACTGTATTATCCAAATATTGAAGTGATAATAAATAGTCCATAGAGTTCTGCTTTCTTTCTCTTTCTCTTTATTGGAAGAGAAGGGAAGGAAACATGACAAGTTCCATGACATGGGCATACTGCGTTTCCATTTTTTGGTTTATCTTATTTTTTCGGAATAAAATTTTATTTGTGATTACGGATAAATTGAGATATATAGTGGAAAAGGTATAATAAAAAAATATCTTATTTATTTATATACATAATATTATGTTCTATCTATTGCAATAATTTGTTATAATATATTTTCTACCGTCAATTTTGTTGGCTATTTATTTATGGGTTAAAAATAGGTTCAACTTCCTGCCCGTGACAATAGGCCCAGGAGACTAATAAGTTGAGTTGGGTGAGCCCAATAAGTTGAGTGGGGCTGCGGTCCACAATAAACCTAACGGCAAGAGGCCCAACAATAGACTCAACGTCCAGGTGGGTTGAGTCCGGTCGAGACCCATGGGCGCTGTGTCTGTACGCTTTAAGTAAATTGGTTGCGTATTTCTAAAAAAGCTCAAGTTTTGGGGATTAATGGTTGGCGCCAACGATCCGACAAGTGGTATCAGAGCCAGTGGCACGTGTTCGATTTCCACACGGTACAGGTGTTGGGGGGGATTGTTGGCTATTTATTTATGGGTTAAAAATATGTCCAACTTTCTGCCCGTGACAATAGGACCAGGAGACTAATAAGTTGAGTTGGGTGAGTCCAATAAGTTGAGTGGGGCTGCGGTCCACAATAGACCTAACGGCAAGAGACCCAACAATAGACCCAACGTCCAGATGGGTTGAATCCGGTCGAGACCCGTGGGCGCTGTGTCTGTACGTTTTAAGTGAATTGATTGCGTATTTCTAAAAAAGCTCGAGCTTTGTGGATTAATGGTTAGCGCCAACGATCCGACAAATTTATCATAAAAGAAAAATATATCTAACGCTATTTTGCCAAGTAGCATTATATGACAAAAGATTAATTAACTTAAACTAATTACTCTTTTGCTCACTTCCTTGGTCCTATAGTAGGACTACTGCTAGACCACATGGCGCGTCGTCAATGGCCGTTCGACGGCTGTGGTGGGGCGGCACCGCCCGATTAAGACTCTAGAGCTTGCTTGCCCGGTAGAGTATTGCAGCTACGATTACATCAAAAGGTCTTCTAAATGATCGCTGATACAGTAATATATATTTATAGAAAACGTCAATAAATTAGTGTGCGCGATCAGAGACGTTAGATTGGACATGCAATGAGTAACTTGGGGATTGCATAAGGAGACCCAAAAGCATTACCATGTATGTGATGTCTTAATCATGGTCTAGTCCATAAAGTAGTAAAGCACCACCACATAAGCATGCCCATTGCTCATGCTTTGCTTTGCCTTTTACTCCTTTTGGCCTTTCCTTGGAGACATGCCTACCCAAAAGCACTTCTGATCATCTCTAGATTCTAAGCTGTGGCAGCGGATAACTGAGTTGCTTAAGTCGCGGGTCAAGAGAAACTTAGGTTTCTCGAAAAAACACGGATGTTTTGTCTTAAGTTTGACTTATGAAACAGCATATCCATAAAAATAGATACTCATCGTTTTAAGCTATAGTAGATTCTACTGACACGAGCTTCGAGCATCAAAAAATAAATCTTTGTCGCTTAATCATGTTGCTCAATAAGACCAAGGGAATAGCAAATTATAGAAACAAGAAAAAGAAAAAAATGAAAAAAAAAAAAAAAAAATGTTAACAATGCATCATAATAGAGTGCAAGAGGCCCATTAGGCCCAATGTTAAATGATAATGGGCCCAATTAAAAGATAGGCCCAGCCCAAGTAAGCCTATTTAAGATACTTGGCCCGATTAAAGCCGTTCGAACGAATCGATCCGAAGAATTTTGCTGGGCCCTATTTCAAATAACTGGCACAGCCCAAATTTATAAGCCTGTATAGATGAATGCTTCTTTGTTGGTCTGTTTGACTCCACTTTTACTTCTAAATTAGTTTTATTTAAAAATTGAAAAATACTTTTTGTACACTTCCTTAGGGGTGTACATCTTACACCCCACCCATTCCAGAATGGGATGAATTTTACTGGTCACATCGAAATGACCAGTGGAGAAAGACTCATCGTTGGATGGGTGGGATGTGCATCATACACCCCATTTTAGAGTGTATGAGTAGCATTGCCCTTAATAATTATATGACTCCAAAATAAATGGGTTGCGAGAGCCAGGCCCCCTTTGGCCCCGACCTCTACGTTTGCGATACGCTTCTCTCTCAGCAATATCTTGTTCAGTCCAAATTTTTAAAGTACACAAAAGCATTATGTAAATTTGATGCTTTTGGCCATTGTACTTCAATACAATCTCTATTAACATTGCATCACTAGGCCTAAATAAGGCTTAAAATTTTCTCTATATTATTTTCTCTTTATAAAATTGACAAGAAAATAATTCCATAAATATATATTAGTACAAAGAGATTGCACTGAGAATACAATTGTAATTTTAGATTGAAAAGATAGCACTAAACACAACATTGGCAATTACTATTGGCAGAATGAAAACTTTGATTTTGTGATGGGACATGACATATATTCCTCCTATACATAATACATGTGATAGGTTATGTAACAAGTTGAGCTCTAATTGGACCTTTTGAGCTCCATTACAAAAGAGTCATGGGGGGGGGGGGGGGGGGGGGAAGTGATAAAATCAACAGTATCTACTACTTTGGATGGGTGGAATCAATTTATGTTCCTTTATTCTCTTGCTTTTGCTCAGGGAATAAAACTTTTTTTGTGAATAATTGGATAGGCCCATTATATATCTCCTAGTTGATTTAACTCTCAAAATATCCAAAAAGTTGTTGTGGTCATTGATAGAGACTTCTTGCTTTTATTTATTTATTTATTATTATTATTTTTTGGAAGAGAGAGAGAGAGAGATTATCATTATAATAAAAATTATGTTATAGTAATACTTTTAAATATTATTAAAAATTAAAAAAAATATTATTGAAAAAAATATTGATACTTGTCATTAGTGTTGTATATGTGTCGTCTCTGGGGTGTATAGCGATACATTACTATAATGTGTCCTAAAAATATATCCCTATAATCTAATTTTGGATATAGATAGACTATAAATAAGACACTTATAAAAAAGTGTCATAAACATGTGTCCCTATAATCTAAATTTATTTTAGTGTATAGTATCCAAGTAGCCAATTGATGACTCAAATTACCAAGATAATTAAGATAATTACATATTATGAATGCAATTTTAATAGTAGACCCACGTGAGCTCGAGACTCTTTTTAATAGATTTAAGACATAAAATTAATTAAATAGAAAAAAATTAAATAGCATTATAAATCTGATAGGATTTGAAATCATAATTTTCCAATATTACATTATTATGAATGCAATTTTAATAGTAGACCCATGTGAGCTCAAGATTTTTTTTAACAGATTTAAGATATGAACTTAATTGAATAGAAAAAAATTAAATAATATTATAAATCTGATAAGATTCGAACTCAGAATTTTCTGTTATGATATTATGTTAAATTATATGAAATAATTATTATACTATCAAAATTTAAGTTAAATAATAATAATATTTTTATATTTTTA
Organism: Tillandsia leiboldiana; assembly: GCA_029204045.2. Lineage (NCBI taxonomy): Eukaryota > Viridiplantae > Streptophyta > Magnoliopsida > Poales > Bromeliaceae > Tillandsia > Tillandsia leiboldiana. The sequence continues at coordinate 33,651,928 of CM055073.1, read as the reverse complement.
TATTTAACAAATTTCACCCAATAAATTTAGCATTACTAGTCAACTAGTCTTAAACCCTTAATAAGGAAAAAAAAAAAAAGAGAAAAAAAAAAGGGTAAAGTGAGAGATGAGGTTGCAGGAGAATGGCACATTGCCCAATCACAAGCTATCCCCTTTTTCCATTGTTCTTCTTTTGCAGGTTTCACATTTCACATGCACATAAAAATAATACTGGGTATATATATATCTATAGGAAAATGCTATGTGTACACTCCTTTCGGGGTGTACATCATACACCCCACCCATCTAAGGGTGGGGGTGTGATGATGGGTCACTTGATGTGACCCGTAAAAAGTATCGCCACCATTAAAATGGTGGAGGTGTATGATGTACACCCCTTCGGGGTGTACATGTAGCATTGCTCATATCTATATATATCTATATATATCTATATATATATCATATCTATATATATATCTATATATATCTATATATATATCTATGGGTATATATGGGTATATATATATATAGAAATATATATATATATATGGGTATATATATCTCTTTATCTATGGTATATATATATATATATATGCATAGATAAAGAGAGATAGAGAGAGAGAGAGAGAGAGAGAGAGAGAGAGAGAGAGAGAGAATGGCTCCCCTATATGCAACCATTTCTTCTTCTTTGGTTGCATTAACCCTTCTTGTAGCCATTGCAAACGCCAATGGTATGTACTTCTCTTTTTTTTTTTGACATTTTTAGGCTCACAATTATTTTGGTATAATTGCCTTGTTAGTATACCATCTCTCTTTTTATCCATTTTTCTAGTAAATATCATTTCATTTATCAATAACACTATATACAACTCTCCTGTACGTACGTATTTAATTTTGACCTGTTATTTGTTTCTCAGCAACATTAGTGAAATTTGGATATAGCGGATCAAATGGTCCGGATAGATGGTGGAGCCTAAGCCCACAATTCGCACTGTGCTCCAAAGGAACTCGGCAATCACCCATTAACATCATAAAAAACGGCGCCGTATTTAACCCAAAGTTGCGTCCTCTTAAAAGGGATTATGTTGCATCTAATGCCACTCTCGTTGATAATGGTTTCAGCATTGAGGTTAGTAACATGAAAAAGAAGAAGAAATGGTTGCATATAGGGGAGCCATTCTCTCTCTCTCTCTCTCTCTCTCTCTCTCTCTCTCTCTCTCTCTCTCTCTCTCTCTCTCTATCTCTCTTTATCTATGCATATATATATATATTTCTATATATATATATATACCCATATATACCCATAGATATATATATAGATATATATAGATATATATATACCCAGTATTATTTTTATGTGCATGTGAAATGTGAAACCTCCAAAAGAAGAACAATGGAAAAAGGGAATAGCTTGTGATTGGGCAATGTGCCATTCTCCTGCAACCTCATCTCTCACTTTACCTTCTTTTTTTTTTTTTTCCTTATTAAGGGTTTAAGACTAGTTGACTAGTAATGCTAAATTTATTGGGTGAAATTTATTAAATATAAAAAAATAAAAATATTATTATTAATTAACTTAAATTTTGATAGTATAATAATTATTTCATATAATTTAACATAATATCATAACAGAAAATTCTGAGTTCGAATCTTATCAGATTTATAATGTTATTTAATTTTTTTTCTATTCAATTAAGTTCATGTCTTAAATCTATTAAAAAAAATTAAATTTAAATTTACTATCTTCATGTACAATTGACATTTGGAATAGAAATTCAAATTTTAATTCAACATTAAACTTATAGTTCAAATTTTAAATTATTATAATTAATTAGTATTAATAATTTATTCTCACCCTTTTGTATGAATGGTATTTTAGTAAGTTACATTTACCCATTAATAAGTGTATCTTAAACTATTCACATATCCTCTTCATAAATATAATTTGTAATATTAACTTAAATACTCATAAAAATTAAATTTTTATGACCTTTTGCATCATCTCTTAATAAATCTATATTTAATTATTTTAATTAATTATATTAGTTAATATTTTAATTTGATTTTGAATTTATATTTTAATTCGAATTCAAAGTTGAGCTTAAGTTTGAAATTAAATTTTAAAATTTGTAATTAATTATAAATATATTTTGTTATAAAAATATTAAAAAAATTATTTACTATTAATAAAAATATTTTAGTAAATTATGTTTACCTATTAATAAATATCTCTAAAACTTTTCACATAGCCTCTTCATAAATATAATTTTTAATATTAATTTAAATACGTATAAAAATTAAATTTTTATGGCCTTTCACATACTCTCTCAATAAATATATTTATTTTTATTAGTTATATAAGTTAATATTTTAATTTGATTTTGAATTTGTATTTTAATTTGAATTCAAAGTTGAGTTTAAGTTTGAAATTAGTTTTTAAAATTTTTAATTAATTATAAATATATTTTGTTATAAAGATATTAAAAAATCATTTACTATTAATTCATTAAATAGATTAGGATCTCAAATTTTTAATTAAAATTTAAATTTGCATTTTATTTTATTAAATATTATTTTATTTTAAATATCTAATTCAAAGTCGGCTTTGAGTTTAAATTTTGAATTCAAAATCTAAATTAGTTTATTAGTTATAAATTTATTTAGAAATATAAAATTTATTTTGAGAAGTCAATTTTTTTTAAAAAAAAAATTCTAACGTTTCTTAACCTAAAGAATTCCAAGGGTTGGTAGTTTAAGAACTTATGCAAAAATTTAAAGACCTTAAAAATTTATAAGACTAGGTGAAAGGTCACTTGAGTATGTATAAATAGTTAAGTTTGAGATTTTAGTAAAGGCAAACTACTAAGCTAAAAAATTATCTTGTATAAAGTTCTCCTAGCATCCAACAAATTGGCCAATAAGTTTTGATACGTGTGAAATTATAATATATAATATTTTCATTAGTATTGTTTAATAAAATTTGTTTTGAAATCAATTAATTATAAATTTATAATTAAACTTGAGATTAGATTTGAATCATAAGTTTAAAATTTGAATTTAAATTTAAATTTATATATTTTAAACAAAATTCTATGTTCAAATTGTGAACTTAAACTTAAGTTATTTTTAAATTTAATTTTTTTTTTTTTCATCTTACCATTGTCGTTGAGAGTACTTCTCATTCAAATTTCCTTCTATACTCTTTATTAATTAATGATTTTTTTTTTTTTTTTGGGTTTAATACAATATTCAATTTATTGGATGTGTTACAATATTAAATTGTATTCAAATTCAAAATTAAGTTTAGATATTGATCTAAAATTTTAAAATTTTTAATTAATTATAAATTTATTTTGGTATAACAAATAAAAAAAAGTTAGTCTAATATAAATTAATTAAATAGGTTGCAATTTCACATTTTTATATCAACTTAGAATTTTTACTTCTTTTACTTTATTTCATTGGGTGTGTTGCTATATATATATATATATATATATATATATATATATATATATATAAATTCAAAGTTGAATTTATTCAAATTTCAAATTTTAATTAATTAAAATTTTGTTTTGGCATAAAAATATTAAAAAATAATTTTTCTATATGGGTTGTGATTTGAGAGTTTAAATTAGAGTTCAAATTTATATTTTATCTTGAAAAAATATTACTATTTCAAATATTTAATCTGAAGTTGAAGTTGCGCTTAAATTTTTTAATTTAAATTTGATTTATTTAGTCAATTATGAATGTATTTTAATGCAAAAGATATTAAAATAATTGTTCAGTATTATTTGTGAGATATGTTGAGATTTTAATTTCTTAATTTGAATTTAAATTTTTATTTTATACAAAATAAATTAAAATTTTATTTTATAAAAAAATATTTTAAAACATTATGTCAAATTTTTTAAATATTTAAAAGCTGCTAAAAGTAATATACTAAAATACCTCATCTTACTAAAGGAAAGTTGAGAAAAAAATATATCAACGAGATTATTTTATAATCAAAATTTAAATTTAAAATTTAAATTATAAATTTAAATTTTTAATTAAAGTTTAAATTCCTATTCGAACTTTAATTTTTGAAATCTAAAATATGAATATTAATCTAAGAGTAATTTTTAAACTCTTCCGTTGAATTATATACAATTGGTAAATATAAATTTGAGTTTAATAAAAACTTTGTTGATATACGTTATACTAAAGGGATAATCTAATATAAAGTTGTTAATTAGACTGTGGTAAATTTTTTTAATGAAAATATGAATTCAACTATTAAATAAATGCATTACTAAGTTTAAATTTTTAATATTTTAATTGAAATTTTATATTCAAATTGTAAATTTGGACTTGCCTTCCGTTTTGAAATTCAAAAGACCTAAAATAATTCAATTCAGTATAAAAGAAATTTAAATGTAAAAATAACGTTAGTAATGTAAAAAATTAAATGTAAAAATTTAAATTGCAGTAGAATTTAAATTTAGAATACAAATTAAATTTTTAATTCACAACATAAACTTATAATTTAGATTTAAAATCTTCATAAATAATGATTTTATATAGTTTTTCTCATTCTTTCTCTTATGAATCAAAATACAAGTAAATTATTTTTAGGTATAAATAATTTTTTTAAATCTTTTATGTATCCTTTTTATGGATTAAAAATAAAATTTTAATATTAAAGTAAAATAATATAAAACTGAATTTTTATAATCTTAAGTGTGCTCTCTCAATAAGCATAATTATTTTAATAATTATATTAATTTTTCTTTCTTACTAAGTAAAATTATTTTATTTTATTAATTATAGTAATTTTTATGATCTTTCATATATTTCTTGATTAAATATTTTTATAACTAACTCAGAGTTATATATATTTATGAAAAGTAACTCAATTTATTTATATAAATAAATAGGTAGTGTAAATGCCATTAAAAAATTGTCCAATTAATAAAATAATTTTATCAATTAACCATATAAATACAAATTTATTATAAAATTATCGTAGTTTTCAAATTTATATTATTTTATTAAAATAATTATCCAAAATTTTAAATTATATTTTACAAATAATTTAATTTATAAAAATAAATATACACAATAAATTATAAATAATTTTTATTTATCAAGATTTTTATATGTGTATCGCACGTGTATAAACTAGTATATATATATATAGAGAGAGAGAGAGAGAGAGAGAGAGAAAGAGAGAGAGTTAGGCTGGAATACTATTAATAGTACCAAGTCATTGGTGCTATTAAGTTTTTAATCCTTGAATTAAAAGATGTGTGGTTGAGATGATAGTGGGCCCCTTAGGTTCAATAGGTGGTTGAAAAAATAGTAAAATCTAATGGATGAAAATGATCAAAGAGGTTGATCTACGGGTAGAAAACTTAATAGCACCAATAATTTGGTACTATTAGTAGTATAGTAGCCGGACTCTCTCTCTCTCTCTCTCTCTCTCTCTTTCTCTCTCTCTCTTTATATATATATATATATATATCCGGCTACTATACTATCGATAGCGCAAAATATTTGGTGCTATCAAGTTTTCTACTGTTAGATCAACTCTTTTGATCATTTTCATCCATTATATCATGCTATTTTTTCAACTATCTATTAAATTTTAGAGATTCACTATCATTTCAACCACATTTCTTTTAATATAAGATAAAAAACTTAATAACACTAATGAGTCATTGGTGCTATTAATAGCATAGTAGTATATATATATATATATATATATATATATATATATATATATATATATATATATATATATATATATATATATATATAGCACTATATCATTGGTGCTATTAGATTTTTAATTTTTGGATTAAAAGATATACGGTTATAATGATAATGCTTATCTATTATTTAGTGGATGGTTAGTGCAATAGTATGATCTAAGAGATAGATCTAACAGCAAAAAATTTAATAGCGTCAAGTATTTTGTACTATCAATAACATAGTAGCTGAACTATTTATATATATATATATATATATATATATATATATATATATATATATATATATATATATATATATATATATATATATATACTAAATTTATATACTAAATTTGTGGTTTTATCTTGTAGCTTAAATTCGACGAGGCAGTTGGAAATGTGATTGTAAATGGAAAGAAGTATTGGCTGAAACAAATGCATTGGCACTCACCATCTGAGCACACTATTGATGGTGAGAGGTATGTGTTTAGTAATTAATTAATTGTGTAGTTTTAACTCAAAATATATTGATCACCGAAAAAGAGAAATGAAAATGATATGTTAATTTGGGGCTTCAATATGTAATTAAATTGAACAGGTTTCCAATGGAGATCCACATGGTACACAAGAGTGATGATGGTAATGTTACTGTTATCGCAATCTTATATAAATATGGCCATCCTGATCCCTTTCTTTCTCAGGTAAACATATACACATACATCTATATATCATTTTTCTTTCAATCGATCATAAGTGAATATATCGAACCGCGCGATTTGGTTTTGTAAATGATCGATCATTCACAGATAAAGGATAAGTTAGCTGAACTGAATAAGGAAGCGCGAAGAGGAGGAGGCGACGAAGTCCAAATTCCGGTTGGAGTCGTGAGAACAAAAGCCTTTAAACGCCGCGCTCGCAAGTATTTCCGATATGTTGGATCCTTCTCCACTCCTCCATGCACTGAGAATGTCATTTGGAACATCCTTCGCAAGGTAATTTATGAACGTATAGGATTTGTTTGGATTTGGTATAGAACCAGGAATAGAAGGGATATCCTTCTTATTCTTTCAAACGTATCAGGAATCAATCGGTATAGCTTGTTCCCGTACAACTAGAATAAGTGAGAATTACTGTTCTCACTCTTTCCATCCACCCTCTTACTTTTTCCTTAAATACCTTTCCACGTCTACCGAGACATCATCTCTCACCTCATTATTACATAATAAAGTTTGAGGGCAAAAAGATAATTTACCCTAATTAAAACTCTTTATTCCTCTTATTCCTCATTCTCATACCAAACACAAAATATTTTATTCCTGAAACCATTCCAAACGCTTTTTTACACTAGTTCCGTATTTTATACTTATTCCTGGAATAGCTAGTTCTGTCTTATTCCGTTACCAAACGGGCCCATAGTGAATAATTAGAGAATTTTCACAAAATAGGAGTATATATGTTTTCTCTCTTTGCAATTTTCAAACTACCACTCAACTTTCCTTTTTCAAAATTTAACTATCTCCTCTACTACATGATCATGATTTATTATTCTACATATAGCTTTGAACTATGTATGTACAATTGTACACATTATTTAATCATATACTTTTTAAATTTTATACATATTTTCGAATCATGCACAATTGCGTAATTACAAGACCGAATTCGTTTAATGATTGCGTGATTTGGTATATATTTGCACTAAATTATTCATAGGCCAGAGAGATAACAAAGGAACAAGCAGATGCTCTGAGAGCTCCCCTGAGTGAGGAGTACAAGAACAACTCAAGGCCAATCCAGCCGCTGCACGGGAGATCGGTGGAGCTTTACGATGCGCACGCCTCGAAGCAAATATAAGTATACCATTATCGACTCTACGATGAATGGAAATTAGAGCTAAAAATGCATGATCATGCGCTGTGTGAAATTAGATCTCTCCTTTGCACTAAAGTAGTGTCCTGATCAAGTTCATGAGGTTTAGTAGTAACCTCTTTTACTTGATAGTTAGTTGCTTTTGCTTTGCCTCTGCAAAACATAAAACTACATCTTGTGAGATTTGAATCTGAAAAAAGAAAAGGTCTCTCTCTATATATGTTTGCTTTTTTTACTTGTTTTGAATCTGGAAAAGAAGAGGTTTATGTTTGAAGAAAGCTTTGAGTTCTTATAAAACAAAATTCAAAAGCTTTGAAAATATATAAAAAAAAACCAGGGCCTAACCGGGATCGAACCGGTGACCTCTTGATCTGCAGTCAAATGCTCTACCACTGAGCTATAGACCCATTTCTTATTAAAGTTTTATTTTTTAAAATCAAACCTCTAAATTTAGCCTTGGACTATGGAGTATGTACTGTATTCTTAACTTCTTATAGACATTTTATGCAGTTTTCAGATTTTTTTTTTTTTTTTTTCCCATCCATCTTTCAAATACACATACAAAACTAGTTTACAATTTAAAATTTTCAATGAAATTCTATAGATATAGCTTACAAATTCTAGCTAACCATTTCATACAATATATATATTTGCAGTTGAGAGGGAGTGTGCTATTGAAGATGAAAAGGGGGACCTAAAATAATTTTATTAGGTTTATTTTGTGCTTGTTTGTTTGGGTCATATTTCAACATCAGCAAAGATATATAAAAAGAAGATGGTGGTTCAATTAGTTCAACACATTACTTTGATTCTGTAATGAGACCAACAATCTCATTTGACACTAATTTGTTTATGACATTCTTTGGTTAGTTAGATAGCTACCTAACTACCATTCTTATCACCTAATTATTTTTGTATATTTTGCAATATAAAATACTTACAAACAAAAAGAGCAATATAATTTACAGGGTTTAAGTAATAATAATAATAATAATATAAAAGACATAGGAATGTGTAGAATGATATAGAAGAGTGCTGTAGCAGGTAAAATAGTAAATATGGAGACATTTTTGTCTATTTTCACATCATTTTCAAACCCATACCAAAACGCAACAAAATTTTCTCAATCCCGGTCTCGTCCCGTCTCTTCGAATGGCCCCACCGACGCGTTACCCGCCACAATCTCCCGATCCAGCGCTCGAGAGAGCGCCACGTGGCAGAACATCCCACCGTCCGCGTCCCCGCCGTAGGAGTAGTCCCCCCTCCTCCCCGACGCGAACCGCCTCGTCCCTCCCAGCCCCGGCGGCGCCGCCACCATCGCCGGAATATTCTCCGGCGGCGAGGCTCCGCCGCCGCCGCCGCCGCCGCAGAAGCGGCGGAGCGCGGCTGCTAGGAAGCTCCCACCTCGCCCTCCCCTCTCCTCCTCGTCCCCGTCGTCGTCATCATCCGGCGATCGCCGGAGAATCCTAGAGTTACGGCGACGGTCCCGCTGCGACATCACCTTCCCAGCGCACGAGACCTTCGGCGACCCCGGATCCGTCTCCGGCACCGCTGAGCCCCCGTTCCCGCCGCCGTTTCCCGCCATCTTCTTCCTCCTCGCGCGGCGCGCGCTCCGGCCGAGGTAGGCGCCGGAGATCGGGATGGCCCCCGGGAGGACGATGATCCCGGAGAACCTCTGGGAGTCGTCGGATCGGGGCTTGCTAGGGTTTGCGTGGTGGTGGTGGTGATGGTGGTGGTGCAGCTGCTGCTGCTGCTGCGATTTCGGATTCGCGCTCCCCCTGGTTGAATCGTCGCGATCGAGCACGGCGTTGAGCTCCGCCCAATCGAACTCCTCCCCGATCCCTATCCGGAACGACTCCGGGGGCATCTCCGGATCCTCCTCCTCCTCCTCCTCTAGGGTTTCGACTGCGCCATCGCCATTGTTGGATGGGCTCTCGAGGTCGCTCCGTGGCATAATCTCCTACGACGTAGAGAGAGAAAGTAGTTTTTTTTAGAAAGAGAGAGAGAGAGAGCACAAGTATAAATAGTACGAAGTATCAACGCGTGGGAAGAAGAAGAGTGGGGTCATATAAAGGGAGGGAAATGGAGATCGGAGAGGGGTAAAATTGTAATTTGACTAAGCAAGGTTTTTATTTTATTATTATTAATTAAAAATAAAAAATAAAAATCGAAAAAGGCCCATAGTTTTGCCACGTTGGGTATAACTCGTTGGCATTATGTTGCTAGAACCAGGTGAAATAAATGACACGAATCTCAAAGATATATAAATACTCAATGATATTCTTGCTTTTTAAAAAAAAAAAAATTTAAAAAAAATTAACTAATTATATGTATTTTATATCATTTATATGAACTCTACAGTTAATTTGTTGAATTACTAAAATATTTAGATACTTTTTTATAATTAAAAACATTAATCATCGAACACTATTAATTTAGGTTCTGTGGGTGACGTGGCATGCTGGGTTTACGATAAAAAATTGCAATGTAGTATCTACCCCGTTGTGTTCAGAAGAAGCGTAGTTCCCTGTTAATTGGGTTCCTTACGCATCAATTTTCGCGCCCGCATTTCCAGGGGGGCTGTCGACGGTCGTGATTCCAGTTGGTTTGACCTCATCCGTTGTGGGCCCGGCTCCCTTTACCGTCTGATGTAATACCAACCGTTCGATCCGCTGATCTGACTCGACTGATAAATTAAATAATTTTTAAATTTTATATATATATATATATATATATATATATATATATAGAGCAATGCTACCTGTACACCCCGAAGGGGTGTATATCATACACCTCCATCATTTTAATGGTGGCGATACTTTTTACGGGTCACATCAAGTGACCCATCATCACACCCCCACCCTTAGATGGGTGGGGTGTATGATGTACACCCCGAAAGGGGTGTACACATAGCATTTTCCTAATCTTTTCGCTTTCACATTAATTCTTAACTTTCTTAATTTTTTTCTTATAAAATATTAAATAAAATATATTAAAATTTTTGTCTAATATTAAATTAAATTTCGTAAATTAATAATGGAGTACGTGCGGGACAATGGGTAGCCTGTACTTGTCTCGCATTTCTTCTTCAAACTCCTCTTAATTTCTTTGTGGTTGCGATTCGAGCGGCGCCGTTGTCAGAATGGCAACGGCATTGATGTTTGAGCATGACTGTATATTCAAAAATAAATATACATCTTATATCTCATTTATCTAAAGGTCGGAGCTTTTTCATTCATCATTTTGAAGTAATGAATGGAATTCACTTTATCATTGAATAAATGAGATATAAGATGTACATTCTAAATGGGATGTACACATTGTATTTACCTTGATGTTTTTAGTTTTATATATATGAGTTCGGCTACTATACAATTAATAGTATCAAATTATTAGTGCTATAAAATTTTCTATTCTTAGATCAATCCCTTTGATCATTTTCATCCAACCACCTATTAAACCCAATAGACCCACTATCATCTCAACCACACATCTTTTAATTTAAGGATTAAAAACTTAATAGCACCAATGACTTGATACTATTAATAATATTCCAGTCTAGCGCTCTCTCTCTCTCTCTCTCTCTCTCTCTCTATATATATATATATATATATATATATATATATGAGAGAGAGAGTTCGGCTACTATACTATCGATACTACCAAACATTTGGTGCTATCATATTTTCTACCCTTAGATCAATCTTTTTGATTATTTTCATCCGTTAAATTTTACTATTTTTTCAACCACCCATTAAACCCAAGTGGCCCACTATCATATATCTCAAACACATATCTTTTAATTCAACGATTAAAAACTTAATAGCACCAATAATTTGATACTATTAATAATATTCAACCTAGCTCTCTCTCTCTCTCTCTCTCTCTCTCTCTCTCTATATATATATATATATATATATATATATATATATATATATATATATATAGAGAGAGAGAGAGAGAGAGAGAGAGTAGAACTTATGTACTTTCAAAAGCACAAGTGTAATCTTGCTTGTGAATTTTTTATTATTAAATTTGTATTGAGATTTGTGCAATTATACTTTCTTTTTTTCTTTCTTTAGTTGTACAAATCCTAATACAAATCTAATTGTAAAAAATTTCCAAGCATAGTTTGATGTTGCTTTTTAAAAATATATAAACTCTACTCATATATATATATATATATATATATATATATATATATATATATATATATATATATATATATATATATATATAACAAAATAAACGTTTAGTATACTTAATCTTTTTAGATCTATTAAATAAAAAATAGTTAAATATAAAATATATAAATATTATTTTCTGACATTTTATTTTTTTTTGAAATAATTAAGTTCGCATCTTAAATTTATTAAAAAAAAAATAAAAAATATTGAATATATAATATATAAATATCGATTTCTAACACCGATATTAAATTTTAAAATTTTATATTATTTTTTTAAAATACATATGTATGAGATATATATTTCCGCATAGAATGTATAGCTAAGCATTTTGCACAAAAAAATCTTTTTTTTTTTTTTTTTTTTTTTTTGTTCAGCATGCGCATGCAATATTTTATGCTCCTGACGTATTTTTGGCCGGTGGTATTAGAAGGTTCAGATGCATGTAATTGAGGCATCTTTATATTCAAACGAATGAAAAATGCGTTTACTAATTAATCGCTGCCTATTGGTTGAACTGTTACGTCATTATATATATTATTTTAACATATTTTTTTAAATATGTTAAATTAATATTTTAAAAAATAAATTAAATATTATTTTAACATATTTTTTTATTATATATAATATAATCTCTTTGTAATCTAACGAATATTGAAATTATGACAAATACGAAAGAATGTAAAAAGCTGACCAACGCGCCGAACTTGTTAGGCTCAATAATTGAAAATTTGTTGATTTGTTAGATATAATTTACTATATTTAAATAATTTTTAATTAAAAAATTATAATATTTGAATGCTTTTTTCTAGATATTAAATATTTGAAAATTTCTTTTAAACTGCCCAAATCTAATATTTAATATCTAAGAAAAAAAAAGGTACAAAGTGCACTACTTTTATTGCAAAACACTTTAAACAAATCACTTTTAAGCAAATAAAAAATCTAATAAATAATTCTTAAAAAGGCCAAATCCCTTTAAACACCTCTCACAACGAGCTACATTTACGTGCATGGATGAGCCAGGCCACTTTGGGCTCTGTGAACGCTCAACCTTCTTTTGTCGGAACCGTTGTTTTTTTGACCGTTGGAGGGCGCATTATTATTTATTACAAACCCAATAAAAATTCACCAACGGTCAACCCATGACCGTTACAATTCAAACACAGAAAGAGAAAAATTCCCCTTCAACACCCTCCATATCAGAACAAAGAGAAAACATCCACAAAGAGAGAAAAAACATTACCATACTCTATATGGGTTGCATCTCTTCCAAGTTGCTCTCCACCGCCGACGATTTCGATAGGCGAATCGCCGCCTCCGATTGTCGAACCCACTTCGTCTCGCTCACTTCGACCACTTACGGAGTTCTCGATCTCAATCCGAAGCCGGAGAAAGAAGAGAAGGAGCAGGAGAAGAGGCCTCCTCATGTTGTTGTTCTCCCACAAGTGAAGAAGAAGCTTCCGAAGGAAGAAGCTCCTGAGATCATCAATGCATGGGAATTAATGGAGGGTCTTGTAGACGAAACGCCGATTTGGTCTCCGGTTAAAAGCCCTGCTCAAACGTATCATTCGGTTCAGATTTGGTCTCCGGTGAACGCAATGCCTTCGCCGAAGAAGCATAAGAGGGAGATAAGGGGAAAAGAGAACAGCCCCCGTCAGCCGACTTCGAAAAGTTCTGATTTTGATTCGAATCGGGTGTTACGACCGTTTAGTTCGTCGGATAATTCGAAATGTGTTATGCCCAATTCGGCAATTGCGAAGAAGAGCACCCCATTGAGTGCTAAGGTAAACAAATCGGGGACGGATTCGGTGGTTTCTTCGTCGAGAAGAAGCTTAAGCCCTTTGTTCGATCCGGAGCTTCTCGCTTCCATCGAGAAAGAGCTCTTTGAAGAGAGAGAACAGATTAAAAAGATGGTAGCTTCCGAGCCCAGAAGCCGAAAGCCCTTTCAAAATTCCGACATATTGCTTCATACCTTCGAAGAGAAGTGCCCGCGGGGCGGCGAAAGGGCGGTGGTGCTATACACAACCACACTGAGGGGGATACGAAAGACCTTCGAGGATTGCAACGCCGTCCGATCGATGATCGAGGGCCACGATGTTCAAATCGTAGAGCGGGACATCTCGATGGACTCTGGATACAGAGAGGAACTCAGGCTATTGATGGAGAAAAGGGAAGTGAGAGTTCCTTTGCTGTTTGTGAAGGGGAGGTTAATTGGAGGGAAAGAAGAGGTTTTGAAGCTAGAAGAGGAGGGCAAATTGGGAATTTTACTGCAAGGGATGCCCAGGGCAAGAGTGTGGTGTGAGGGGTGTGGGGGTGTGAGGTTTGTGATGTGTATGGATTGCAATGGGAGTTGTAAAGTGTTGGATGAGGAGGAGAAGAAGATGGTGAAGTGTGGGGAGTGTAATGAGAATGGATTGATTCACTGCCCCATTTGTTCTTGAGAGCTACAATTTATGGGACATATCACTGTGATCTTAATTTCAATCTTTCTTTTTTTTTTTTATTTTGCTCATTTTGGACTCATCTTAGTGATGGAGGTTGATCTACTATCTACCCCAGTTGTTAGTTTGTTTATGTTGTATGTATTTTATCAGTTTTGTGACTTTTCTGTTGTTCATTTAATTAATTCAACTTAAGGGATTTTTAGATAGTGTGGACAATCTCTGTTGTATGTATTTTGTCTGGTTGCTCTTTTGTTTCATGGTATTTATTTACAGCTGGTGTTTCTGTTTCATCTCTCCACTGATGAAGTTTAGAAGAGATTATGATTAAGTGAAAGGTCTTATTTCTCCATTGTGGTGGATTTTCAAATGTTGATTGAAAATAACAAGTATGTGCACACAAAAATTGGAAGAAACTCGCATCAAAAATGCCCAGGAGATGAAATTACAAAGAGCACAGGAAAATAATTTCAACATGTAACATTAGAGAGAGAGAGAGAGAGAGAGAGAGAGAGAGAGAGAGATCTGATTCAACAAACATCAACAAACTAGAATCAATAAACAACCACACCAATTAGAAGAACCATCAGTGCAATTTTCCGTGAGTAAATTTAACAAACAGTAACCAAAAGATACAGAGAATACATGAAATGATACTAAGGTTTTTCTTCCCCCTAAATAAACATTTACTGTAGACATGTTAGATACTAGATACCACTAGGTCCCTTATATTCAGGTTCAGCGAACACATCGATTCATTTAGGGTTCCTCAGAACAATTATAACAGAATCCCCGCGGAGGAACATCTTGCTGATGAATCGGTCCTTGTTCACCGGCAGCGCCTTCTTCTTGCCTTTACCAGTTTTTGGTATCTGCAAGTTTTAGATGCAGCTTATTAATTATTAGAACAATTATAAATATAAATATAAAGAAACAGACTTAAATAAGCTTAGAAATACCTCCGTCCACATCTCCCTGACATTCTCGAGAACCATGTTACAGTGACGATCAAAGGCCCTCACACGACCAAGTAGCTTCTTGTTGTTCCGACAGTTAATCAGCACCTACAGTTACAGAGACCGGTTCATTAGAGCATTACCACATAAGTTTTCTTTCTATAGAGAAAAGTAGTGATATCTTCTTTTGACGACAAAAGTGAGCTAGCATGCAGCAGAACTAACAATGAAATACATATAGGCCTTAAAGATTTCGTAACGCTAGTTACCTGTGTATTATTTTTGACACTCATCATTAAAACTGATAGCGGACCGGTGTTGAATTCCTCTTCCTCTTTCTCTTTCTTCCCCTGTCGCAGATAAGATGCAAGACTAGGAAATGAGAATAGATATAGATAAACAGCAAACATTTCCGAACATCAGCGTCAACATGCTTAACAACTATTCAGTATCTCATCCTACTATCCAAATCTCTTGTCTACACCTTGTCGTTCTTAAACATCATTTAGCATACGCGAATCTAATTTACCCAGTTGAGCATAAGATACCTGCACAATCTCTAGGGAAAGAAAAAAGCTCTCAGAACAGTGGTTGAATATCTCATCAATGTCTAAGCAATAGTGTTACTGGCACACACATTTACGCCCTATTTGGATGCATGAATATTTTATTCGGTATATCCCCTTAATTTGCTCAAAAAATTTGTATATTTGGTAGACAAGGAGTTTGATCAAATGTTTAGAATGAGATATCATTTTCGGTTCTCAAGTCATTTTTTCAAAATAAAATAAATCACCGCATAGATAAAATATGCTATTTCCACTAAATCATACTAAAAAATTCTCATACCGAATAAGTTTTCCTGGGGCCTAAAACTCTTACGTAGCTCTCAAACAGTTCAAGAACATAATATTATTGCTTATATCAGCTAAAACTAGAAGTTATCGCTTATATTTTTTCAGGGAAACACTAGATGAGCCAAGTAAATGTTGGATAATTGTAATATCTATTTGCAAATTATTTTCCTTTTGCAAATTATTTTCTTGTATTTATCTATCAAAATTCATAGGTGGAATCAGGTTCATCCAGGCCACTACAAAATGCACCATAAGATCAAGAATCTGCTCCTAACATATTTCGAATTGTCTAAACCTGTAAAGTTTTAGGTAAACCTAAATCAACCTAAATATCCAAAGGGAGAATGATGTCTAAATCCAGAAATAACATAATTAATGAATTAAAATACTTAAAAACATCAGAAAAATGAAACAAACTTCAGCTAATATTTAGACTTACATTTGCATCCTCCTCCATTGACATCCTGCAAGGAAAAGATGGGAAGTATATTAGAAAATGGATTAAAAAAATAAATAAAAAAAAATGAGACAATATCAATTAAAAAAAAAAAAAGTAAAGCTAAAAGCCTATTCCAAAATGGCCTATCACAGTACATTTTTACCTTAGGATTAAGTACAATGAAATGAGAATAAATGGATAGAACAGAACCAAACCCTAGATCTGAACATATACTAAGATTCCTCATTCACAAAACCTAAATAAAGAGAAAATTGCAGCAAAATATTCAATTTAATTACAAAAATCCACAAAAAAAAAAACGATAAAAAGAGCATATCGCCAACAAAAAGGAGCATTTCATAGATCTAAAAGAAGAAGAAGAAGAAGAGGAGGAGGAGAGAAACAACTCAAAGGCCCGAAGAGGGTTTTAAATCGCGAGCCGAAGCTTTTTTAAGTAGACGACGAGGAAACAAAACCCTAGAAGGGGAGGAGGCGCTCGACGCGGTTTTTGCCGCTCCCGGAAAGGTCATCAAAATTACGAAAATGCCCCTCTATTACAAATACTGGGCCTCGCCCATATGGCCTCTTCATTCCAATTGTACGGGGATAGGATAGTCCCGATGGTGAGGCTACGATCTACAGTGCCAGTGCTTTGAGATTCGTGCGAGCCCACGCAATGGATCACAATGGGGGATACTCTTCATAAAATTTTTGTTCCATTATATAAACGGGAAACTGGTTCTTACTCTCCTCTTCGTCGTCGTCGTGGTCGTCGTGGTCGTCGTCGAAGCTCCCTCCGACTCCGTCCATGGCGGTGCGCGCGAGCATCTCCAGGTTCCCTTGGGACCCGGAGCTCCAGGAGGCGTGCGGGATGCCGTGGGGCGTCGCCGTGACGCCGCTCGCCGCTGCCGACGAGATCGGCCAAGCGCCGCTCCGCGGCGGCGCCGAGGGACACCTCCTCCCCCGCTGCGACAACTGCTACGGCTACTTCAACACCTACTGCGAGCTCGACCAGTGGTCGTGGACCTGCGCCCTGTGCGGCGCCCTCAACGGCCTCTCCGCGCCCTCAATCGATCGCTACTCCCAGGCTCAATCGTGCCCCGAGATGTGCTCCTCCTTCATCGATCTCGAGATCCCAGGTATGAGAGAGAGCAATAGCAGGAATCAAGCTTCTCCACGATGTTTCTAGGCTTTTTTTTGGGATCCCTATTGTTGAATCTCAATGATCTGATGTGAATGTCAATGTGTTGACGCTTTAATGCCGATATTCTGGTGTTGAATTGCAACGATTTGACGTCAGTGTGTTGGTGCTTTGCAGTGGAAGTATCTGAGAGCGAGGGGATCGGAGCTCAACCGGTATATGTTGCAGCTGTGGATTTGTCGTGTAAGATCTTTAGCTGTTGATTCCTTGAAATTTTCTAAGGATTTGTTGATTTCTTATGGAGTTTCTTATGCTCCTAATTAAGTTATCTAGTATATCATCATTATGTTAGTAATAAGCTGCTTTGATCTAGAATTATATTATTATGTTGATCTCTCCATACTTCACCTGCATTTTTGTGTTAGGAAATGATAAATGTGTGTGCGATTTAGGTAGTATTTAGTTGAGTATAAGGTAGGGGTATGGGAATATCTCCACGAATTGATGAAATACCATGATAATGAGTGCATTTTCACAAGCAGTAGGGAAAATAGAAGAGAAAAGGATCGCTTGTATATTCTACTTTCTGGGGTGCGTAGTTTCTAATGCTATTGATTTCTTGTATTTTACTGCAGCCTCGGAAGAGTTTTTAGAGCTTATCAAAAGTGCTCTTCTAGCAGCTCTTGAAGGTGAGGTGCCGAGAATGTGGTAAATCTTACAGATTTCATAGGACAGCTAAACCAAAGGAGTTGAGCTCTGTTAAGCTTTTTTTTTTATTCGTTCATACTGGCTTTACAATTTGTATGCAGCTTTGGCACCGGGATCATTGTTTGGGCTTGTTACATTTAGCCATAAGATAGGGCTATATGATGTTCAAGGGCCAATACCAGTTGTAAAACATGTCTTCATCCCTCCTGATTCAGATGGTGGATTACCAGTTGACCTTGAAGATGCCATGCCTCTGCTTTCCTTCTTGTCTCCTGTACGTTAGTAAGTGCAGCGGCTTGTATATGGCTTGTTTGGGCCATCTGGGGATTCTACAAATGTTTTGTTTGAGGTTTTTGGTGCAGCAGTAGTAACTATTTATTAAAATCTCTACTGCCTGCTTCAGTAGAAGCAGAAGCTTCAAACTGGATGTTGAGCTTTTAGGGCCCAAAAACTGCTTTTAGCTTACATCATGTGAAAAGCTCCATGCTATATGTTGACCAAATGACTACTTTAACTTATGCTGTTTGTCATAGAGAAACTGCTCTGGAAGCAAGGCAAAACAGGCACTAAAATCACTAACACCTCTTCATCTCTTGCACCTGCAAAATTTATCAATACTTCATAGTGGCACTTTTCTTTTCTTTTCTTTTCTTTTCTTTTTCATTTTGGGTTGTTCACAAGATAGGGTAATTCTTTTATTGAAATTCATGTGGTGTAATCACTTGTGAACAGGTCGAAAGTTGTAAGGATCATATTGCTGCAGCACTTGAAACGTTGAAGCCCACGACTTGCTGGGAGAGAACCACAGCTGCAGGGCAAGAGATGGACAGTGTATTTCTTGGAGGTCGTGGTTTTGGAGCAGCAATGAGTGCTCTTGTTAGTTTCCTGGGCTCAGAATATGGAAAGACATTTTCTTTGGGTATGGCAAAGTACGAATCCAATATCACAATTTTATTTTGGTTATTCATGGTAAAGTAAAAATAATTGCATGGAGACCCCCTTAAGTGTAGGTCATTTGGAAATCGACCCCTTGGCATCGCCACTAAATTTAATACAATCCCCAATTTAATTGATGGAAATTGCTTAAATCAAAACAAATGAAAGTTGAAGGATTGTTAATCATAAAGTAAAAAAGAATCTGTCTCAAATGGCCCTTAGTTGAGAGGTTTTCTGTACATTTTTACCTCAGCGATAATATCACATGACCAATATATATTATTGTGCCCTTTATAATCTCTGGCTTTAGTTTGTAGGTCTTAAACCTTAGACAAATGTTCTATCTTTATATTTTGTATGTGCAGCAAGGGTTTTTGCATTTTTGTCTGGGCCACCTGATTATGGAGCTGGGCAGTTAGATACAAGAAGATATGGGGAACAGTATGCTAGTAAAGGTGAGGATGCTGATCGTGCGTTGCTTCCTGAGCAGACACCGTTCTATAAAGACCTGGTTAGTTTGCTGGAAGCTTTTTGGCAAGCATTTATGAAAAATGAAAACTTTGTGAAATATAATTAATTGGCATATCACAGGCAGCTATCGCTGTTCAAGCAGGTGTTTGTGTGGACGTATTTGCTATAACAAATGAATACACAGATCTGGCGTCCCTAAAATTTTTAAGTATTGAGAGTGGTGGGTTTTTGTTTCTTTATTCGAGTACAGATGATTCAACACTTCCTCAGGATATGTAAGTTTGTACAATGTTCAATTTTGTAATTACTTATGAGGGTCCATGAAATTGTACCTGGTACCATGGTTCAAGTCAGTTGACCTTTGGTCATATATTTTCAACAGATACAGGATGTTGAGCTGTCCGTATGCTTTTGGCTGTGTACTACGATTAAGAACATCTTCCGATTTCAAACCTGCTAATGCTGTATGAACTCAATACGGATAATTTGAACATTTTCTTTTTGTTCAATACATTTAATTTAAGTTGTTTGAACTTGCTGTTAATATGTGCTCAACGATCTTTGGCAGTATGGTCATTTCTTTCCTGATCCTGAGTATGAAAATGTTCAACACATCATTTGCTGTGATTCTTTTGCTACCTATGCATATGACTTTGAGTTTGAAAGCAACACCGGCTTTTCAAGGTAACATATATCCACTTTAACATCACTTCTGAAAGCATTTCTCGATATATTTCTTTGTTGCTCAATTATTGGCTGCATAATTAGCAAAGAAGTAATAGGAAAGTTAACCAAATGTTAAGTTTAACTCAACCTAATTTCAGATTTAGACTTCAAACTTAGTTTAACTTCCATAGACCTAACTAAATGAATCTCACTAAAGTAGGATTGTATCATAGGCTCACCTTGTGCTAAACCACACAAACCAGATCTTCGTTCAACTTCCGGACCGAGGTTTATTTGTCAGTTTGTCAATGTCCTTTTGATTGAGTGTGAAATCAGTAACATATAAATTATTTGCTGAAGTTAACTTCTGATTGAGATATTGGTATTATATTTTTCATGTTTTCTTTTTCCTTTTTTAATCCTACTCTTGCAGGCACTCAGAATCTCCTGTGCTTCAAATTGCATTTCAATATACTATTATGGCGCCATATGAGGAGATTGGCAATACTGGGTCAAACGGTGATACCAAGTATGTTTAACCCAAGTCTGTCTCAAGTTGAAATTATTTACTATAGCTTATTAAACATTTTGCAATTTGCTTCTTCTATGTTACCATAACTTATATAATAGAAGTTGTTCCATCACATATATCATCAAGAACTCATGATGCTGCTTTCCTTTTAAGGAAACAATTTACTTCCAAGGTGTCTATCTTAGGACAGTTGTACCTTGGCCGTATGAATTATAACTGCCTTCAACAAGATAAATAGTTTTACCTTTCTGCTAGCTTCTACTGATTTACACCCCTATTTATGTTCTGTTGAAGACTTTGGCGCCACTTGTGGAGGATTACATTTGATTGATAAACTGTAATCCTAGTTATTTTCTTTAGCCCCTTCTCAAAGTTAAAATTTTGCGCTAGCTGTCCCATGCTTTCGCTGAAAGGCTTGCATGTTGATGAGTTGTTATATTTGAAATGAACAAAATATTTTTTGTCTTATAACCATTCTATTCCATTGTTTTTCTTTTCAATTATTTTTTGTTGCTATGATTGTTGTTATGTTTCCCTTTTTTTCCCCCACTTTCTGGAGTTTTGGTGTGGGGGGTGCAGGGTCTTACTCCCTTACAAGGCATTCTTATTCCTTTGACATGTAAAACACTGCTAATATTTTACACTCAATCATCCAATACTCTTCTACTGCTACTAATACTTTTCATCCATATGCAGGCATAGGTACTCCCTGCAGAGGCGATTAAGGATTCGAACATTACAATGCAGTATAGCTTCAAGTGCGGTTGATCTTTACAACAGTGTTGATCCTGAAGTTGTTTCTTCTATCCTTGTTCACAAGGTATTATCTTGCAATTTTTGATTGGGGCTTTTTTGATCTATCTATACCCTTGCAAAATCATATTTCCTAGTATGCACCCTGCAAAATCTTATCTTTCATATATGCCTATTGAAAATGCAGTTTTACTGCAATTAGTTCACTGCATTATTATGTAACACTACTGACATTTTCTTTACAGAATTCACTGCAGCTTTTCTCCTTTATATTTTTCAGGTTATTTCAGCTTCATTGGTGCAAGGTGTGCGACACGGGAGATTACTGCTCCACGACTGGCTAGTCATTCTCACAGCTCAGTACAATGATGCATGTAAAATTGTTCAGTTTGACGGCGGAAACACAACTACAGTTTCCCAAGTTGATGTCGCCTTCTCGCAATGCCCACAGCTACAGCCTATACCACGGCTAGTATTTGCTTTGCTGCGGAATCCTCTTCTTCGCCTTCACGAGGAAGGTGTCCATCCCGATTACCGAATATTTTTGCAATGTTTATTCAGGTAATTATTCTAATGTTCTCAAAAATCCGTGAGTTCATCACTACCTTCGTATGTCGATTGAGCTATTCTGAAAACAGATATGCACTGGACCATATTGCAAAACATAACGTCATCTCATGTGTTCCATTTTTAAATTTGTTTGGATTAGCTACTATTTACTTGGAAGAACAGATGCAACACTAGAGGTCATGTTACTGAAGTACTTTGAACAATTACAGGCTTTTATTCTTTAAGGTAGTCATGCTTAGTATTTTGATATCACAACATATGCTATTGTTGCATCTTCTCTTTTGTTGCAATTTATGATGAGTATTTGTAAATATGAAATGAATCTCAGTTATAGAGGAGTTAAAATAGTTAGTTCGACTAGTTCTTACATCCTGCAACTATTTGGACTCAGCTTGTTATTATACTTGTCCTCTAGTGAGCTCAGTTGTGGAGATTATAGCCTTCATTTTTCTCTAAAATTGAATTATTCATGTGTAGTGCATTGGAGCCTTCTTCGCTTCAGCGAGCTATATACCCAGTTCTAACTTCGTATGCTTCCCCTGATAGACAAGCACACCCACCACACTCACTGAACCGTGCGGCTCTTTTAACTAGCGGGAGCCCAATATTCTTTCTCGATGCATTTACAGATCTTATCGTATATTATTCGCCCACGGCTGATGCTTCTCTTCCTTTTCCCCCTCCACATGATTGTAAGTAGCTCTTTCTCCATGGTTCAAGTAGAGCATATAAAACTAAGAGATGTTCACCAATATACTCATAAAAATTTATCTATCTACAAATTTATACCCACAAATTCTGATGACTAAATGTCCTCTTCAAAAACAGGGTTTAACACCTACCATTGTACTTAAAAAGCGCCTTTCTTTAAGAGCGCTTGTAATACAAAACCAAATTTCCCAATGAATTTGATGACTCCAAATAAATTGCACTTTAAAGGGGTGAATCAAAACATAAAAAGTGGAGGGAACTCGCTGGCTATGTACTAAGATATTGTACAATTGCAGGTCTTTTGCGAAGAACAATTAATAGGTTAAAGCAAGAGAGGAGTATCACACCGAAGCTTACATTCATCCGCGGAGGGCACGACGATGCAACAGCTTTCGAGAACTACCTCATAGAGGAACAGGATGTTGACGGGTTCGGAGTACCCAGCTCGTCCGCGGGCTTTGTTTTGTTCCTTGAAGAGGTCGCCAAAAACGTAGTGGAGTACCTCAGATGAAGCATCACTGAACCATCAATATCTACAAAGGGAAAGAAGAGAGGCCCTTTACTAGAGAGAAAAGGTAAGTGTTTTAGGTTTTGCCCTTCATTAGGTTTTGATTCTCCTACTGGCATTTGTGCTTGTTTATTCTATAATGGCTTAGAGCACCTGCTGCTGTTACTTTTTAAAAATTCTTCTCTAATTGGGCAGAATGGTCTTTGCAAAGGTGAAAATCTAGCGTATAGGATAATCAATTTATCAATGCCGGTTATATTATATAGGAGCAGATATATAGAAGATCAAAAAATTACAAGACCCCTGAATGATAGCTCGTTTTGAGCTAGACCCGATTACTAGACCTCTTCTCTTTTATTTATTTTTGAAATAGCAAATCTAGTTTACATGGGGACTGAAGCTAAATCACGGTCCAATGGGCCTTAAAACGGCCCATAGATGATCTTTAATGGGCTTTTGCGGAGCCCAGCCCTTGTAATTTTGCTTAGTCATAATTGTGTAAAGCGGGCCATTGGTTTGTATTCAAATATGTAGCGTTCGTGGTGTCGAATCGATCGCGTCTCTTTAGTAGGAATGCATACTTAAACAACACGTTGATAAATCATTGACCACAATAACATTAAAAATTGTAACATACATCATCAGGGCGCCTACATCATCACGCAAATAATGTGAAGAGTCTCAGCCAAAAGAACTTGCCCAGATACATCTCAGGAAACTGTGGCATAAAAACACCTGATGACAGTGTTAAACTCCGTCTTTGCCTGCTTTCTGCTGGGAGATCAGGCTCGGCCAAAGCCCAAAAGCACGGATGGAGCAGCACATTTGTTAGCATCCATCCAGATCAACTTACACTATGAGATCAGTTAATTCTGAAGATGCGGTGCGACCATCTTGAGCCAAGAGAGCCGACTTTGTGACCTCTTTTAGATTACCTCCCTCTAAGATGACAACTCTATCCGCCATTAGTATCGTCTCCAGCCGGTGGGCGATGATAAGAACCTAAGAAAATTAGTTTCTCTTCCCATTACTGCTGTATAAGCACTTATTTTGCATGTTGCTTTCATCAGAAAATTGCTTAGTTTGGAAAGCCCGATACCTTACCAAATCTTTTTAAGAAAAACATGATCTACGTAACTTACAGTTCTATTGGCCGTTACATGCTCCAATGCTTGTCTCACTAACAGCTCAGACCTGCTATCCAAAGCAGAAGTTGCTTCGTCCAAAACAAGCACAGATGAATTCTGGTAGAGCGCTCTTGCAATAGCTAGCCTGTGTTGAAAAACACAATTATGATTATAATCCCCTTAATGGTTAGGATTTGAGATATACACGAAATTTAGATGGGATCTTTCCTTGCCTCTGTTTTTGGCCTCCGCTTAGAAGAGAACCTCTTTGTCCGATATTTGTTTCATAACCTTCTGGAAAATCCTTGATGAACTCATCAGCATTAGCAATCTTAGCAGCGTTCTCAATTTGTGCCATGTCGACTGCTCCGGTGGGATCCCTATAGCCAATATTTTCGGCAACTGTTCCGGAAAATAGCATCTAGAGCAGATAAACAAGGTCGAATTAATGCAAGTGAATATAACCTTAGATGAGTTAAATTAATGCAAGTGAATCAAATAAAATATGTTGAATTTTACTTTTAAATTTTTGTCTTCAACTGATCGGATATAGATCAGTGGCGCTAAGAAGTGGTTCATAAAATTTACATCGTGCGATAATATTAAAATAATTGCAGAAGATGGTGTAAAGCATAAAACTTAAGTGCTTCATAACACGAACTTCATGGCGAATTATGTATGATCTCCCGATAACAGCGAGCGTGATGATACAGAAAATTCAACACATGTAAGTTAGTAGCTTATGCCTGGGATATTCTTAATAGCATTTCTTAAAGAGAAAGAGGCGACTTTTTCTTAAGACGGTAGTCCAGTTATGTGATACCCCGGAATGTGTATTAGTCCTATATATAAATGATATAATAGGACTAAATCTCTTAATCCGACTATAACATTTTAGATGATAGCAATACCCCAAAAGGTTAAGAGAGTTAAGCGTGTTAGAACTAGAGTAATTTTAGGATGGGTGACCCTCTGGAAAGTTGGGACGTCAAAGTTGGTATCAGAGACAATCACCAGCCGAAAATGTGAGATGAGTCTTGACTGAGCCAGGATTATATAGCGGGTAGAGCGAGACTCCCCGGCTAATGACCATTGTGGGTGGAGTGTAGCTCCCCACAAGGTCGGCTAAGGCTAGCGAGACGAGTCTCACAACGCCTGGTGCTTGTGAGTGTCTTTGAACCTGACGAGGACGTCAGGACTTAAAGGGAGAAAGAATGTGACACCCCCGGAATGTGTATTAGTCCTATATATAAATGATATAATAGGACTAAATCTCTTAACCCGGCTATAGCATTTTGGATGGTAGCAAGGCCTAAGAGGTTAAGAGAGTTAAGCATGCTAGAGCTATAATAGTTCTAGGATGGATGGCCCTCTGGAAAGTTGGGGCGTCACAAGTTGAGTGTTCATTATGCGCTGAGACGTTTCTGATTTGACTTTGCAAATTCTAAGCCATTTCTGAAAATTGTTTATGCACAATGAAGCAGCACTATGGCATTTTCTACCTTCTATGCATAAATCTGATCATGCATAATGCACTTATCTAGCACATCCTCATGAAGCATATATATCTTACAAATAACCGGCAAATCCTATATTCAATAAGGAGCTATCTGACAGTAACTAGCAAAAGTATCTACTTACTGAATCCTGTGAAACCAGTGATACATGTCTCCTCAAACATTCCAATCGAATGTCCTGAACATCATAATCGTCCAGAAGAATACGACCTACAGGATTGAGAAATATACAAATACGTCCGTGTCATTGAGAGGTATGCACAAATAAGAATAAACTAAGAAGAGAAATGCTAATGCACAGAAAGTCCTGCCATTGTGGAGGATTAGAGGGTCAGAAAACAACATTCATACCGTTCAGAACTATAAAAGCTGGATGATGCTGTAAAATTGCGCAGTTTCGGAGCTTAAAATCAACCCAAAAAAAAAAAAAAAATCAAGCAAGTCACTCACCACAATGCGGATCATATAACCGAAGGAGCAGTTTGGCAAGAGTTGTCTTTCCGCCTCCAGAAGGCCCAACAACAGCGACGGTTTCTCCTGGTCTGATATGAAGATTCAGATTATCTAGAATAGGAGGCATGCCGTCCCCATATCTAAATGTAACACCGCAAAATTTTATGTCCCCTCGAACAGTCTCAAGATCAAATGCCCGTGGATTCTCAGTCACCTATGTATAGTATATATGTGAGAGAAATGATTAACACATGCTGATGCATAAAATGCGAAGCAAGTATAGAAAAGATATACAAAAAAAGAATGCGTACAAACATCCTAAAACATAAAAAGAAGTTGATGGCAGTTACCACCTTACATGTGAACCTAGTTATATCGAACAAGCGCTCTATTGCTGGCTCGCCCTGTTTCAATTCGTTGTACGCTTTTCCCACATCCTACATGTTATGTGATACAAGTTCAGATAGCGAAATAATCAGTCATTCATTTTGTTAAAGAAAAAGAAACTATAGATGAAAATTAATGGTTATAATTAGATTTTGCTAATTAGAAAACTAGCACGAGGAACAAGTGAAAAATATGTACTAATGCTAATTCTACGAAGATAGCTCTTAAAGTATGCAAATCCACTCAAAGAGAAGGTAAAGAAAAATACCTATATAGGAAAAAAAAGAAAAAGAAAAAAGAGTATATCATTGACAAGAAGACAAGGAACAAGATATACGACATAAAAAGAAAACCGTAAGAACTGTTTCCCCAACATGTGTACTAGTAGTTTGTAGACAAAACATGAAGAAACTAATAATAGCAATACCTGAATAGGTTCGATCAGAAGAGCTACCGCCGTTAAAAATGATAAAAAATTGGATGCATCAACAGAATTCTTTGAAACTACCAGCAAGCCAGCACAAAGCACCAGCAGTCCTCCTATGTATATGGCTTGGATAGCCTGAGGTATGAGTGCCTTCATTTTCTTCTTGCTCAAGTTAAGTACCAGCTCATCAAAGGCAAGCTTTTTAAAATGCGAGCTTTCCTTGGTCTCTCCATTGTTTGCCTTTACCGCAAGCATCGAAGGAAGCACCTGGAAAGAAATCCACCTCAGTATTCATCTCACCCAACTATTCAACTTCTACTGCAGCATAGAGTCATTATAGTAGTTAAAAAGTAAAACTTACTTCATTTAGGTAGGCCGAGAGTTTAGCAACACTGGAATGTGCCTTGCTTGATATCTCTCGAAGCCTTTCCCCAAGATGTGCTATAACGAGCGACATGCATGGAATCACCTAAGAATACATCATTGGGATTTAGTACTCGACCAAAACAATAGCAACACAATTGATCATAATACAGAGAATCTCCGAATCATAGGCTTACCATAAGTGCTATTAAGGAAAGTATAGGACTGATCATCACCATCTGACTAACCATTGTTATCAGCTGCAACGTAGTCGGCACAATTGTCTACCTTCATAGCAATCACAAATTACGAAGAACGCTTAGTTAGGAACTTTTCAAACCAATATTAGTCCCTAATCATACATAATTTTAACAATGCCATTTCTGAGCCTTCTTCATCCAAAATCCATGACCCCCCTGAACTAATGCTCTCGGTCTTAATTAACCACTAATAAACAATGATTTTACACATAATTTGATTATTTAGCATAGTAAGAAAGTAATTTAGTATGATAAAATCATCCAAAATTACTAGTAAGTTCGAATAAAAGATGAATTAAATAGTCATTCAACATGATAACTGTCACCTACTATACATAACTACACTTCGTGACGACATCGAACGAGTTAGTTAAGATCAGGGACTAATCTGCTTAAGCAAGAAAAATCATGGCCTAGAGTATTACATTCAAGAGAGCATACACTGTATCCGCAACATCAGACGCCTCCGACGTGATCCGGAACGCAACATCCCCAGTTGGAACACTGCCACTCCCCTCGAAGAACCCTAGATCCCTCGTTAGGACTCGATCGAAGATGTGAACCCTAATCCCATACGCCGACCTCAGCGCCGCCTCCCACAAGAACGCATGCTGCAGATAAGCGGCGGCGGCGCGGGCCCCGGCGAGCGCCGCCAATCTGAGGCCCTCGGCGAGTATCCGATCGGATCCGATCTCGCACAGCACGGAGGGTAAGCGGCCGACGCAGGGGACGGTGCGGCAGAGGCAGTACACGGCCATGGCGCTGCAGAGCCAACCCTTGAGGATCGGCTCCCACTCGGGGACGACGAAGGGCTCGATCTGAGAGAGGGGAAGGGAACAGAGATGGGATCGTTGGAGAGTGGAGGAGGAGGAGGAGGAGAAGGAGGAGGAGGGTTTCGAGCGAGGGGAGAAGAGAGGGACGGATCGTCTTCTCCTTAGGGCTAGGGTTAGGGTTAGGGTTTGGGAGGAGGGGAGGGAGGGGAGGGAGCGAGGAGGAGGAGGGAGGTGAGAGGGAGAAATGGCGTTGGACATGGCCACGGCCATGGCGAGCGGAGTGGAGAGGATTCGCGAAGCTCTCGCGCCGATTTCGATTTTGGTACTGTGACGGTGACTTATATAGAGGTCGTACGACGGTTAAAGTTCGAGTTAATATACGGACGCGTGCACAGCAGCGGAGAGACTCTATTTTTGAAAGCGCACAGCAGTGGAGATATATTTTTAAAATAAAATATATAAATAGTATTGATCATAATTTAGTAGGTAGTAGAACACTCTAAATAATGTGCTAGACTAGAAGGATATATTATACTAAAATTTTTCTAGATATCTTGTTTTTATGCTGCAATAAAAACTATATTTATTATTATTATTATTATTATTATTATTATTATTATACATTTATAAGCTCGAAAAGAAGAATGAGTTACTAAAAGCATATTATACTACGCATTCCAAGTCCAAAATGGAGATCTACTAGTTTTTTTATCACACTTTTGCCTACAAATATGTAAAAACATGTATCCCTAAAATTCTTGCTTATTTGTAAGCATCTCCTGTCATGGATATTTGAACAAAATTTGTATTACAAAATTTGCACAATTTCACATTGTTGCAGGCCCATGCATTCAAAAAAACCTACTACCAAAAATGACTTAAGAGACAGGTCCTGAGCAGCAAAAAAACACTTAACAGCATGAGATTGCAAAAGTAATGTAACTACCAATAAAGGAAACAATAGTCAAAAATAAGATCCTTGTTTAGTAAGAAGAAGAGCAAAAACAGATACTACAGTTTCAAATTGAACCAACATTACGCGAGAAAAGATGAGCTGATAAACAATGACTCCTAAAGAAGCCACTCGGAGCTGCGTCTAGGTATTGGTGGCCCTGGTGTAAATTTGCTGGCTCGCATGCGCAGATACCATCCTGATAGCACCCCTCGCCATCAAATCCTTGATTGCCCTTCTTGCGAGTGATCCGTTGATCTGAAAATGTACAAAGGAGAAGCGAGAATTAGGCAAATAGTGTACAATGACTCGGGGAATTAGGCAAATAGTTTTCAAGCGTAGTAGATGCCTCGTACAAAATATCAGTTCTATAAAATGAGGAACATGCATCTGCATTTTCAACTGTTCATGGACTACGTTAGAAAGATCAAAATAGGAGCAGACTATTTACTTTTACTATCAAGCATTAGAGGGAAAGAAAAGTAATGCTATGCTGGCAAACAAGTTCTACAACAGTCTAGAGATGTCTTAGTTTGGATGGTGAGATTTGCTCTTACTCTCATCAGTCATGATTCAGGAACATCTGCCAATAAGATGCAATCGCATAGGCAATTTTGTACATGCTCAGAGAATTTGAGCATAGCAGTGCACTAGTTTATTACAAGCATATATATATATATATATATATGATATTTTCATCGTATTCACAATGACTGCATATAAGCTTACCAATTGCTTAGGCACTACACAGCATCAAGATTACTTGAGTACCATTTCCTTCGTTTAGAATGTCAGGAAAAAACATGAAATAAATAAGACAAACACATGAGAGAGGCTCAAAGAGTTCGTAGCCTTAGAAACATATCTCAGGTTTTACGGACCACACAGGTTCCTTGGAAAGATCCAGGCAACGAAATAAAAGCCAAAAAAGGCCACTATCCTCCTCAACTCTTTATTGCTATACTATATTAGCCTTTTCCCCTAATAGTTCCACAAAATGTGACACCTCCGGAATTTGGATTAGTCCTATATATAAATGATATAATAGGACTAAATCTCTTAACCCGGCTATAGCATTTTGATTGGTAGCAAGATCCAAGAGGTTATGAGAGTTAAGCGTGCTAGAGCTAGAGTAGTTCTAGGATGGGTGACCCCCTGGGAAATGGAGCGTCACAGTTGGTATCAGAGTCATTCACCAGCCGAAAATGTGAGATGAGTCTCGGCCGAGCCAGGGTTATATAGCGGGTAGAGCGAGGCTCCCCGGTTAATGACCGTTGTGAGTGGAGTGCAGCTCCTCACAAGGTCGGCTAAGGCTAGCGAGACGAGCCTCACATCGCTTGGTGCTTGTGAGTGTGCTTGAGCCTGACGTGGACGTCAGGGCTTAAAGGGGGAAAGAATGTGACACCTCCGGAATTTGGATTAGTCTTATATATAAATGATACAATAGGACTAAATCTCTTAACCCGACTATAGCATTTTGGATGGTAGTAAGATCCAAGAGGTTATGAGAGTTAAGCGTGCTAGAGCTAGAGTAGTTCTAGGATGGATGACCCCCTGGGAAATGGGGCGTCACACAAAAACAGAAGTACAAGACCACAAAATCTAGCAGGTGAATACCAAACTGTTCAGTAAGATAAAAGAAAACTATAACTCAACCACAATCATAGCCAAAAGCAGGGTCAAAGATGGAGAACGTTTACTCCAAATTGCAAGAGGTACATGGAGCACAAATGAATAAAGAGTAAGGAAGTGTCTTGTTTGAAGATTTTCCATCCCTAAGATTGTAAAACACACCCATGATAAATAAAATCGGTTTTTCTTCTTATTACTATTGTGTTTAACTAGGGATCGTGTGAATTAATTGAGATTACGTATTTGCTATAGGTATAAAACAATTACATTATTCCATTATAACCCATGGAATCACTATTCCATGCAATAAACCTCCCATGAACATATCCTCTCCACTCAATCCCAAAATGGAACAAGAGTTTTGGGAGATACTGGGGATACTGACCACTATCGACACTCTATTTCCCAACCACCTAAGTAACCTATGTTCAAACAAATCAAATTATCCAATGTTCTAACAAATCGAATTACCAAGTAGCAATTAAGGTAAACTAAGTAATCAAAATTGAAAGAACATAAATTTCGAGTGGAAATTTAGATCTATTTTACCCTCAATCTCTCGGACAAGACGGAGGGAGTGATCTGTTTGAACTTGGGAACCTCGGAGAGCATCTTATCGTAGTTCGCCTGATCAAAGAGCACGGCGTTGTTCACCTTCTCCTTTTGCTTCCCCTTGCTCCACTTCTACAAATCCAAATCCAAATCCAAATCCAAATACTCTTAGCACCACAAATCATCATCAACAACAACAACAACAACGAGAATCCAAAACCCTAACCCTAATAAAAACAACGTCGGATTACCTTCTTCTTCTGCTTCCCTCCACCGGACTTCGCGGGCTTCGAGGAGGGGGGAGGGGCCTTCTCCTTCTTCGGCGCCTAATACAACACCATAGAAGAGAATTACAGATCGAAAACACGCAAAGGAGCTCCGAATCGAGCGGAGATGAAGAGGGGTTCATTACCATTGATGCGGGGAATCGAGGGTTCCTCTAGGGTTGCGAACTAGGAGAGTGCGAGGAAGAGGAGGAAGAGGAAGCGGCGCGTGTTGGAGAAGAGGAGGAGCAGGGTTCGATCTTATGAGAGAGAACAAATAAGAAGCGATCCCTTTTATTTTTATTAGGGTTTTGCACACTCGGCGCTAACGTGCGCCCTTCTCTGATGAAATCGTAAGGCGTGATCTGGGCCGTTGGTTTTACGGATCTACACTGACGTGTGGGCCCCACATGTCATAATACTAAACCTGCTAATAATTATTATTATTATTATTATTATTATTATTATTATTGGAGATTAAAGGAGTAAATTTTATTTGTTTAAAAATGAATGGATAAAATTTTGATTTTTTAATTTTTGATCAAAGCATATACATGATCGATTTTAATTGTTATTTTAAGTTTATTTAGTAGAATATATCAAATCCATAATAATTTGCCTAAATTGATCACTCGGCCAGAAAATCGATCCTCAGCAAAAAGGATGAAAAAATTTATTACAAGAAAAAGAAATTATTTGGCATAAAATTTAGATGAAAAAAAAAAAAAAAAAAAACATTTGGTTATATGAAGTGATACAAACTATAGCAGCAACAAATTGAGCATCATAAATTTTTCACAAATAAAGAAATATATGAAAAAAAATTCAGCTTTGATCATACAAATGCAATTCAAGGATAAAGAAATTATTATAAAGATATTGTTGGTTATTTATGTATGGATTAAAATAGGCCAAATTTTCTATTCCGTGACAATAGCCCCAGGAGACTAATAAGTTGAGTTGGGTGAGCCCAATAAATTGAGTGGGGCTGCGGTCCACAATAGACCTAACGGCAAGAGACCCAACAATAGACCTAACGTCCAGGTGGATTGAATCCGGTCGAGACTCGTGGGCGTTGTTTCTGTACGCTTTAAGTGAATTGGTTGCGTATTTCTAACCGCTCGAGCTTTTGGGACTAATAGTTAGCGCCAACGATCCGACACTCGAACTGAGACAGATCTCAATGATTAAGAAAAGAGATCACCAAGTCCATTCACACCTCTTCATTATTCACAGCTATAATAACAACATTACTTGTTTTACTAATAAAACAAGAGAAAATACAAGAAAATAACCAATTTCACTACTCAGACAACATTAGTTTCCTCACTATTATTAGCACACTTATTGACCAAACACATACAAGAAGAGATAACTGGGGAAACATAACCACAAGCATTTGTTTACTGCAGTGCCAGAGCAAAAATAAAACTTGATTTGGCCATTTTAATTGCCTTATCATAGTAAAGTTGGCTTGTTCTGCAAAGAGTGAAGCGAGAGGAGGTAAAAACTGCATCAGGCTGCCTGATGCTCTTCTCCTCCCTTGGCCTTCTTTTCGGCTTCGGCCTTCTCCTTCTCCGCCTTCCGCCTCATCTTCTCCGTCCTCTCTCTCTCCATTTTCTGCAGAAAAAAACGAACCGACGCAATTAATGTACTATTTACAGAACAACAGCTTCTAATTGATTCAGAATTCTCCGTATAGAGCTGAACTACCTTACCTGGATGTAGACCGTCTCTTTGGCTCGCTCCTCCTCGCTGAGGATTCGGCCCTTTCCGTCGCAGAAGTAGCGAGGCGCTCCCCGCCCCATCATGCTATTCGTATTCGTCACCCCCTCCATTCCTGCTCCTCGTATTATGAGAATAGCTCGCGCAGCACCAGCTGATCTTATAGCCATGATAAGTCACTACAAAGCTTTGATTTCTTGCTTCTCAAGAAGGATTACGAGGCCCTCCTCATCAAAGTCGCCCCCAAATTATTAAAATATATATATATATATATATATATATAAATAGGAGTGAGGGGATAAGGATGAGGGAAATCTAGAACAAACTAAGCAGTTCCAGATGCGCATGCGGAGCCCACGGAGTGGGCCATGTGACCCATTCTATACCAGACTCATTCAAATATATCATATTATATAAATTTATTAACATATCAATGATGAATCAGATTGATGATCATTTTGTGAAAATCTCACACGGATGCCGTTTAGCCAATTAGGATCCTGCCACATTCGTTTGTAAAGAGAAACTGATCTAAACCGTAATCTTTTCATACCATTATTTTCTGGCTAGTTCATAAAACAAAATAAGAAAATGAAACAAAATAAGAAAATAAAATGCAAGAAAAACACTCCCAAACATGTGTAAGTTCCCAAACAATCAGAAGTTGTCCTTGGATATAATTCCATCACCATTTAACAAGCAAATCGGAATCTCTACCAATATAGATATATAATTTGTTTCGATCACCTCTCCAGAGAGTTTCTACAAAAACTGTTTGGAAGCAACTCAAGAAACGAAAAAGACCCGCCGGCATAGTATCTGCTTGATGAAGCAGAAAGAGTGAATCATGTTGTTGTGGAAGTTAAAGCCTCCTCCCTCTTCTCCCACCCTTTCTGCGGGTGCTGTCGGTCGGGATCGGAGTCACATCCTCTGCGGCCAAAAGTAGAATAAACTGAAATAATCAGCACTTGGCAACCCACCAAAAGAGATTTTGTATTAAGAGAATCACCAAAATTTTCGAAACAAAAAATTGTCGCAAGAGCCGATGAATGAGGAGACCCAAAGGCAACATAAAGAGTTTTAGAGTATCAAAAAAATGATAAGTTACCTATGCGACCGATTTTCATTCCAGAGCGAGCAAGTGCTCTAAGGGCGGATTGAGCACCAGGACCAGGAGTCTTTGTTTTATTCCCACCTGTTGCTCGGAGCTTAATGTGCAGAGCAGTGATCCCAAGCTCCTGTGTTGAAAGGAGGGACGAGAAGGGTACCAAATAATATTAATAATATCAATAACAATAATAATAAAACTATTTAATCAGAAAAGGAGAAAAATAATACAATACATCAAACAATACCTTGCATCTCTGCGAAACATCTTGTGCCGCAAGCATGGCCGCGTAAGGTGATGATTCATCCCTATCAGCTTTGACCTTCATGCCACCTATAATATAGAAATAACTAGGCCTTTAGATAGAAGAGGAATCCAAACGAACAACTACAGAGGAAAAGGCAAATTTGGACAGTTGAGATGTGTGACGAAACTCAAACTGCTTTTCAAGATATCTTTCGAAATTTTGTAGCCAAATACGTAACAAGGGACTGGCGGCAAAAAAGAATATCTGTAATTGACTAGAGTAGCAAGTCAGAATATCAATAAGCTTAAAAAGAACTTCATAAGAGAAACTTCTCTTCTTCCACATAATTGATTCATCACACTTGCACACTATACAAATTACAGACAAATATCCAGAAGTAAAGGTTTCCGTTGAGCCCCGTGATAGGGCAAAAAATGTATTTTGGGGGAAATCTCAATAGCGAATGCGACGTCACATATACATTCAAGTAGCAGATGCGTGGCAAGTCAGAATATCAATAAGCCTCGAATTGCAATTCATGAGAGAATTGTCTCTTCATACATCTAATGAATTCATCACTCTTGCCTCTTCGAGGAACACTTTCAGCAATACTCCATAAAAATTGGTTGAGTTTCCAGCTATATCATATAGCAAAATCATTCTCAATGAAGACCGAACTAAAAATTGGAATAAGCTGCAGGGAGAATAACGAAATAAAATAGTAATGTCCTCATCAGCGCCTTAGACATCAAAAGTGAAATTGGCATAAGATCCCCCGAGTAAAAACTAGGGTTAGGAGCAAAGGCATGCCCATAACACCTAGAATTCAGAGCAAAGAAAATCAAGATGCCAACAATGATGCCACATAATGAAATGAGAAGAGGAAAGCCCCAAAGAAGAACTCTTTGGTTCTTTGACATCAGTATTGCGTGGCTATGACTCAAAACGCTTCCATGTGATTAAGGAAGGCGATCTTAAGGGCCACGCTTAAAATCTACCCATCAAATGAAGGGAAAGAAAGAGAAGAGGAAACCACTTGCTTAAGATTTAGTCCACTACAATATTGAGGATTTTAATAACATGCAAATTCCATTTTTCTTGTTACAAATTGAACCCTATAACACGTAAGCAATCTCAATAAAGTTGAGAACATGAATTTCTAGATATATTAAAGAAATAGATATTCAAAATAAAAATTTGAAGCATGTAAAGTAAATAAACAGATGACTACACATTAACACATACCAGTAATGCGAACAAGAGTTTCTCTCCCAGATAGATCAGTAACATGCTGCAGTTCAGATGATATTCTGTCAATAATTGGCATGTATAAAAGTATAATCCAGAGTTAAGAGGCCGAAAATATTAATTTGCTTACAATAAAGGTATCGTTGAATGATGCATAAATATGGGCAACACCAAACACGTGCTCTCCTTCACGGACAGTCGGCCCGAGAGTCACATTTTCCTCCTTAGGTTCCCTATTCTTCTTTCTTCCAGACTATGAATCCAAAGAAGATAAGCATGAATACAAGTAATACTCTATAACATTAAGTTTAAGTCCACAAACAAGCAGTAGAAGCATGATACTACAATATTTTTACAGCAATAATATAAAGATAGAAAAAGAGAGGCAAAATTTGTATGAAGATCTCAACTATAGGACATTTTGAAATAGAGCTTTGAGTTACATATTGATTACAGTTCAGTCAAATTTTAAGGGCTCTAAAAAATTTTCAGCTAAAGAAAGTGTGGATTTTGTAAAAAAATTAACCAATAGCTAATAGAGTTGTAAATCTTTATGAAACTCCAAATTTAATCAACTAAAATAACTCGAATCATAATTTACGATACCAAATAAAAAGATACAAAGTTCAGGGATCAATTAAAAAATGATCTAGAGCTGAGGGGGTCGGCATACACCTTTATAACGAGAATTCCAGCTGGGGCCAGGGAAATAAACTAAATAGTTTAAATCTAAACTAGCTAAGTTTCGAATCATATCATAACAAAAATCTAAAGCAGAGGAGATTAAAATGAGAATAATTCGACTTGCGATCGGCGAAAACATGGATCAAAAGCACAACACGCATAGTTTTCAACAAATCTAAACTGGCCAAGTTAAGCATCACATCATAAGCAGTTGAGATTAATAGGAGCATGATTCGACGAGCCATTGGAGAGAAAAACCAATCAAAAGCTAAAAAAACGCGTAGCTCTCAACAAATCGACCTCTCCGAATAAAAAAAAAAAAAACATTTTCAACCATAAATCGAGCAGAATCGGCAGAGAAATAAGATCCACTCCATAGGAAGCGATCAGGAGAGGAAGAGGGAGTAGAGATTTGATCGGGATCTGAGATTTCTCACCATGGTCGCAGCGGAGGAGGAGGAGCGAGGAGCGAGGAGCGGCGGGGACGGGTAAGCTCAGCTTCGGCTAACAAACGCGCAACGAGAGCGAAGCAAAACCCTAACGGGGTTCCGCGGTTGCCCTAATCGGTATATATATAGAATAAGAGGATCGGAAGAGGAGTTTAATGGGTCGAGCCCATTTACCCGATACGGATGGGTCAAATCATGATTTTGAGGCCTGGTAAGTAGATTCGCTAGTTACTGTGCCCCGGAACAGAAATTGCTTGGGAATAAGGAGATATCGCCTTATTCCCAAACAAATCAGAAATTATGAGAATAATTTATTCTAATACTTCTGGTATAAGTAAAAATTATTATTATTATAGTAAAATTTTATTATATTTTTTTTTAAAAAAATTATTCTCATTATATTTTTTTAAAAAATTATTCTAAAATTATTCCTAGCACGTTTCCCAAGACACAATTTCTCCCCTGCGTCGCTTCCTGAGGCGACATCTCCTTTTTCTCTTGATTTGGATTTATCTTATTTATTTTTTTTTGAATAATATGATGAATAATTTATATTTTTAATAAAAATATGATGAATAATTTATTTTTTTTTGTAAAATAGATCAAATGAAATGTTAAATTAAATATTATTTTCATAAAATATAATTTGATTTTGATTTTGATTTGGATTTTATTTTATTTTTTGTAAGGCTTTTAATCCATTAATTAAAAAAAAAATTAAAATTTAATAAATTTTATCACATAATAAAATTTGAGAACAAAAAGGTCATTTAACCCAACTAAAACTCTACTCTTTATTCCTCTTATTCTTCATTATCATACCAAATATAAAATCTCTTATTTTGAAACCATCTCAAACGTTTTTTTACACTAATTCCGTACTTTATACTTATTGTCTTATTCCGTTACCAAACGGGAGAAATTTACACAAAAAAAAAAAAAAAAAAAAAAAAAATTCATAGCTTTCAATCATATTTTTTTTAAAAAAATATAAATAAATAACTTATATATGCAATAAAATTGCAATTTTTTTCGCAATAAAAAACTTAATGACTTAAAAAGTATTTATTTAAAAATAAAAGTAATTAAATTTAACTTATATGCAATAAAATTAAAAATAAAGTTGACAGCTGTGGGATTTGAACCCACGCCCTTTCGGACCAGAGCCTAAATCTGGCGCCTTAGACCACTCGGCCAAACTGTCTAATTATAGTAATTAAATTATAATTTAATTTTATTACATAATATTTATTGTAATTTCACTTGGTTTGATCTAATTCACAATTTTTTTTTTTAAAAAAAAATCTAATATTGCCTAGCTTCATCCAAACAAATAAATAAATAAATAATCAAAGTTTCATTTATAAAGGTTAGTTCATAAGCTAAACTATTTTGATAATGTGTCAATGCACTTACGGTATTGTTTGGTTCCAGAATAAACTAGAACGGGTTATTCCTGATATATGCACAATTCTTGGGATAAAAAAAAATAAAATTAATTTTGTATTTGGATGAAAATTAGATTGTTTTCAGAAAAAAAAACAAAATTAGTGTTTAGATAGTTAGATTAGAATGGTGAGGATAAAAATAATTATAATTTTAAAATAACAATATTTTATCTAATTAATTAAGATAAAAATATTAATTAAATAATAATTTAAGTTATTTAAATAACTACGGCTAGATAACCCTAAATATAAATTAATCAATTAATTAACAATGAGTATTGTTAATTAGTAATTTATTAACCATAAATAATTTAATAAATTTAAAAATTAATTAATTGATTATTTAATAATTAGCTAATAAAATAATTAAATTAGTAAAATATTTAATTAATTAAAAATTAATATAATAATTATAATTATATTTACTCTAATTAAGTTTATTTCCAAGTAGAAACAAATTTATTTCATAAAAGGAAATATTACAAACTTATACCGACTTGTTTTTGAAAAAAAAAAAAACTATTATTCTCCGTTTTCAAAATAGCGCTTGAGTATAAAAGAAAAATTAAGAGTTTATTTTTTTTTTTTATATCCGAACCAAACACATGGGTAGAGAAATGAATTGGCTTGGAATAGAGGATTGCTATATCTACACCCCCGAAGGGGTGTACATCCTACATCTCCACCCCTTTAAGGGTGGCGATATGTTTTAGGGGTCACATCAAGTGACCCCTCATCACACCCCCACCCTTAGATGGGCGGGGGTGTGAGATGTACATCCCTTACGGGTGTACACTTAGAGTTTCCCCTTGGGAGGATTGCTATATGTACACCCCCGAATGGGTGTACATCCTACATCTCCACCCCTTTAAGGGTGGCGATATGTTTTAGGGATCACATCAAGTGACCCCTCATCACACCCCCACCCTTAGATGGGCGGGGGTGTGAGATGTACACCCCTTACGGGTGTACCCTTAGAGTTTCTCCTTGGAATGAGGATCGCTATATATACACCCCCGAAGGGGTGTACATCCTACATCTCCACCCCTTGGAATGATATCATATTAAACAAAACCCTCAATCTAATAAAATAATAATAATTTATAAATAAACTAAACACATTTTATCTTTCATTTTGAGATTCCAATGTAAAAATTTTGCAATGAATTTCTTATTAAAAAGCATGCTTGCTTTATTGAAAGGTTTGTACTCCCACTCACATAATTTGTTTGCTTTAATTAATGGTCCTCAAGCCTTTTGCTTCCACCAATAATTTTTTTTTCTTTTGTGCTTCCTATATATACATATATATTTCACTTGAAGATAGAGAAGATAAGAAGATACTCAACACCCAATTTCTTTGCTAATATATGTTTTCAATCATTTTTAATAGAAAAATACTATGGTATTTTTTTTAATAAATAATAAAAATATTTTTAATCGTTGATCGACAAAGGATAAAAAAGTAATTTTATTTATTACCAGGTTAACAAGTAACTTTATAAAAAGAGCATTTTCGTAATTAAATATCACAAAATAAAAAAATATATATTAATTAAAATACCTTCTACTAATTTAGTCATTAATTTAAATATTTTAGAATTATAATTTAAGAATTAATTTAAAGAGTTTAATTTTAAAAATTTTAAAATTATAATTTAGGCAATAATTTAAAGAGATTTAAAATAACAATTTAGTCATTAATTTAAAGAGTTTAATTTAAAAAAATTTAGAATTATAATTTAGGCATTAATTTAAAAAATTTTAGAATTATAATTTATACATTAATTTAAAGAGTTTAAATTAAAAAAATTTAGAATTAAAATTTAGGCATTAATTTAAAAAGTTTAAATTAAAAATTTTGAAATTACAATTTAGGGATTAATTTAAAGAGTTTTAGAATTACAATTTAGGCATTAATTTAAAAAGTTTAATTTAAAGAGTTTTAGAATGAAAATTTAGGCATTAATTTAAAGAGTTTAATTTAAAACAAATTAAAATTACAATTTAGCCATTAATTTAAAGAATTTAATTTAAAAAATTTAAGAATTACAATTTACGCATTAATTTAAAGAGTTTAAATTAAAAAAATTTAGAATTA
Organism: Tillandsia leiboldiana; assembly: GCA_029204045.2. Lineage (NCBI taxonomy): Eukaryota > Viridiplantae > Streptophyta > Magnoliopsida > Poales > Bromeliaceae > Tillandsia > Tillandsia leiboldiana. Next base: position 33,610,750 of record CM055073.1, on the reverse strand, counting down.
TAATTTAGGCATAAATTTAAAAAGTTTAGAATTACAATTTGGGCATTAATTTAAAAAGTTTAATTTACAGAGTTTTAGAATGACAATTTAGATATTAATTTAAAGATTTTAATTTAAAAAAATTTAGAATTATAATTTAGGCATTAATTTAAAGAGTTTTAGAAATAAAATTTAGTCATTAATTTAAAGAGTTTAATTTAAAAAAAATTAGAATTACAATTTAGACATTAATTTAAAAAGCTTTAGAATTAGACATTAATTTAAAAAGTTTTAGAATTACAATTTAGGAATTAATTTAAAGAGTTTAATTTAAAGAGATTTAGAATTACAATTTAGGTATTAATTTAAAGAGTTTAATTTTTAAAAAAAATTAGAATTACAATTTAGGCATTAATTTAAAGAATTTTGGAATTACAATTTAGGCATTAATTTAAAGAGTTTAAATTAAACAAATTTAGAATTGCAATTTAGACATTAATTTAAAGAGTTTTAGAATTATAATTTAGATATTAATTTACAAAGTTTAATTTAAAGAGGTTTAGAATGACAATTTAGACATTAATTTAAAAAGTTTAATTAAAAAAAAATTAGAATTAAAATTTAGGCATTAATTTAATGAGTTTAATTAAAAAAAATTTAGAATTACAATTTACGCATTAATTTAAAAAAATTTAGAATTACAATTTAGACATTAATGTAAAAAGTTTTAAAATTACAATTTTAGGCATTAATTTAAAAGGTTTTAGAATGACAATGTGACGCCCCAACTTCCCAGGAGATCACCCATCCTAGAACTACTCTAGGTCTAGCACGCTTAACTCTCTTAACCTCTTGGGTTTTACTACCACCCAAAATGGTATAGCCGGATTAAGAGATTTAATCATATTATATTATTTATATATAGGACTAATACACATTACATGGGTGTCACATTCTTCCCCCTTTAAGCCCTGACGTCCTCGTCAGGCTCAACGACACTCACAAGCACCAGGCGATGTGAGACTCATCGCTAGCCTTAACCGACCTTGTGGGAAACTACACTCCACCCACAACGGTCATTAGCCGGGGAGCCTCGCTCTACCCGCTATATAACCCTGGCTCAGCCGAGACTCATCTCACATTTCCGGCCGGTGAATGTCTTTGATACCATCTGTGACGCCCCAACTTCACAGGAGGTCACCCATCCTAGAACTACCCTAGGTCTAGCACGCTTAACTCTCTTAACCTCTTGGGTCTTACTACCATCCAAAATACTATAGCCGGGTTAAGAGATTTAGTCCTATTATATCATTTATATATATGACTAATACACATTACAGGGGCGTCACAGACAATTTAGGCATTAATTTAAATAGTTTAATTTTAAAAAATTTAGAATTATAATTTAGGTATTAATTTTTTAAAAATTAGAATTAAAATTTAGGCATTAATTTAAAGAATTTAATTTAAAAAATTTTAAATTTCAATTTAGGAATTAATTTGAAGAGTTTAATTTAAAAAAGTATAGAATTACAATTTAGGCATTAATTTAAAGAGTTTAAATTAAAAAAAAAATAGGCATTAATTTAATGAGTTTTAGAATTATAATTTAAGCATTAATTTAAAAAGTTTAATTTAAGTAGTTTTAGAATGGCAATTTAGGCATTAATTTAAAAAGTTTAATTTAAAAATTTTTAGAATTATAATTTAGGTATTAATTTAAAATGTTTTAGAATTATAATTTAATCATTAATTTAAAATTTTAATTTAAAAAAATTTAAAATTACAATTTAGGCATTAATTTAAAGAGTTTTAGAATTACAATTTATGCATTAATTTAAAGAGTTTTATAATTACAATTTAGGCATTAATTTAAAGAGTTTAATTTGTTTTAAAAATTTTAAAGTTTCTTTAATTTAAACATTAATTTTGTATTACAATTTTATAAAATTTTAATGTGCTTAAATATTTGATTTAATAGAAATATATGATATAATTCAAATTTATTTTTAGAATAGAATTATACGGGCTAAGTTAAATCAAATTTAAATAGTCAAATTTGATCTTTTAAAATAATGAGATCATATATTATAATTTAAAATATAATTTGATAATAAAAATTGATAATAAAAATTAATAGATTCCTAAATTTTAATTTCTAAAAATAATTTTTTAAAATTAAAATCATTTACAATATATTAAATAAAGATAATTAAAATATTACCATTTAAGACGATAACTAAATTGGAATATTTAAAATTTATAATCTTTCTAAAAATAAAAACTATCACTAAATTTAAATTTTTAAAATTTATAATATTTACATAAATAAAAATTTTTAAAATAAAGATAAAATTACTTAATTATCTTTGAAGCAAAAGACCCAAATAATTCTGTTTTAGGGTACCTGGTAACCGGTACCTTTTTAAAGTGACCTGCTATTGCAGATCACAACTTAAAAATAATTAAATCTGAATCGTTAAACAGTTATGAATGGACAGTAACTAAAAAATATATATATATAGGAGTATGGCTCTATTTAATAATGATAGGTTGAGTACAAGACCAAGCCCCTTTATATATTGACAATTTTATTTTTTTTTTATTTTTGAATATCATTTATTCATCCTTATTCAAGGATTGAAATTTAATTTTCGTTTATATGTGATTTATAATAGCAGGTCATTTTGAGTTTCTTATTCCAATATTTATTCTTATTTATTTGTCTTAAAAAATTATTATTTGTCTTTAAATTTTTAATCACGTTGTCTAAACGCTTAAAACAGAGTAATCAAAATTAAGCTAATCCTTTTATACGCTCAAGTGTTGTTTCTCGTTATCCAAATGATAGTATTAGAATGTGATAACATCTAAAACAAAGAAAAAAATGCAAATTTCATTATATTCTTCGACTTTATAAATATCTCAAAACAATGTTAATTTCTCCGTAAAATTCGAGATTTAGTCATTTTATCTCTTTATAAGCCCCATGCAAAAGACATAATACTAATGAAAAAGATTCAATGATGATTGGAGTACTATACAATTGATTAATAGTAGAGCATTTTTTCAATCAGGTTCGAAGATAATATAATTGCGGTTAATCCAAGCTCAATGGTTCTAAGTATATATACAATTAAACAGTCGCGCGAAATCAATCAAAAACTAATAAGTGATTGTTTGGATTAAAGGTATATTATAATAAAATTATACTATATCGATACTTTTAAGTATTTTTAAGATATGAAAAAAGTGTCGGTAGCAAAAATACCGACACTTATAATTAGTGTCGCTATATGTGCAGTCGTTAGGTTGTATAGCGACATATTATTATAATGTGTCTTAAAAATATGTTCTTATAATCTAATTTTGGATATAAATGAAATATAGATAGGACACTTGTACAAAAATATTACAAAGATGTGTTTCTATAACTTAATTTTGTTGCAGCGATGGTTGATTATTTTCAAATATTTGTGATTGTTTATCAATTGGAATAAAGTGTGACATGATCTCTATTGGAATCAATGTGAAATTAAAGAACACTACTAGGCTCTTCAAGTTGCTATTCATTTAGGTACCTATATGTCATGAAGAGAGAGTGATATATATCTCTCTCTCTCTTTATATATATATATATATATATATATATATATATAGAGAGAGAGAGAGAGAGAGAGAGAGAGAGAGAGAGAGAGAGAGAGAGAGAGAGAGTGAGTTAATTGATGCTTAAGTTAAGTCAAAGTGCACAGCAAATAGCAACAAAATTGATATTTAAGTGACCATTTTGTGTGTTCTTAATTTAAAAATGGTGAGGCCACTTGCAAAAGGATCCCATAGAATTAAGATTAATTAAATGGTAATTATAAATAATCTTTGATGGCTAGCTACATGGGTGGCAGTTAGTGCTTCTTAAGTTAAATTATAATTTCCTAATCCTATCAATTAGATCTTATTCTGAATAGAAACCACAAAGTTTTTGAAAGAGCTTTAAAAGTTCACGCTTGCGTTCAATAAAAAATTTACTAAAAATAAAGTTATTTTCACATGTTCTTGGATTTTATCAATATATAGGAAAAAATTCAAGTGATTAATTAGTGTCCATTAAATTTAATTTGTTAGTTTCATATATACTAAGATATGTAGCTAATGAAAAACAGTGAAGAGTTACTCCTTTTACATGCATGGCTTAATCCCAAATAAAATAAAACAAAACAAAATAAAAACAAAAATAGGGATTAATTTTTAGTGTATATATATATATATATATATATATATATATATATATATATATATATATATATATATATATATATATATATAGTGAAATACTATCGATAGTACCAAACAATTGGTGCTATTAAGTTTTTCAGCCATTGGATGAAAGGATGTGCGATTGGGATTATAGTGGTCTCCTATGATTTTTACTATTCAACCAACCACCCATTAAACCCTATAGGATCACTATCACCGTAACCACACATTTCTTAATCCAATGGCTACAAAATTGATAGCACAAATGACTTAGTAGTATCGATAGTATTCCAGCCTAATTCTATATATAGAGTCCGGTTGAAATATTATCGATAGTACCAATCAATTGGTACTATCAAGTTTTAAGCCGTTGGATGAAATAATGTGCGGTTGGAATTATAGTAATTTTCTATGATTTTTACTATTCAACCAACCACCCACTAAACCCTAAAGGACCACTATCATCGTAACCGCACATTTCTTAATCCAATGGCTAAAAAATTGATAGCACTAATGACTTGTTACTATCGATAGTATTCCAGCCTAATTCAATATATAGAGTCCGGTTGAAATACTATCGATAGTATCAAGCAATTGGTGCTATCAAATTTTCAGTCGTTGGATAAAAAAATGTACAGTTGAAATTATAATGATCTTCTAAAATTTTTACTTTTCAACCAACAATCCAGAAAAAAATAGCATTAAATTTTAAATTTGAAATTGAAAAAAAAAAAAAGAGATATACGATCATTCGGATAGAAACCTTAATTTTCTATTATTTGTAATGGGGTTCTAGATCCTTTCCAAAAAAATAAAAAAACTAATAAGATAATTTTATCATTTATGATTCTAAATAAATACTTAATAAAATATTGACATATAAATAACATGCAAAAGAGTACTGACTTTTCATACGATGTGTAAGAGTCATATACACCTCTCTTTTTTTTTTCACTATATTGTGTTGAGACTTGAGAGGTCTCCGTACGATCTGAGCCGTTGATCTAAGAATCCAACGGTGTGAGATCCATAGTACACCAGTTGATCTCCGTACTTGGACTCACGTCACAGGTCGCTGTCATTGTGTCCTACGCACGACAAAATACACGCATAGATGACGTGGCATGCGGTGGAGCAGCCAAATTGTACGAAAATTATACTCCGATATACTAGCGCATGTTCCGTGAACGAACGGACGGGATTCAATTAAATGTTAATTGGATGGTGATGGGACTGAACACGCTACGTGGCCCACGGATAAGTCACATCTCGATGACACGCCAATATGAAATAGATTATTGCCTACACCGGGTGTATGAGTATATATTCTTTTTTATTCATACACCGTTCTTTAAAAATAATAGTATGATAGAGCTCTAGTACCTAATTAATTTGTTTGATATATTTTATGATATTTAAAAATATATATCATACTAAAATTATTTTTTTATTATTAATTTTTTTCATTTTTATTTTAATAAATCATATAATATTTTCAGTTTTATTGATGCAGGAATAAATATATAGATTTGTAATTGTTTAAAAAAAACTATACTCGTGTGTTTTTAAAAGTACGGAGGCTTTCGTACTTCCAAATTATTTTCGATGGAACTTTCGAAAGAGATGATCGGCTCAGTTAAATTTGATCTAGAGTATTTAAAAATTTTAAAAATTAAATTTTTAAAAAAATTTATATTATTTGCGATCAAATTTGTTCAAAATTAATAATTTTAATAGTCGTGGTGAATTGGTTGCAAGTTTAACGGTGTAGAAATCACGTAAAATTTTGATAGAAAATTTGTTATACTATATAGAATAAGATCAATATTTTTGATCTAAAAGTTTAGCATAATATAATCACATTTGGTAAGATTTTTACCGTTGATTTTGAGTCCTTTCGATCACTCTGTAAATGATATCGAAAAATCGTAAAATTTATTTTCAAAATAATTCAAATATTCTAAATCAAATCTAATGGAGCCGATCGTTCATTCAGAAGTCTCAATATTAAAAATAACCCATATATTTTTTAGCAATTTATACTACTTTCTTATAGTGCATAGACCGTGGCTCATGCAGTAAATTTTTGGGAGATTCCTTTGAGACCCTCCACGACACCAGGAACTACACGTCCGCACGGTTTTCCTATGCGAAATGCGATATGGAAGATGATGCGTGTGATCCAACGACAAGGAAACATGTACGCGTAATAAACAATATGCGCACTCTCGTACGATTACCTCACCACTTCTGCCCACAGGTAATTTCTGTGGGCCCTACGCTGCCTAGGCCGTCAAAAAGGCCCGGGCCCACCTGTCGCAATCCTCCACGGCATCGACTCCTCCCCTCCCCTCCACTCTTTGTAGCAAATATTCGCTACACCGGGTTGTATATTTATATTTCATAGACCATAATTTAAATAATTAATTTGTTCAATTCAACTGAAGGATTAACATAAAAAATTGGGGCAATTTCCTATATACCCCTAAAAATTTCTCTGTTTTTAGATTTACTAAAATATCCCTGAAGTTAAACTCTAACATATACCCCTAAAAATTTCTCTATTTTTAGATTTACTAAAATATCCCTGTACCGTTTGGAGCTGCCGTTATCTGTGTGAAATTACCATTTTGCCCTTTTAAATATACCCTTCTACCATAACCAACTTTTTTCTTATGTACCCTTAAAATTTTCAATAGTTTTGATAGATAAGGACAAAATAGGTATATCTGATAGTTTTCAACTCCGATTATTATTTAACTCTAGTTTAATCCTAGTTAACTTAACAAAGGGAAACGGTAGGGGTATTTTTAATAACGGTGGAACGTGTGAAGGGTATATTGAAAATAAAAAAATAAGAGGGGTAAATTAGATATTTCTTCAGATTTCAGGAGTACACAGACAATTATCTCTAAAAAATATATATAGTTTTCTATCATAAGTGCGTAGGTTAATTCATAAAAAATATATGGGTTACTTATAATTCTTAAGACTGCGTTTGATTCAGGTATAAATTAGAAGATGTATAAGTTCAGAAATAAGCAGAAATAAGACAAATTTTGTATTTGAATAAAAATCGAATTATTTTTGGAAATAAGAAAAATAATACGTCGATAGTTAGATTAAAATAGTAAATATAATAATAATTATAATTTTAAAATAATAATATTTTATCTAATTAATTAATATAAAAAATAACTAAATAATAATTTAAATTATTTAATTAACTATTGCTAGATAACATCTAAATATTAATTGATAAATTAATTACCAATAATGAGTATTGTTATAAATAATTTAATTAGTTATTTTAGATAATTAGTTAATAAAATAATTAGATTAGTCAAAATATTAAATTAATTAAAGAGTTATATTTATTTTAGTTAAGTTTATTTTTAAGTAAAAATAAATTTATTCTAATAAAAATATTAAAATAATAATTTTAATTTTATATTAATTTATTATAGAGAGACGATAATTATTATTTCTTATCTATAATAAAATGCGTTTGGAACCATACAATACCTAAAAGTATAAAATATATTTTATTAAATAAAAATGTTGAGTTTTTTGAGGCTTTGGTGCGTGGTGCGCCGAGTGCTTGGATTAGTTTTGTACTTTTCTCTCTCTCGCCCCTACCACTTTGCAAAACGGCGAACGCTCTTCCTCCATCCACCGCTCTATTTAATCCCCACCCCCGCGTAATACAACACGAAATCGTGTCCCCATTCATTCATTCTCCTCTCTCTCTCTCTCTCTCTCTCTCTCTCTCTCTCTCTCTCTCTCCTTCGCATGAAGGAGCGCCACCACATCGCCGGAGCGACGCCGCCGCTCTAGCGCCGGCCCCTGCCGCGGCTCCGGCCCATGGAGACCTTCCGCCACCAGCGATCCCCCGGCTCCGATCGCTTCCTCGGGCTCTTCTCCTCTCCACCCGCCGCGAGCGGTGGCGCCGTCGCCGGAGACGAGCTCCACGAGGACGAGGTCTTCTGGACCACCCCCGCGCCCGACCCCCCCTTTGAGCCGAGCCGCTCCGCGAAACCCTCCCCCGCCACGGCGAACAGAGTCTCAAACCCTAGCCCCGCCACCGCCGCCTTCGGCGGAGCCGGCGGCGCCGGCGCCGTGCTCCGCCGCGCCCCCGATCGGAGCTTCGGGATCCTCGCGGCGCTCGCGGAGGACGATCGGAAGCGCACGGCTGTGACGGCGGGGGCTGCGTCGTCCTCGCCTTCGTTCCTCCATCGGAAGGCGACCTTCGTCTCAGCCGCCCCCTCCGCCTCCGCCTCTGCCTCCGCCTCCACGTCCCCTTCGTCCTCCGCGTGGGCGATCCCGGCGGTGCCGAAGCCGAAGCCCGAGTTCTCGCGGTCGGCCACGGCCGGGAGCAAGATCTACCACCAGTCGGCGCCGGTGAAGGTCCCCGTGCGACCGCCGAGGCCGAGAAAGGGTTTCGGCGATCTCGACGTCGACGACGACGACAACGTCGACGACGAGTCCTACAGGGGCGAGGCCGAGATGCTCCCGCCGCACGAGATTGTGGCGAGGGCGTGGGGTTACGGCTCGCCGATGATGACTTCGTCGGTGCTCGAAGGTGTCGGGAGGACGCTCAAGGGCCGGGATCTGCGCCGCGTCCGCAACGCAGTGTGGCGGCAAACGGGGTTTCTCGATTAACCTTCGAGGAAGGTGCTTTTCCCCCCTCTCTCTCTCTCCCTCTCTCTCTCAAAAAAAAAAAAAAAAAAAAAAAAAAATGGTTGTTGATCTGTTTTGATCATCATAGTATAATGTGTCTTTTTGGGGGAGAACTTTGAGGACATTTTCACGATCAATTGAGAATAAATATATACATCTTCTTGCGATTCCCATCTCAATTCCAAATTTGTGATTCAGATTCCAGTTTAATCTACGCACCCGCATTGTGTAGTCTGAATGAGTAGATTCAATTATTTAGTTAAATTTCCAATCATCATTGCTCGCTCAATTTTGGGTTTTTGTGAAGTTGAATAATTACGGATTATCAAAGCTCTTCAAAATTTCTTTGCATGTTCATGTACTTTAATTCTATATAATAATATAATATAAAGGACTATTGCTCTATTTGCACTTTGTAAAAGAAGCAGTTTTTAACAAAAGCTTTAATTGTTGCTAGCCATAGTTACCAATTTTATTTTATAGCCCGAACAATTTTTGCCTCTGTATAATGTGCTAATGACAGGAAATGATTGATTCAATTGAGACTGGTAATGACTAATAAGGCAATTAGAATCAATTGAAAATGAGCTATGCTGTTATGTTGGATGTTGAATCTCTATTTTTGAATGCCAAAACTCTGAATATTCGACAAAAATGAACTAAATTAACGGCGCAAATCATTACTTGTTTACTCTGTTGTGTGCTATGGCTTGCCATGTTTGTATAGTTTTGATTAATGACTAAACTCTTACACTTTTTCATTATCTTAGTTGCTGCAACTCTTTAGAGTTAGAAAAAAGGAACCAATATGAATATTAAATATTTGCAATGCTTCATTTGGTTTTGGCTTATTCATATTTATGGTTCCATTTTCGCTTCCTAATAATCGCATTTGACAAAATCCGCTCAATATAATGCAATAGAATTCCACCTCAATCTAACTAAGCTTGGCTTCTTTTTTCGTCGCTGTCAATTTTACTTCCTTTTCTTTATCTTTTTTCGTTTTTGTCCTTCTTAAATTATCGATTACTACTTAGTCGTTGCCGAGTTTAGTCGCGTGCGGTCCCTTTCCTTTGTTGATAAATACTCTATGGTGCTTTACTTCTACAGATTTGCTACACTTTGCCGACTTTGACATTGTTAAACTAGCATTTGCTGTTCCACTCATTCATTTATTGCCGAATTGAATATATCTCTCAATAATGTTGATCAGTTGCTTATTTAGTTGTTTAGTGTGATGTGGGCTACACAGTGGTCCCAGAAGTGTATTATTGTGGTCACAAGTGCACAACTAAGATGCATATCTCACTCATTTGGTTTAGCCAACTTCTTTTCTTGTGTTTTTTTAGTATATTGGATGATGTGTTTGATTCTTGTTCTTAACTTATCTTTCCAATAATAATTTGATCACGAAACGAGAACGATCTCACGGGGGAGAAATTGATACCAAGTTCTGAGTTTCTCCTAAATATGTTGATCTAATGTTCTGAGAATGAAAATACAACGTAATTTTCTATTCTATTAGTTCCATCTTGTCGTCTCATGTCAATAGATTGAATCCATGCAGAATTGTAGATTTTGTTTTCAATGTGATTGTTCAAATTAAAATGTAGAGTTTGAGGCTGTGAGAGATTTTCAAAATAGCTGACTTTGACATTGTCAAACCAGATTTTAACATTCCATTTACTTTTTGGATAATGTTAGTGTTTATTGGTTTACCTGGTGGTTTACCATTTACCCTGCAGTGAGATCCTGTTCCTGGTAGGGTAAAAATTGTTGCAAACGCCATTTTCAACGTTCTTTTGTAAAGCTACACAAGCATTCATTGCTTGTCGATCAAATTCAAACCTGTTTTTTAAGTGTCAGTGTACCTGAGTAGTGGTTAGGGATGTCCATGGCCACGGATATCTAAAATTTTATTCAAATAGTACGAATATCTAAAATTTTATTCAAATTCGAACTGAATGAATTTATCTGATGAATCCGAATTTGAACGGAATGGATTTATCTGATGTTAAACGGATATGGATTCGAATATGGATATAAAAAATAGAAATTTGACGGATATAGATTCGGATATGGATTTTGATTGGATCCGAACCCGAATTCAATCCGAACCCGAATTAATTTTTTATTATATAATATATATATATATATATATATATATATATATATATATATATATATATATATATATATATATATATATATATATATATATATATATATATATAAATATTTAATTTTATATTTAAATTTATATTTTAAAAATTTAAATTTAATATAATATATTTTAAAACATTGTAAAGAAAAAAAAATAATAATTATTTTGGATTCGGATTTCAAAGTTTTGATCGGATTTGGAATTGATTTTTCATTATATATATATATATATATAATTTTATATTTAAATTTATATTTTAAAATTTTAAATTTAATATAATATATTTTAAAATATTGTAAAAAAAAAATAATTATTTTGAATTTGAATTTTAAATTTTTCGTCGGATTCGAATTTGAATATGAATTTTTAAAATATGTGAATTCGAATTTGGTAGTTAGGCTCGAATTCGAATTTGAATTTTTGAAAATTAGTTTCGAATTTCATCCGTTGACATCCCTAGTAGTGGTGATGCACAAACACGTATTGATAGTTCACTTCGCACCTTTTCTCGGGCAAATGTTTTATCAGACATGAAGAGGAATAAAGGAAAAGCTTAATTTTTATTTTCTGCGGAATAAAAAAATTATTTAAGAAATCATAGTTCCGATGCAATCAAATAGTTTTCCTGATTTAGTTGTTGCATCATTTTTTTTTAATATGACGTTACACATTTTTTTCCAATAAAAAATTGTTTACAATTCAACTTGTGAAGTCACCTGCGGGAGTATAATTGGTCAAATAATTGTTCTGGCATGTCATAGTAGTTCTGAAGCAGGTAAAAAGTCAATGTCTGGGGAAGCTTGACAAAGTGATGCACTTAAAATGGAAACTGGAATACAATCATTAATTAAAAATTAAAGTGTGGTGATCTAAATAAAATAATATATTATAAAATTACTTGCTTAGATAGAAAAAAGATGATCTAATCGATTATTTATCAAATATAATGTACAAATTTTAAAATAACGATGAACGGTGGCTAAAATTTTTTGAAAGGTCTCTTATCCAACAAAGCCTCTATACGAACGTGTTATTATGTCTTTGATCTATGGGAATTGAGCCGAAGCAAAAGGCGGAATAGAAATTTTTTTGAAAAACAAAAGCACAATACGAGATGTATATTGGCTGAAATTCGTTTCTTCGGATCTTTCTGGAACATTCTTTAGGCTCCGTTTGGCGATGAGTGTAAGAGGATAAGAAGGATATTTCTTTTCTTATACTCAAAAATGTGATTTTGGATGGAGGGTACAGGTGTTCCTCCATACCAAGTTATCCGGTAGGGTGGAATAGCTGTTCCACTTGTTGCTTATTATTTTTTTTTTAATTAATTTTTTTTAATTATAAGATATTTAAATTTATAAAATTTAAATTTTTTTTTATAAATTTGAAAACCCACTATTCTTTTTATTTCTTTTTAATTTACCAAACATAATTTTTCTTATTCTCGGTACAACTTCTATACTCAACCAAACATAAAATTACTTTAATTCCTGCTTGTATCTGAACTTATACTTATTTCAGAAATAACAAATTTTTTTTTATACCCGAACCAAACGTAACCTTAGGCTCTGTTTGGGTACAAGAACTAGGGGGGATAAGGGGATATCCCCCTCTTTATACCCAAACAACAAAAAGCTGTTTGGAACAGTTGTTCCACATAATCTCGGAATTAGGGGGGAATAACTGTTCCAAGCAGCAGGTGGAACAACTCAGTTGTTCCACCTGCAGTTTTTTTTTTTTTTAAAAAAAAATTAATTAATTTTATTTTAAATTATAAGTTATTTAAATTTATAAAATTTAAAATTTATTTCATTATTTTATAAAAATTTAATTCCCTCTATTCTTTTTATTCCTCTTTAATTTACCAAACACAATTTTTTTTATACCCGGTATAACTCTTATACCCACCCAAACATAAATTAACATTAGTTACTGCTAATATCATAACTTATACATATCCCCGATATAACTAAATTTTTTTTATACCCGAACCAAACGCAGCCTTAATGTTTTTCTTTATTTTTCGTGAGGCCGGGTTGCCTCACTATATAGCTAAGGTCCTTTCTTTTTTTTTTTTCTTTTTTTTTTTTTTTTTTTTTTTTTGAATAAAGCAGCAGCATGCTACTATTCTCTCTCTAAAAAAAAATATAATTTTTGTGAGAAAATTTTTATAGAATTTTTTTCTTTTTTCACACTCTCTCTCTCTCCATTACCAGTGACTATTATTTTTTTATAACTCTTTAGTATAAAAGCAGCTTTGGTAATTATTAAGAACCATTAGGTCTCTTACAAGAATCAAATAAGATTAGGTGAAATATACCATATGTAGCTCTCTTTGGAGTGGGAAAAGTAATCCTTTCAAAGGAGGTAATGGATACCCGACTGAAAAGACAAATTTGCCCCTCAATGGACACAAGTTTAGCAGCTACATAATGCAAGCAAAAATTAACATCTAAAAAATAGATCTCAAAGCAGAGTGGATACTTGTAATGCTATAATATTTAAACATCCAATGTGATCTTAAGTTGAAATTGAACAACCAACTAAAGCTTCTAAACAGAATGAGAATTTCAACAGAGATAAAAAAAAAAAAGAAAAAAAAAAAAAAAAAAGCTGAGGAGAATTTTAGGACCTTCAACATTTTTCAATGTTACACATTGAAGGCCCTCAACTACTTTGTTTGGTTGTTGATTCGCTATTTTTGTCAAAAGATCATTAATGCTTCATGGAACTCTCATTGATGTGTTGCACCCTGGGGAAAAGTGGCCACCCCCACACAGTTGAGCTCAACATCTTTGCAGCATAAACACTAAGAAGATATCAGACAAAATTAAATGACGGTAAAAATTTATAAACTGGATAGTCAATGTATTTATGAATCGAAAACGGATCGGATTGCTTGTTTTGCTACCTTTTTTAGATCCAACATTTTTGATGAGTAACACTAAGGCTGCGTTTGGTTCGGGTATAAATAAAAATTGGTTATTCCGGGATAGATATAAGTTCAGGTACAAGCAAGAATTATAGTAATTTTGTGTTTGGTTGAGTATAAAGGTTGTACCGGGATAAGAAAAATTGTGTTTGGTAAGTTAAAGAGGAATAAGAATAATAAAGGAGATTAAAATTTTATAAATTTAAATATCTTATAATTTAAAAAATTTTAATTTTTTTAAAAAATAATAAGCAACAGGTGGAACAACTGTTCTACCTGTAGGGTGGAACAGCTGTTCTACCCTTATACCGGAATAATCTGGTATGGAGGGAACAGCTGTTCCCCCCACACTTAAATACTGTTTGGATATAAAAAGAGGAATAACCCCCTGATTCCCCCTTATACCGGTTGCCAAACGACCCCTAAGAAGATATAAAAACTTACAAATTGAATAACCAACGTATTCAGAATTCGAAATCGGATCGAATTACTTGTGTTACTAACTTTTTTGAATCTTCCGGGTATCTCGTTTTCTTCCACGCGTTGCGAATCGGATGCAAAGAAACAAAGGTGGAAAACCGCACCATGGATGTAGCTCCATTAAGGGTTCAAATAATCGCCGCAAATGTAGGTCCAGATGCTATTAAGAAAGGCAATATAAAGATTCTCCATAACTATCATATCAAAAATATCTTTCTGGGAGTACACAGCACTTAAGAAAATCAGCTTAAATTTATTGCTCAGGAGAATTGAAAATAGATTCATTAGTCTCCTGATCAGTAATTAAAAAAGGAACTCTCAAAGAGTCTTCATAATACCATAATCTTTAGTTGGTAAGAGGACACCTTTGAATGAGTCTAGAACAGTAAGTATTTGAATGCTGTTAGTTGGCTGTTAGAATAAAAGAGGACAAGAGCAAATGTGGGATTTGTATGATAGAAGGGGAGGCAATGAATTGAAGTTGGCACTGTTTAAGGCCAACCTAAAATAAGAGCAGCAGTCCAAACTTTGAAAGCTAAACAAGGTGACTAATATATGGCATTGTGAGACAAAGTTACTTACTACGATAAAATTAGATTATAGGGATACATCTCTATGACACTTTTGTATAAGTGTCCTATCTATATTTTTGGGACACATTATAATAATGCGTCGCTATACACCCTAACGACTGCACATATAGCGACACTGATTATAAGTGTCGATATTTTTGTTAGCGACACTTTTTTTAGAATTTAAAAATACTTAAAAATATCGTTATAATATAGTTTTATTGTAATGTCAAGTTGGACTATGCAATTAGATTATATATTAAA
The DNA here is from genome assembly GCA_029204045.2 of Tillandsia leiboldiana. Classification (NCBI taxonomy): domain Eukaryota; kingdom Viridiplantae; phylum Streptophyta; class Magnoliopsida; order Poales; family Bromeliaceae; genus Tillandsia; species Tillandsia leiboldiana. The sequence goes on along the minus strand of CM055073.1, from coordinate 33,595,425 downwards.
AAATAAATAAATAAATAAATAAATAAATAAATAAATAAATAAATAAATATATATATATATATATATATATATATATATATATATATATATATATATATATATATATATATATATATATATATATATATATATATATATATATATATATATATATATATATATTTGTATAAATCTAAAACCATTATCATCTAATCATCTAATAGACAGTGAGGTTCTCAATGACTTGATGATTGGAGCTTCTCCATAAGTATTATTTGAGTAAAATCGTTCAATCTTTTTTTGTTAAAAAAATTGGTTTAATAAAAGTACTAATAATTTTTTACCTCTTGCGGTTTAGCACATTTTCATTTTACCATTCTGTGATTTAAAAAATTATACTTTAAATCTTCCGTGATTTTATTTTTATTTTACCAATAGCAATTTTTTTTTTTTGTTTAAGAAAAAACACAGAAGTTATCATATTTAATAAAGGATCCTTTTAGTGAAAATAAAGTAAAATCACATAATAGCTGAATGTAACTTTTTGAATCATAAAGTAGCAAAGTAAAAACACGCTAAGCCATTAAGTAGTTTATTACAATCTTTTTAATTCTACAGTGACAAAGTAAAAATGCACTAAAAGTTTACGGAACCTTATACGGTATGGAAATTTATTATAATGGATCTCACCACTACAGAACCAACAACAGGTTTAATCAGAGCTTCTACAGTTCGATTGAGGGCATTTTAGTTGTTTAGTACCTAACTTTTGCTTATCTAAGTAGAGCATATATATGTTGTGGACAATAAAGCACTTCTAAGTGCTCTTGGATTAAACAAATGGACATAGTAAGATAAGCAACAACTTGCTTTTCTGCTGTTACCACACAAGACAAATATAGTACGTACCTCCTCCTCATCTACTATTGTGTGCTCATTTTAATTGGCATTACACCTGCTGCTTCTACTGCATATATGATACTGAGAAGTAGTGTCTCTCTACTCACTTAGCCAAGGCACAAGTAGCTAGCTTGCTTCTTCTTCATCTTCTACTGTTCATGGCTTCTTCTCCTCAAGCAGTCGAAGCGCTTCTTCTTCTTCTTCTTCTTCTTCTCGTAGCTTTCACTCATGTCGGCTTCTCCGCGAGCCAGATGCTGAAGGGACCAGTCACTTGCCTTGACTGCACTCCTCACCATAACCTCTCTGGTTCATTTCCTTATACTTAGCTTCTTATTAAGGGATTATGCTTCTCCACTATGAGAAGTTATTGTGGTAGAAAGTTAAAATGAGCTTTTAGATTATTTTTTTTTTATCTGATTTCTTTCTTTATCTACTTTCTGAATAATTTTTATACTTTGAGAAGTAGAAATCATATATGAATTCCTTCACGGTAAAAGTTTTAAGTTACTGCTTCTACTTATGCTTCTAGTATAACAAAAAATTATTAAGAAGATTTGATGAAAATATGATTTTTTTTTTTTTTTTTTTTCTCTCCCTCGAAGAAAAAGAAGAAAAAGAAGCATAAGTCATACATTTGACAACACAAAGTTGGAAGATTTTAAAATCAACTTCTTAGGCCGCAGAATAGAGCAGCTTCTCTAGAGAGCAAGAGCGAAATGTTCAACCTACAAAATATCTACGCATTTGAAGTTACCAAAGTTAAAATTTGTCCTGTTTCAAGTAGTTATATTAGTAAAAGCAAATATTTGGTCACAATACATTCCAATAAATCAATCAATAAATTGGCTTCTCATTAACCTTTTTTTTTTATTATTTTTTTTTGGGGGGTGGTAATAACCTCCCACCACAGGAGTCGTAGTAGCAGTTAAATGCGCCCACATGAAGAAGCTACTCCCCGCAGTAACAAACAGCGCAGGCGACTTCACCGTATCAATTCCGGCACCGACCACGAAATCGTCGCCGACTTCAACCCCGCAATGCTTCGCTCGTCTCCTCGGGGGCCGCGAGCAACTCTGCGCCTTCAAGCGGTCCATGGCGGCGAGCATCGTGGCCGTCGATGGCGGATCCAGCGGCTACGATCTCGCCTCGCCCCTCGCGTACTTGACCAATTGCCCCCTCGATATCGAGGTTGATAACAAAGTCGGCGCCGAGAAGGCCTCGTCGAGAGCTCCGCCCCCGAAGAATTCGGCGCCGAGTACGGGCGGGTCGCCGAGATCTGGCGATGAGGCGCCTTCCTATGGGTTGGGGATTCCGCTTATTTACTTATTTCCCTTCATACCCATTATTGGAATACCTTGATTTGGGAGAGTTGGATTGGGAGTACTAATTACATGGCTAATAGTGATGAGTTTATGTTGTTGTTGTTGTTGTTGTTGTTGTTGTTGTTAAGCAATCTATGGGTAAGTAGGGGAGTGTTTTGCGTTTGTAAGAGTTTAATGCGTGGATCCTATTTATGCTTAAGATGTATGTATTTCTCTGCATATATATTGGATATGTTTTGGAAAAGATGATCCATATTTGAAGATAGGTATAAACTGTATATAATGGAGATTTTTTTTTTTTTTCTTTTTATTTTGGCTCTTTGGAAGGCCTGGTTGTCTCTCCTTTGCTAAATTCAACTTCATTTTGAATGAAGCGATAATACGCTGTCTTTTCACAAATTTATTTTTTTTTTTAAAAAAATTACCGCTCAAAAAAATCAGGAGCTCAAATTTTTATTTTCTAATGCATACGCCTTAAAATTATCCCGTGCGGCACTCAAATGTCGCACACCCGAGCCAGCCTTCCCGAGTCCCTTGCCAAGCATTAACCAAACATGCTTCTCCACGAGCCTGACTGTCCGGCGCCGTGCCTTACGTCGAACCCCTCGTCGAACTCCGCAAGTTCCTAACAAACAACCCCGCCACTGAGATTGGCCTTCAAGTCGAGTATATTCCGCCTAGCCGGACAAACTCATAATATTATGTATAAAAATAGATAAAATATATTTTTATCAAACTTTCTCAACATACATAAACTGATTGCCTTAGTGTAATATAAGCTTACAGTTAAGTACAAAATACGAAGACAGAGAAGAGCAGTAGGAAGGGCCTTCAGATTCAAGCTCAAAAGGACTAAATATCAGATTACAAACTCATATAAGTTAGTGATTGTTTTACACTAGATTCACAACACATGAAGGATTCATATTGGGCAATGGAGAAACCAACTATTTAAACAAAAATTATAGATAACACCAGATTACATAGTCCCCTTAACAAAAGATTAATAACACTTCCGAGTGACCAGAATAATATAGCAGAATCCACCAGTGTTACAAGCAGAATGCCCACTAGTATTACAAAAGGTTTTCGCGAATAATTGGTTTGTTATTCGCGACTCATGTTGCGTCCGCGTTGTGCCATCCCTTTGTGCATGGAGGTATCTCCATGAACTCATCAAACTCCTTCACATGAATGTCACAGCATTTCCACTGTGCAAAACCATAATAGAAAGGATTAACCATTGTTAAAACTAAGGCTTCTAAGCTGCAGATATCTCCTTAAATGCATCACATATTTGCACTTTGCCACTGTAGGCAAAACATACAATTAACTCCCTTAAAGTTTAGACTTTTTGGTATTTTTCCTGCTTCTGTCGCATGCTCTGTCAAAGAACTGCTAGAAAACATTAAATAGGATCCGAGATACCACTTGTTTCCCTAATAACATGTTTTGTTATAGTTTAATACTTTCTAAAAGTTCATTGACTAGTACGTGACGAAAGGGGTTAGGTGTTATCAGTCTAAACTCTGAACATATACATAGGCTTCAAATTTTTATGAGAAGCAAAGTGTAAATCATGAAATTTTCAGGGTGCCTTTGTGCACCATAGCCTAAAATTAAAGATTTTCATAAATGTAAACAAAGAGGGGAAAAAAAAAAAGGACCCACCCCTCTCATCCTGTCATGAAAAACTGCAGGTCCTGGATGGTACTCGCAAGCGGTTTCATGATTATCCTTCTCCTTGTAGGTTTTTCCGCATCCTTTATTTTTGCATGTGCGCTGCTCATTCAGATCGACTTTCTTCTTAGTAGGAGCAGGATCCTTAACAACATTTTCTTCTTTGGGGGCATTTGCTGTGGCTGGCCTTGATGTCTTGCCCTGTGATCCTGAAAAAATAGTTACAAGATTGACTGATTCAGTAATTAAATTACCAAACATTCTTTGCAATTCCTTTTGATTCTCGCGACAGATGCCAAATTCAAGTTAAAATCACTTCAGTCCTCCAAAGCAAAAAAATTTGAAACTACCACATACCATGATCAGAGCAGAAAAAGCCCTGGCGACACCTTGAACAAGAGTCATCACTTTTAATATTTTGAGTGGCAGATGGAACTGGAACCGGCTTCCGAGGGCTTGCAGAGGCAGCTTTGGTAACTGGTTTCTCAGTAGTATGTTTACCTGTCTTGCATCTTTAGTGAAGAAACAAAAAGTGTTAGTTATTTGGTATTAGAAAGAAGCCCCTACCTCGGATATTTTCGGTGACACTCTTGCATGTAATATTCTGTTAATAATTCATTGTAGGTCGCAAATGTTACTTCAGAATTCGATCATTTTAGATTACACGTAAGATTGTATAGACAGATTATAGTAGTAGGCTTGCGACCAAGCTGATCAAAGCTTAATCAAATGACAGGATAGTTAAGTGTAGCACAGAGAAATCCAAGTTAGTAGGATTAGTACTAACGTGACATGCGACAAAATGTTCTCAACACAATCTTGCGGTTCTTATTTGGTTGGTGCAAACGAGAAGGCACATACGCATGCTTACGAAAGAGAAAGAAGTAATATTCTTACCCAGGAATAGCTAAAAATAAGCTAAAATCATGACTTCTTTGCTTGCAACAGCTCCATTCCTTCATACCATCGTGGAATATAGGCTGGGAAGGTTTTTATCGCACCTACGTTAGGTAACATGCGGGTAATTTCCAACAAAAGATTAATTTAGAGTTGTGAGGTTTCACTTACTCCCTGGAAAGAAAAGGAAGTTGCCAAGACATTAGTAACAAGTACAGAAATTTGGCTTATGGAAATTGATGTTACACATGACACGAAACAAAAATTAAACTAGAAACATTCAACAACAACAACAAAAAAAATCCACAGTAGCTACAATGTTATAAACTATTTCACACATATCATTATTGTGTGAAAGAAAACATCCACGCCGGTAACAAATTCTCAAGCACTTGATACAGCTAATGGTAATTTACTAGCTTAGATTAGTAAAAGCAACAGAGCATCCAAAGAAGAAACCCTTATATCAAAGTATCAGTATTTACAAAGATTGCACTAATAAGAAACAATTTGAAGAACTTGCCAAAGTTGAGAACTTGTGTCACAGGTGGTGGTTTTTTTTGTTTTTGTTTTCTTTTTCTTCTTGCATTAGTTCACAAGACCGAGTTAGCATTTTAGTCAATACTAAATCTCGCCTTCGAGTCACTGAATCCTCTCTGAGAGTAAAAGATCTGCATAGAAACTCAAATCTAAAGTAGCTCGGTCGCTCAATCAAATTATATCAATGCTAAACATCAAAAGCTGAAACATTTACTACGCTTTGAATAAAAAAAATCATTCCACAGATTTAAATTTGTCAAAACAATTCGAATTTTAAAAAACTCGCATCTCATCCTCATCTGATCAAATAGCGAATTCCCACTGATCGATTCATTCTAAGAATCGGAAGAGAGAGAGGAAGCACTACTAATGAATCAGAATAACTCGAAAGCTTAAACCCTAGATCAGCTCACTGTCTCGATCTAATCAAACCGAATCCAACAACATCCAAAAAAACCTGGAAAAAATCCCACCTTTTGCATCAAACAGATCAATTCACAAGTCTTAATTCGTCAAAACAACTCAAATTAAGCAACTCCCATCTCAATCCTCATCGAACCACGAGTACTTAACCCCTACTTTGAATCGATTCTAAGAATCGGAAGAGTAAAGTTAATGGCGCAGATCGAGCATGGTAAGAGAGGGGAAAGGGGTAGAAGTTAGGGTTTTTTGCTTACGGAATCGTGGTATCGGCATGATCCCTCGGCGTTGTCGTCCTCCGTGAACATTGCGTCGCATCCGATCCTCTGGCATCGTACGGCGCCGCCGCTGCTCTTCGCCATTGTCGTCGTCTTCGTCCCCCTCCCCCCCCCTCTCTCTCTCTCTCTTTCTCTCTCTAGAAATAGCACGTTTTTTGTTTTTACTATTTATTATTATGAGGAGAGAGATATGCTTCGTTTTGGATATGAAAACGAATCGGATTCCAGTAGTCCCAAAACCCATTACCCAATCCACTTTGTTTTATTAAAAAAGCTTTTTTTGAAAAAAATACCATTGTTATTCACCACTATTTTTTTTAAAAAAATAAAATTATTATTTATAATCAAATTATATTTAATTTTTTAATTTTACACTAGGACTAGATAATGTGCCAAAAATTAGATGATTAGATTTTATTTTTTTTCTTTTATAACTAATAATTTACAGAATAAAAGATCAAATAATAATTTTTTATTAAAAAATGTGTCCAACTGAGAATTCTGTTTTTAAATATACTAATCATTTTAAAATGTTTACAGTTTTTATTTTTTTTAAAATTATATGTAAATTATTAATTTAAATTTTACATTAATTTACTTAAAAAAATTAAGGTAAAAATAAATTTTTTTTTATTTTAAAAAAAGCATTTTATAGAACTTTTTTCCAAATTAAAACCATTTTCTCTCAGAAGAGTCGGCGCCACGCAAGGGCGCTAATTTCCCCCTCGCGAACGCTTCCAAACCCTCTCTTCTCCATCCCAATCTCTCCGAATTGCTGCGAATCTCCGCGGCGAATCCTCGCAATGGAGTAGTAATTTGGCGATGTCAATCTCAGAATCGAATTAAACGTGGACAAAACCCTAGTCCGTTCGATTTGCGCGATTCCGCAGTGGTTTTTGATCGGTTTTCGCCTCTGATCCAATCGAACGAGGAAGAGATCCTAATCCATGCGATTTGATCGATTTCGTGGTCGTTTTTGATCAGTTTTCGTCTCCGATCGAGTCGAACGAGGAAGGAGCCTTAATTCATGCGATTTGCTCGATTTCGCGGTTGTTTTTGATCGGTTTTCGTCTCCGATGAGGTCCATCAGGTTGCCAGAGCCCCCGAGCGGCGCCGTGGGGATGCCGGAGATCTTTGAGGGCGGCGTTAATGTCGTAAGAAGAGCCGTCGTGATCGGGAATGGCTTCGCCGGAGCCGAGAACCAGTGCTTCGGATTGGTTCGTGCCCTAGGGCTCGCGGATAAGCAAACGATATACGTGAGTGATCTCAATATTTTCATTATTCCTTTTTTTTAGTAGTTAAGTGTTTGATTTGAGTATATTTTGATAACATGTGGAAATAGTTTCGTGTTTTATGGGATTTGAGATGTTATCTTTTTTGTAACTTATGCTTGAGATGCTATTTATAAGTAGATGGTTTGATGAAATGAAATTTAGGGATGATGATAGTGCTTGGACTTGCCCTGCTTCACCACTGTTTATGAGGTTTAGGAGTATAAAAAATGTGTTAATTAATTAACACAACTCTTATTTGGAGCAATTCACCCTAGTTATGAATAGTTTACAATTATCACCTCCTTTTGTTCTCTCATATATGGAAATAGTAGTGAACCGTATTGTGAACTACTTCGTTTATTAGATTTCACGGCGATAACCAGAAATACCCATAAGCAGAATGAAAGATTTCATTATACTTCTCACAAATATGTCATAATGCAGGACTCCAAAAATAGGCTGCTTGTCATCACTAATGTAATGTATGTAGGGGATTAAATCTGAACTACATGTAGACTAGTTGGTTTGAGCTTGATTTGTGTGTGTCTGTATCATTGAAACTCTAGAAACTCTACAAAATCTTAAAATGTTTATTAGGAAATAAGAGAGATATAGGGTGAGATGAGAACTTAGGTAGAAGCTGAGTGGTTGTTTGCATTTAGCCTTGCTAAAATGATAGACTAATCCTTTATGATTCTTGCAGCGTGTTACTAGACCGAGAGGAGGGATCAATGAGTATATTCATTGGCTCCCAGTGTCTCTCCACAAAATAGTAGACAGTCTGATCAGACAGATCTTTGGCAACTCTAGATTTGGGACGGTGCTTCAGGGGACGAAATTGGTGCCATTTCCTGTTCAAAATGGTGGGACTGTCGGTTTGTCATCCATCTTAGAAGCCGATGCCAAAAAGATTGTGGCCATTGCTCGTGAAACTTTCGATAAGTAAGAACATTCTCATCGGTACTCATATATTTCTTCCTTTCTTGCTTTTAGTTAATTTTGATTTACTTTACTGATTTTTGTCCTTACATTTACTTATTACAGAGGTAGTGATGGAAGTGCTGATGCTTGCTTAATCTTTTTTGATATAATTGTCTTCATTTGAGTTCCAGTAGGTCCTTAAACTAATCCATTGTCTTCTTTTATGTTTAAGTGACGACTTCTAGATGTATCTTTCTCAGAGATGTTATGAACTCCCAATCTTTCTCAGCAGCCTTTCTTTTTTCATTCATGATTTTTGTATACTAACTCTTTATCAATAGATTATGGGACTACATCCCTTTGATTTTTATAGGCAGCATAAATTAATTTTATTGCTTTGTTGCCAAATCTAACATGAGGTTGCTTAACTGAAAATGTCAATCACTAGGTTGGTTTTGGTAAATCTGTGTGCTTCCAATAACTGTTGCTTCTTTTACTGTTAGAATGCTCTCTTAGGATGTGTTTGCATTTGTTCGATCATCTTTTCCATACCTAATTCGATTTGGCATGTAATCTAGTGAATTAGTAATTAACGAGAGTAATTATCGAAGAGTGTTGCAAAATTTAATGTTGCCAAGTATGTTCATGCATAACTTCTGGTTGTCTATGTGGATCTTATAATGTATAATTAGGTAACTACCTACAATTTATTGTCTGGAGTATATGCTTTATGCCAGAATCTCTTTACTTGTACTTTCATTTTTGTCCTCCTTAAAATTTGAATTTTTTTTGATACGTGAATAAAATGGCGATTAAATTTTGTTTTCAGGGAAGGCCCCACCTTAGTAGTTGCTTGTGGTAGGGATACCATCTCATTAGCGAGTTCAGTAAGACGTTTAGCTTCAGAAAATGTCTTTGTCGTTCAGGTATATGAATGGAAAATTTTACATACATATATATATATATATATATATATATATATATATATATATATATATATATATATATATATATATATATATATATATATATATATATATATATATATCCCTGCAAAACTATCTATTTGCATATATCCCTGCGGAATCTGAGTGTTCCATATATGACCTAAAGCTCAATTAGTTGCGTGGATATCCTTGTGCTTACAATAATGACCTTCTTATAGAAACCTTTTTCCGGTAGGAGTCCTTTTCTGAATGTTCCATCGCTTGTATTGCTTGCTAACCTCAGAGAAGGTTACTTTTATAAGGAACTACACTTTGTAGGGTTATGTATAGAAAATTAGATTTTGTTGGGTATATCTATAAATAGAGGATTATGCAGGGATTAATGGATAAAGGCCTCTATAATTATTATCCTGTATGTTGTAGCAAACTAGATGTTGCTAATTTCTAATGCATGCCTTCTTTACCATGTTTCAGATACAGCATCCTAGGTCGCGCCTCGACAGATTTGACTTGGTAGTGACTCCCCGCCATGATTACTACGCTCTGACCGCTAGTGGACAGCAAGAGATCCCTCGATATTTCAGAAGATGGGTAACTCCACGAGAACCGCCGGGCAGGAATGTGGTATATTTTTTTCCCTATAGGTGAACCAAGCATGTGAAAAGAACACCTTTTAATAGGGCATTGTTGCAAGTGTTGTAAAATCAGTGTGCTTACACTGCTGATGCTTCAATATTTCAGGTTCTTACTGTCGGAGCATTACATCAGGCTGATTCTGCTGCACTCCGTATTGCTGCTAATGCATGGCATGATGAGTTGGCCCCTCTCCCAAAGCCATTACTTGTTATAAACATTGGAGGACCTACAAGTAATTTTCTTGTTTCCAGTAAATTCTTCTTTATTTGTTTCTTTTTCCCCGTGTTTATTGAACTTTCTATTAAACAAACCTTTGCTATTTCAGGACAGACCTTTAATATTTGCAATGAGCCAACTGTGAAGTAATTTTTGTTACATGCTACTCTTCAAACAGTAGTTTATCATGTTGTTAAATTTTGCATGATACTTGTTCAGCGAATTGGCGATAATTAGGAAATCTGATAACAAATAGCTTTCTGTTACCAGTTTGAAGAGTGAGAAGTATTATCTCTTTGCTTATTTACACCATAAGGAAAGTTGATTTCAGATAGAATTTTCTTAAATCCTGACTCCCAGGAGGTAAAACTAAACTAGGTTGTTGTAATTCATCTATGAACTTCGACATTAGTTCTGTAGTAGTTTACTTCAAGTTGTCATTTTCCTAATATAAAATAGTAGCCGATTAGTGAATATGATGTCAACTAAAAGAGATTCCCAAGCATAATGAAAGTGAGAAAGCTTGTTGCATCATTCTGTTGTCTGGCTATATGTTAAATTTCAACTATCTAAGAAATCCTGATTCATCTTTTTTTGCGTAATAACTATGTTCAGTAAATAATAATAGTTATTGCTCTATCCCAATTTCGTTGCATCATTTTTTTTGCATGATAACTATGAAAACAATACTTGTAGATCTTTGAGAACCATGAAACTTAAAGGTCTGGTTGTTTAGACCTCTTATTAATACTGGAACTGATAGATAAAACATGAAATAGCTTGCCTCTTGTAATGATATTTTGGTATTAATGTTGTGCCACATGTGTTTCAATATCTATGGTCCATTGGAGTAAGTCTTATTTGGGCACTATTAAAAGTAACATGCAATCTAGCAATTGAAGGAACCATCCCCACCCCCTTTTTTCTGCATGGGCTTCTTCAGTGGTTAGCAGTAGTCATTTCTCTTTGTCTCTTGGGCCCCCTTAAGTTCTTTAACACTCGAAATGCATTTCTATTCCAGGGAACTGTAGATACGGTGCAGACCTTGCCAAACAGTTGGTTATCTCACTACACAATGTGCTACCAACCTGTGGAAGTGTGAGAATTTCATTCTCTAGAAGGACTCCACAAAAGGTTTTAAGTACTTTTGTTTCATCTGTTCTTTCTTTTTTGTCTGGCGACATTTTTCCAGAGATTGAAATGGGCTTATTTTTTTTTATTACAGGTTTCTGATATAATAGTGAAAGAACTCGGTAGTCATCCCAGGATTTATATTTGGGATGGAAGAGGTAATTTAGAAGAGCGGTGGGAAAAATAGTTTGAAATTTTAAAATATGGAAACATATCGGTGATCTACTTTTCTTTTCTGCAGATCCTAATCCTCACATGGGGCATCTTGCGTGGGGTGATGCATTCATTATAACTGCGGATTCTATCAGTATGTTGAGCGAGGCTTGCAGCACGGGGTATCAGAAAAAAACTGCTGTCTTTTCCGTGAAAAAAAATTAACCACCACACTCTGGGAGCTCTCATCATTAAACCTTTGCATGTATTTATCGCAGGAAACCTGTTTATGTGATCGGAACTGAACATTGCAAGTGGAAATTCTCCGCCTTTCACAAGACTCTACGTGACCGCGGGGTAGTTCGCCCATTCACCGGTTTAGAGGATGTAAGGAGTTATTAATTCCTTGTTCTCATTTTTTTTTCTCCCTTTGCATTTTAGATTTCATTAGGAGCGATGTTGCGGTGATGAAAATTTGGATGCCCAAGCAAAGTTGGGTGAGAAAGTAGTTCAATAGCTCTAATTTGAGTTTTTTCGCCACTCGCTAATGCATGTTCCAAACCTGCTTGAGAGGGCTAGATGCTGCTGCTTTTTACTTGCTCTTCTCTTCTGGGTTAGTATATTTAGATTGGAATAATGCATGCCACTAAAATTTTATTCTCTCTCTCCGTTTTTTTTCCGTAGATTTCAAATACTTGGAGCTACCCTCCCCTGAATGATGCAGCGGAAGCTGCTACACGGGTTCGCGAATTACTTGCAGAACGAGGATGGTCGCTGGGACGTTGAATCTCAAAAAGAGATAATTTAGATGAGAAAAACTGCTTTTCTTGGTTTTTTTTTTTTAGAGGGTGGAGATTAGGTTCTGTTCCATACTTTTTTGAGTTTTACTTATAAATGTGTATTCAGGTTATATTGGTTTTGAGATACAAAAAATAATAATGTTTGATGCCGAGTTTTGATTTGCGATACGGATTTCCAGTTGAATTTTTTTAACTTGTTCTCTCTTTGAGTTATGATTGACTATGAAGGTTTTCAGTTGATGTTGTAAATTTATTTATTTATTTATTTATTTTTCATTTTCCTCTATTTTCACAAGCAATACTAGGAATCTATATAAATGTAGAGTAATGCTACATGTACACCCCGAAGGGGTGTACATCTTACACCTCCACCCCTTTAATGGTGTCGATGTTTTTTACGGGTCACATCAAGTGACCACTCATCACACCCCCACCCTTAGATGGGTGGGGGTGTGAGATGTACACCCCTTACGGGTGTACAAGTAGCATTTTCCATAAATGTAATAGAGTAATCATTAAAATTGGATAATGTTTTTAATTTAAGAGCAATGCTACATGTACACCCCGAAGGGGTGTATATCATACACCTCCACCATTTTAATGGTGGCGATATCTTTTACGGGTCACATCGATTGACCCATCATCACACCCCACCCATTGGATGGGTGGGGTGTGTGATATACACCCCGTTTTGAGTGTACAAGTATCATTTCCCTTAATTTAATGGCCTAAAATAACTGAGGGGGTCTCAATTTTTTTTTTAACCCAGAATAAAAAAAAAAAAAAAAAAACTAAGACAATCAGGTCCACTCAAATGATCCATTTCGTGGATCGGGCCACCGTGGATTTAATTGACCTTCCTGGACCCGGTCCACCATAATGGGCCTAAAGTGATCCATCCGGACCAATGTACACTTGATCCGGCCCATTATAAATGAACCGGCTCAAATGCTTTTCTCACTCTCTCGCTCTCTATATATACCTCATAACACTTCACAGAGGAGGGAGAAAACCCACCCACTTCGACACCATCGAGCTTAAACCATGGCGGTTCTCCGAGAGGCATCGCGGTTGTTGCGCGTGGGGAGCACTCGTCTCCCCCTCCTCCGAAACCCTAACCCTAGACCTCTTCTCCCCTTCCAACTCGTCTCCTCCAGAGGCGTCGCCCACAAGCTCTTCGTCGGAGGTAACAAACCCTTCTACTATGAGCTGTTATTAGCCTCTATTTAGTTTTTTGCGGTTGTGATCCTTGTGCAAGGTAGTATTTGTGATGTTCCATTGCTCTAAGAAGTTGAATTAGTGCTTTGTTTAGCGTCAGCGAGCTGGTTGGGTTTTGTGGCAATGGCGCAGTTATTGTTCGACGATTTGCTTGAGTGGATTATGATGCATTTGAATTGATTTAGAACCTGTTATCTGAAATATTACTGATATAATGTGTGAATTATTATTTATTATTGCCAGATAATGTTGCTGAATTATGTAGTACTTGAATCAAATGAAATGTTGAATTCATCTCTCAAGTTGGGTTAGTTTAGTACATGTTGAGGTCCTGGCACTTAGAATTGGATAAGATTGGAGAAGACAAAGAGAATAATGTTTTAATCCCAACCTCTTGGGTGCGATTCGATAATCGCATTTGTAGTGGGATTTTGAACCCAACCGGATTACGTAATCCCCACACTTCGCAACCTTTGACACCTCAAATTCACTAAACCATTCTTCTTTCTTTACATTGCTTTGTCATCTATCGTGTTGAATAGACCCATAAAGTATAATCACTTATTTAAGTTGTTGGAAATTAGTTTATAAGTTAATTATATCAAATATCGAACAAAAAGGATGCCTCTCTTCATATATTGGTGGTGCTGGTTATGTGATAAATTGCCTGTTCTATATGATGTATATAATCTGGAGATGGGACACTGTAAAATAAGGTTCGAATAGACGTGAACTTTGCAATGTCCGGTTCAAACAAGATGTTTAAGTGAGTTTGGCATTTTTCTGTTTGCCAAATTATAATAATCTCCCTGTAAAGCTTTGACTTCGATATGTATGTATATAATTGTTTAACCATATACCTTTCATCCATTTTCTTAGTTCATTTGTAGTTTTCCCATTCTCTTGTTTTTGTTCTTTTATTATTCACTGTTTATTCTGGAAAAAATAACTCCCGTAACAGCAAGAAGTTATGTGGATGAAACGATATCTTTAGTAATATTTTCAAGTTTCTGTATATTGGCACTGACAGTTCTTGCTTCCTACAAGTTATATATGATGGAAGATCCTGTTTTAGTAAACCCGAAATTACATTAAAAGCAGACGAATATAAAACTAGTTCACCGTGGTTTTTTTTTTTTTTTTGTTTTTTTTCTGAATGCATTTTACCTTGATTAGTTTCTTCTGTACATCTTGACATTGCCTTTTGGCTGTTGCTCGGAAATACTGCAGGCCTTTCATTCTACACAACCGAAGATGCCTTATCCGAAGCTTTCTCACAGTGCGGCCAAGTGATTGAAGGTTTTTCCTTTATCCAATAATCTTTACTATTTTTCTTCCCCTTGTAAATTTGTTATAAAGGCGTGATTTAATCATTTCTTTGCAGCCAAAATAATCCTGGATAAAGCTGCTGAGAGATCAAAAGGATTTGGCTTTGTAACATTTGCGTCAGACGATGAAGCCCAAAAAGCGCTTACCGAAATGAATGGCAAGGTAGGAATTTTTAGATTTGCAACTAAAGTATTGCCAATAGCTTTGAATAGAACTACAAAATTTCTAATAAAACCATTGTCTAAGATAGCTTTGAATAGGACTTATTACCAATAACTTGTTTCAACAGGTGTTAAATGGCCGAGTAATTTTTGTCGACAATGCAAAAGCCAAACCAACATTTGATAATGATCGACCGATTGCGAGAGGCCCGCCCGAGCCAAATAGGGGTAACTGAACTATCTTCTTGATATTGTTTTTCTGTATAATTGAAAAACTAAATCTACTTAGAAGAAGCAAAACTAGGAATCTCCTATACTCATATGTTTGTAACCAGAATTTCTTTTCTGGACATTGAGGTTCTGGAAAAATCAAATAAACTACTTTATATTTTCTTCTATAATGCTGTGTAGTAGTCCCCTGAACTTCTAGTCAGGTTTCACTTTGGTTCTCAAACTTTTTTAAGTTTGGCATTCCACACTTCAAACTTTGGCCAGTGATTCATTGTAACCCATGCCATCATCCATTTTTAGAGGCCAAATATTGCCTAAACCTGGTGCAATTTTACATACCCTGGTGTCATAAATTCATCGGTCCTTCATTCATCATGTACGAACACATTCCGTGCAGACTCTGATTATATATATATATATATATATATATATATATATATATATATATATATATATATATAAAATTAGGCTGGAATACTATCGATAGTACCAAGTCATTGGTGCTATTAAATTTTTAGCCATTAGATAAAAAAATGTGCGGTTACGATGATAGTGGTCCCCTAGGGTTTAGTGGGTGGTTGGTTGAATAGTAAAAATTTTTAGGGAATCACTATAATTCTAACTGTACATCCTTTCATCCAACTCTGATTATATATATATATATATATATATATATATATATATATATATATATATATATATATATATATATATATATTGAGTCCGGCTAGAATACTATCGATAGCACCAAGCAATTGGTGCTATCAAGTTTTCTGCCGTTGGATGAAAAGATATGCGGTTGGGATTATAGTGGTCTCCTAAGATTTTTACTATTCAACTAACTATCTAGTAAACCTTAGGGGATCACTATCATCGTAACTGCACATTTTTTAATCCAATGACTAAAAATTAATAGCACCAATGATTTGGTACTATCGATAATTATATATATATATATATATATATATATATATATATATATATATATAGAGAGAGAGAGAGAGAGAGAGAGAGAGAGAGAGAGAGAATTAGGTACTATTGATAGCACATTTTTTAATCCAACGGTTGGAAACTTGATAGCGCCAATTGTTTGGTACTATTGATAGTATTTCAGCCGGACTATATAATTAGGCTGGAATACTATCGATATTACCAAGTCATTGGTGCTATTAAATTTTTAGCCATTGAATTAAAAAATGTGCGGTTACGATGATAGTGGTCCCCTAGGGTTTAGTGGGTGGTTGGTTGAATAATAAAAAATTTTAAGGGACCATCATAATTCTAACTGGCGCATTCTTTCATCCAACGGTTGGAAACTTGATAACGCCAATTACTTGATACTATGAATAGTATTTCAGCCGGACTATATATATATATATATATATATATATATATATATATATATATATATATATATATATATATATATATATATATATATATTTCAGTAGATGATTACAGGAACTAAAAGTAAAACACTTTCGAATGTCGCAGTTGTGAAAATGGCTTAATGAGAGGGAGAAAACTTAAGAGGGGAGATTGTTCTAAGAATCAGGTGACTGAGAGGCAGGAAAAATGAAGATGACTTTGGGAATATATATATCTTTTGCAATGTTTTGTGGTTTAGGAGCCTAAAGAGACTGGAACCTTCTTCCCAACTATTGTCAAAAAAGAGTTCTTGGTGTAATATTAGCTTTATGTAAGGCTGTAATCAAGTACACATGTCACCCTCCATTCAATTATACCTCTTCTGATTTGAAAAAAAAAAATCAGAAAAGATATTTTATTGAAAAAAAAAAAATTGGTTTACTTGTTAAGATGGACCATTTAGAAAAAAAAAAAAAAAAAAAAAAAATCAAAAATAGTTTTCTAGTTAAAGAATATTTTTCATCCGTTTGATTTTTAGAAAAAAATAGTTTTTCTAAATTTTTCTGGAATTTTTTTTTTGGATTTTTTATCTAAAAGATAAAAATTATAAAAGAGATGGTTTTAATGATTTTTTTTTTTTTTTTTCCAAAGAATATTTTTTTACGGTTTTTTGAGAAACCAAACACTGGCTTAGGCATATTCATCTTACAATCTGATACATGTTCCAATATATTGTAGTAGTCTATTCTCAAGGAATCAACTAGTGAAGTATTTAGTCTTCATCCCTTGTGGGGAGGGGGGAGGGGGGAGGGTATGATTGAAGATGGTTTTATTAATCGAGTCAATTTTATAAATTTATTAAATTATTAAATTTTATTTTACTGTAAAAATTATTAAACTTGATCACTAATTAAAGCTTGAATTTGATCAAATTTGGCAAATCCAGTACATGCATAGTAAAACTGACTCTGATAAACTGTAGGATTGTCCTCGAGCCGAACACGAGAGAGAGCTAAGGTTAATTCTTATTCATTTGTTGATTAAACGAGCCGAATATCAGTTGACTTGTTAAAATATCGAACTGAAATCGGCGTGTTCGATTCGTTTATTAACGAACTAAACATGAGCTGATCATCAAATAATAAGTTAGATTGTTAATTTTAATACTAATTAAAAAGTTGAAAGAAGCTTAAAAAAATTAAAATCTTAAATTAATAATTAAAATTTATAAATAATATAAAATTTATATTATATGTATGTGTATTCGCATTTGGTTCATTAATATTTCAAACTGAAAAATATAATTTATTTTCGACTTTGTTCATTAAATAAGGTGATGGATCTCAAGCTTAGTTTGAATGTAATACCAACTAACTCAATGTGACACTCACTGTTTGCAAGCTGAATTTGTCACCCCTAAATAAACAACATCGGCCATTGATTAGTGACAAACTTAACAAGAGTTATTGTTACCAATGGACTGATCTTGATGTTTTGTAGTCTTTCTCATCAAGCATTAATTAAGACCGTTGGATGTAGAATAACACAATTAGTCAACTATCAACCCCGTGCAACTAATAGCGACACAAAATGTAAACACTGCATCTTTACCTACATCTAAACCTTCATATAGCACTTTTTAAAGATTAGGTAATTAGTCAATGTAAAAATAAATAAATAAATTTTTGTACTGATTAATTAAAACTAATCTCGAAATTATTAATCAGCGTTCCACTATACACCCTCTCGGACCCGGCTCACTTCGACCGGAGCGGAGCGGTTCGATCCGGTTCGGTCCGGGTCGGTTCATCTGAGAAGCGCGCTTAACACGAAGGCCAAAAAAACCGCGGCCCCAACCGCGCTGCAGCAAAGGTCGAGGAGAAGCTCTTTTCGCGCCTTCGCCTCTTTACGATTCCGCTTTCGCTTCATGAACTCTTCGTACCGCCGCTTCGTGGCCTCCTCTTCTCCTCCTCTCCTTTTTCTCTCTCCCTCTATCAAAATTTTCAAAATTATCAAACTGTTTTCGCCGCACACCGCGGCCCCGTCCGCGTCCCCTATGCGGAGGCTCACCTCCCGCACCTGCCCCGTCTCCTCCCCGCAAGTGACCGTCGCCTCTATGAGAAACTCTCCGGCTACGGTCGCGTACCGGATTAAGGTTTCGCCCGTGTACCAGTGGCGATCCACGGCGACGGGGCGGCGGCTCGAGAGGTTCACCCCGCGCCCCCGCGCCGGGTCGATCAGGATCCAGCTCAGCTCCAGCTCCGCGGCCGGGCACGGCGGCGGCGCCGCCGTAGGGGGCGGCGGAGACTTGCGGTCGAGGGCGTCGATGCGGAAGGGGGAGGCGAGGAACCAGGGGGAGGAGGCGTCGGTGGCGACGACGCGGGAGAGGATCGGGGCGCCCCCGTGGTGGATATCGATGGCGGAGATGAGCTCGCGGGGGGTATGGGCGGTGGCTCCGAGGGGCGGCGAGGGTTTGGGGACGGGGACGGGGAAGGGGGAAGCGTCGGAGAAGAGGCGGCGGGGGGAGGCGGCGGCAGAGAAGAGGAGGGGGAGGAGGTCGGGGTGGCGGAGGGAGGGCCACGCTGCGAGGCAGAGGTCGCGCCACAGCGCGGGGTCGGAGGCGAGATCGCGGAGCCGCGCCGACGCGCAGCTCGCCGCCGCGAGCGCCGCCCCGTCGAGTCGCCGCAGCGCGAGCGCCACCACGTCCGGGTGGAGCTCCTCGATGCTCCTCACATATCCGAGGGCCATTAAAAAAGGTACGCTCTAGGGTTTCGAAAGCACTTCGTTTCTATCACACAGGTTTAGTATCGAGCTTCACGATGACAATAGGAGAGAACTAGGTGCAGTGTTTTATAGGTAGTGTGGGGAAAGGAGAAAGAAGTGTTCAAATTGGGGTTCCCATCGTAAGGATTTTTTTTCCCATAGTATAAAGTGACCTTATTTTAGGCGTTTAATTACGGGAGTACCACTGCGTTTGGATTGGGATAGTGGGTACTGGCCTAATGGGGAGTATTAGAGCGACACGGCGTTGGCACGTTTACCGTGTGTCGGACACGGCGTTTTTTTGCCGGACACAGCCGGTTATACAGAAGGTTCTAATACTTCTGTTACTGTGCACATGGTCCCGGATTTTTGGTGGACCCAGTGCGCAGATTTGAACTATTTAACAAGGAAGGGTTGTTGGGGTGGGAGCATTTTGATTAGAGCGTCTCATGTGCTTTTGAAAGTACGAATGCTTTCGTATTTATAAATGATTTTTAATGATGAAATATCTGATTCAATGATTGATTCTGTTAGGTAAATTATTTTCGATAATGAGACATTTTATTCAACGATCGATTTCGTTAGCCATGATATATATTATTATAATTATTTAAAAATTAAATTTTATAATTTTTCGATATTATTTACTAAGTGATCAAATAGTCTCAAAAATGACTATTTTAACGGTCGATGTGGTACGTTTGTAAGTTCAATAATGATGTGGAACAATCTATATATCACAGACACTTCTATAAGTCTCGCGTGTCCGTGTCGGACTCGTGTCCGATGTGGATACTTTTTGGACGCGCGTTCAATAAACATTCAATTAAAAAAGTATATATATTTTTTTATTTTAGTTTTTTTATGCATATATAATGTAAGATGATAAATATTTTAGCTTTTTGATAAGTATATATAAATATTTTTTGGACAATATAAATAAATTATGTATGGTAAAAAAAAAAAAATTCTTAAAATATATGAACTGCCAGTAAAAAATATTTTATAAACTTTCATTCGTCTGAGAAATATAACAATATTTTACCAAAAATTATATTTTATATCATCTGAGAAATATAACAATATTTTACCAAAAATTATATTTTATATATAATAAATATATATTATTCTATTACTAATATTATAATTTGTTATCTGTGTTCATGTCGTGTCCGTGTTTTGATTTTTTGAAAGTTGCTGAGTCACCGTATCTAAGTCGTGTCTCGTGTCAGTGTCCATGTCGCTTAGGGAACAATTCAAATTACGTGAAATTTTAATAAAAATTTTTATTTAATATTAAGAGTAAGATCAAGACTATTCGTTCATTAAGTAAACGAAGTAAAAAAATTATGAAATTTAATTTTTAAATAGTTTCAACATTGTAGATTATGTCTCAAGGAGCCGATTTCGGCTGTCTCATTATTGAAAACAAATTATAAACACAGAAACCTTCGTACTTTCGAAAGCATTGAAGCCTAGCTCTTTTGATTTCATGAATAGTGTTTGTGTGTGAGAATCTACGTTAGTTAATTTAAAATTCATCTGAATGTTTATAGCATAATATTACATATTGATATTATTTGTTTCATCTTATGCCATTTCATGTAATTTTTTGGTTAGATAGATCTACGCCATGCTCATTTAGGTTTCTTAATGTCTACATTTTTTTTTTTTTTTTTTTTTCTGGTACAAGAAAATTTATCATCCATCAATTGATCTAATAGTAGAGATTCATTGTACTTTTAGTCGAATAACTTTGCATAGTGTGCTCAAAATTTCTGTACATCGGATCTGTACTCTGTAGAAAGTCTGTGATATTGGTTTGATTAATATTAATTAACAGCTGTTGGGAGGTGTACCTGGTTAATTGACTAATTCAACTCACTAGAGTAATGTTTTGCTGTCGTCATTAGCACATTTCCAGATGTAATTACTTTTTTTCTTCTTTTTCTTTTTCCATGAGTTTGAGGGTTCACCCATTAAGTAACGGTATAGAAAGGGTATTTTGATGGTTATATACTTGATTAATTATTTGGTAAATGACTAGGACATTAACTTTTTTTGGGGTGGTTATGCTTTTTAACTGGTATGTGATGTGTGTGTTCATCTGTTTTGATAGCTATTTGTGAAGAAATAGTTATTTAGATTATGTGATGTGTTCTTTAGTTGATAGATAGGGAAAATGTGAGCATACTTGTTAGAAATAAAAAACTTGATCAGTTGCGCCCATCTCTATATTTTGATTAGATAGAAGTGTTAGATATATAAATGACACACCCAATTACAAATAGAAACTACGCATTTATTTTAGTTGTTTGACACTTGTAATCTCATATTGGATAGAAAAAAATTATGTATATATGAAAGTAGACACTCCAATTTTAGAAAATCATTACAATATGTGTAATTTGCTGTTAAAAAGTTCAATTCTCATGAAAACTATATTTTGGCAGGAAAAAATAATTCCTCAGATTAAAATTATGCTTCTTTCCCTGATTTGTGTGACTTAAATTAGAGCATCAACTGGTAAAAAATTATGTCCTTATTATGAGTTTGACTATATTCTTACCAAATTAACATAATTTTAGAGGGGATTCAAAATCCAGGTCATCGTTATACGATGTGCATTGATGACCACTTATTCGATTTGATCCACATATGTTGCAAAGTATGAATATACGTAAACACTGATCTTACTGTAGCATTATGAAATTGATTATTTTACATGATATTATAGCAAGTTTTTAATTTCTTGTGGAATAAATTAATTTTTGCAATTTAAACTTTTAAATAAGCATTTACTTTTTGACAACATGAACTTATGTGTAATTGTCACCCTCTATGCTGGTTGGTACTATTAGCTTCTACACAATATAGTTAAATATATATAAATATGTATATATATATATCATTGCAAATGGGTTGTTAATGAGTCTCTTTCATTGTAGAAGAGATATGGACCACTCCTATGTAATGTAATATATTTGCTTTCATTGTTTAATATCGCACGGTTGAATAGCTTTTCATGATAGCAGCTTTTTTTAACATCAACCGGCCATGACTAGAAAAATCAATAAGAGATACGTCAAAAGCATCTCTCCCATCTTATTTTTACCCTACAAATGTCTACAACCAAATGAATGGACGGTCGCTTTTAAGTTTTAAATTAAGGAGAGTTCGGTCCTTTCCGAGTGTTTCTTTCATCTTCTTGAGGCTAAATTGTGACGCCCCACTTCCCAGGGGGTCACCCATCCTAGAACTACTCTAGCTCTAGCACACTTAACTCTCATGTTTCTCTTGGATTTTGCTACCATCCAAAATGCTATAGCCGGGTTAGAGATTTAGTCCTATTATATCATTTATATAGAGGACTAATCCAAATTCCGGGGGTGTCACATTCTTCCCCCCTTTAAGCCCTGACGTCCACGTCAGGCTCAAGCACACTCACAAGCACCAGGCGATGTGAGACTCGTCTCGCTAGCCTTAGCCGACCTTGTGAGGAGCTGCACTCCACTCACAACGGTCATTAGCCGGGGAGCCTCGCTCTACCCGCTATATAACCCTGGCTCAGCCGAGACTCATCTCACATTTCCGGCTGGTGAATGTCTCTGATACCAACTGTGACGCCCCACTTCCCAGGGGGTCACCCATCCTAGAACTACTCTAGCTCTAGCACGCTTAACTCTCATGTTTCTCTTGGATTTTGCTACCATCCAAAATGCTATAGCCGGGTTAGAGATTTAGTCCTATTATATCATTTATATAGAGGACTAATCCAAATTCCGGGGGTGTCACATAAATGCTCAGCTCTTGCATCTGATGTTTCGAAGCAGCTTCTCTATTTTGAAATGTAGTGATGATCAGTTATTTGAATGTTGCATGAATCTTAAACAAGCTTGAGCCCAAGTAGCGTAGGACTATAATTTTTTAGTAAATAAGTTGCTCCCTGCTAGTTTTCTTTACTAATTTTATTGATCTGGATTAGAGTAATGCTTTATTTAAGAGTTTTTACTTTTGGAGTTTCAAATCTCATTTTACCATCTCCCGTGACTTTGTGTGATTGATGATTAGGTACATATATTATTATCGAATAAATGTTGTAGAGAAAACGTTCTTCATATATAAATTATAAAGAAGCCCATAATCAACTGTACTAGTTGGGCCGTTAAATCCAATAAATGGGCCAGGTTTTTCCCAATCCTGACCATTTACATATTCACATCGCGGATGAAGTGGTGCAAATGCTTCTGTGAGTTCCCCGCAAATGCGTCGGCAATAGCCCACGTAGCATTTTCAGATTGTCTGCATGAATCAATCAAAATTTTCTTGACATCGACAATATCGATGCATCGACCGAGGAACTTAATTCAGGTATTTTCATGGATAAGATATAATTTTTCCCTCTTCTGCTTGTGATCAAAGTGTGATCTTGTCGGCTATGCTTGTTAAATGTTTGATAGATTGCCTCTAAGAAGCATAGCTTTATGCAGAAAGATGGTTTTGCAATATGGGATACTACTTAGTGTAAACAGTTCAGTGCTTTACTTGTTTGAATTTTGTGGCTGTGAATGCCTCTGCCAGGTGGTTGAAGAAATGCCATAGAAAACTCTTTTAAATTTCACGAAGCTCAAGGATTGTGGTGTATGTTAATAATTATTATCAAAGAAGACCCTGAATATTGATTGACACTTTTTTGCTCTTCCTTGTGCTAGTGTACAAACATGGCCTCAAGAATTGGGTGAACGTCGATGCATGTAGTAAAGACTATTTAGGGGTTGTTTCCTATTAGATTAATCTTTTGGTTTGCATGTTGGAGATTATAAGTGAACCTAAATGGTTAATATGGTAGAAAACGACCCAAGAATATTCCGTATATGAGGTGGAGATCGGGTGTAAGTATGCCAAGTGCATTGACAGGAGAGGAAATGAAACAGGTAAAGTCTCGCATCATACTCTCGCAAATGGTATGCTGATTTTTCTTATTCAACATTCTCCTTTGTTGTTATTTCGTCATCTGCTATTCGTTTCCGTGTATATGTAGACTTTTCCTTTTCACACTTACTAATTTACCGATGTTAAATCAGTATCGCATCTGATTGCAACTACCTTACTTTTTGAGAACGAGATAGTATGCTACTGCTTCATTCATTTGGCGAATGAACTAAGCTACAGATTCCTCAGGAGAAGGAAAAAAAAAAAAAAACTACAGGACGCAGTAGAGTTCCTAGTTTCTCCTAGCCGATCGGATCTCTGCTACTAACTGTGTCGGTGATCGTTTCGCTTGATCAAAATTCTTTTGTTCCTCTCCGGCCAGATAACCCACCAAGTAGTGGCGATTATTGCTAGCTCTCTTCCCCCTAGCGCTCCTCTTTTAAATCAGCTCTTTTCCCACACCTATCGGATAAGGTGCAATTGAGGAGAAACAGTTTGTTCACGAGAAGTTCCTGCAACACATCTCTGGTGTAACGGCAAGTCATGAATAGGTGGTCCACCATCTCTGGCTCATCCAAGCAAAGAGCACAAATCCCTTCTCTGTTCCAACCCACTTTAAGCAGGTTGTCTACAGTGCGCACCCTTTTTCTAAGGACAAGCCAAATAAAAAAATTTACTTTCAGTCGGGATCTAATTTTCCAAAGTTGGGCAAAACTTCTGTCCTTTACTCTACCGTCCTGTAGAAAGTTGTATAGAGATTTGACAGTATACATTTCTGACCGAGCCCACCTTCATCTAACTTCGTCCAAATTATTGCCTAGGGAGATTGCGGATACCGACGTCTTTAATTTCGGGATCAGGTCCCAATCGAGCTGGAACTGGGGGTAATCGAGCAGGAACTGGGGGTAGAACCCTGACAAAATCTTATGCCACTTCCACCCCTTGGCTCCCCAACAAACTTTTACCCTATGTTCCAATTCTTTTACGTATGATCAAAATGACAACCTTTGACGTTTAATCGTTTGGTCATATGCTTCTGCGTGAGCAACTTTTAGGCTTATATATAACAGCAGCGAGGTTGATCTCAACTTGCTTTCTTTCCTACTAGTGATTGTGATCCACCTTGGACCATAAGATCATTGCTAAGCATTTATTTTAGCTCATTAAGTATAAATAACACTATTATCAACAGGAATAGTGTTCTCAGTTAACCCTGTCTAAAATAAATTGAATTGGCTTCATTTGTCGGTCCACATACTCTGTACTGGCATCCTTTTCTTGAGGAAATTATGGTCAAACTGGAAAGCCTACACAGAAACTTTGAAGAGGTACACAAAGGTGGAATAATTCAGTGTAAGTGTGCTTAAATTAAAGGTGAGCACTAGCAGGGTAGCCATTTTTGGGTGGACCATGCTTGTTGGTAAGGTTTGGATGAAGGCAATGACTTCTTAACTCACAATTATTTGGATGGGGCATATGATAACAAGTGTTTTATTGGTCCCGCGACTCCCGCTAGATTTCATTGTATCATGTGATGCATTATCATCTTCAATATCTACTCAATCTTGTTTGCACTTGTCTCTTCTTATCCTTGTGTCATTATCAAGTTCTCGTCTTGCCTCCTTCATTTTGTTCAGAATCTATGCGCTTATTTGCAACAGAGGAGCTTCAAACATCATGTATTATATACATGGAGGATTTCGGGTTAATGGGTGTTTTTCCTTTCAACGGTGTGTTGGTTCATTATGGTAGAAATATGAGTGTTCTTTGAGCCATATAACATAATCACTCATGATCCAAAGATTCGAAACAACCGAACCAACTTCTCTATATTCAATCTAACCTTATCATATCTGTTTGGGACTTTTAGTAGGTTCAGGGTTAACTGTTATTAACTCTCTAATAGAAGTTATGGTAGTCGAACGCAGAATTTTCTTGCTCCGACACCACATGAAACAACTTAAGCTATTAGATCTTCAGTATCTTTTCTCTTCAACACAAAATAATTCTTTAATAGGTCTATTCATGTTGCGGTGTAAATGTTGTAGTCCTAGGCCACGACTTAAATATTGCAATTAGGGAAAGGCCCTTCCCTGCACATGGCGCATTTCATTGTTAGTAGACAGGAGATCTTTATGTTGATACGGTTGCTAATTACCCAGCAAGTTTAATCATTCTTGCACCGATACCGAAAAGCTCATTCAGATGAATCCTTGCTTCATACTTTTCAACTAGTGGTAATTACTATCCCAGCTTCTTGTACTGTAACTAGTTCATATACATTGAAAGTATCGTAAGACTTATCTACAAAGCATTGAATGCATGCTAGTTTGGTTCCTAAACATTGACCAAATTTGGTACTCTTCAATCTACCCTCGTCAGGTTGCTCTTCTTTTTTTTTTTTTTTTGACTCGTTTAAAGCTGCTTGATTTGTGTGAAAAGCTACAGGAAAATTGATTTTACTATTAGTAGAGAGGTTCCTTGATGTTGATCATTATTATTCGCTTACTGAATTTGAACAAATTTAAATAAATAGTTGTTCTGTGAGTATCATTTCCTTAATTCAAAAGCCCCTCACATTAGCTTTACTGATTAATCTCTTTCACTTTACAGCATACTAATTGGCCTCTTTCACTATTGGCTTACTGTACTTAGGCTTTATCCACCCCCCCCTCAGAATAATACATAGTAGGAGACATAGGTCCCTAGAACTTTACCCCTAAGCAGTTGGGAATCTAGCTTATTATGGTTGAGCATGGTGGACCTTTCTATCTGAGCTTGTCTCCAAACCCTTTTAGCCAAGTCTCTTTTTCTAATGTCTTAATAGGGTTTGTGAACAGGTTACAACATTAATTTTGAGACTTTTCTTTCCAAAAGGAACAAAAAGGAGGGGACCAATCCATAAATATAGAAATAAAAGCCCAGGACATGGAAATCCCCAGGTGTCTTTTCTTTGATTCCTAACATAAATTTTTCTTTCATGTCATGTGTCTCTCCACTGTACTCATCCCACCTTGAAACCACCTCATTCCACCACTATTCTTCTCACACTGAGACCTCTCAGACATCTACCTACTGTCTGGCATAGCTTTTCAATTTTCAACAATAAAAATTACAGAGCTTTTGTTGTAGTAGCAGATTGGAAGAGCTTATCCCAATCACAGCAGAAGCTTCAATTAGCTTTACTGCAGAAAACCTTCAGTCAACAGTTGTTTGGCTCAGTTGCTTGCAGAATATTATTCTGTCTGATCAAAAGTTGTCTGAAGAGTAGTGTTTCTACAATTAAAATTTTAATTCTCATTTATACTTTTCACTGCAACAGAAGCTTCAAGTCCTTGTAGATCGTTCTTTTAGAGACTACTATTGTTGTTATAGAAGTTAATACGAAACTAAACAAACTCTAATTATTTCCTTTAAATGTCTCTATTAAAGAAGCACTTTCAGAAGAAGCTTCAATTATTATGGGGAGGGAAAAAAAAGAGAGAGAGAGAGAGATGAGCAGTAGACAAAAAAACCATGAGATTTTCGATCTTTTGTTGCTCCAAAATGTCATAAGTCTAGCAGTAAGTGGGTGTGCCACCCTTCCTAGTTAAGTTACTGGCCCCCACCATATCTGACCCCTTTTCAACCTGATATTTCCTGAAACCCTCACTAGGGGTCCCATCCATTACAAATGCCCATCCCTTCCGACAGTAGAATTTCTGAGAGAACACAAAATTAAGAAAAAGAAAAAGATAGGGAAAAAAAAAAAAAAAGCAAGTAAGGAGATTGCCCTGAAAACAAGGGATTCTCCTTTTTTTTTTTTTTTTTTTCCTTTCCCTTTCCCTTTCCCTATCCCCCTCTCTCTCTCTCTCTCTCTTCCCCTTCTGTTCTACTTTTTTCCTTTCAATAGTTCCTTCACAAGTCAATCAGAGCTGTCACTGGCTATAGAGTAGAAGATTGGTTGGTAGGATTTGGGAACATGGCCTCAGATCTCCTTCTCTCTATACTTCCTCATACTAAGGACTCATCCTGTTAGCATACAAGCAGTAGTAGCAACAGTGTTGAGAATTATCAAATTGAATTGCCTAGTGCTTGAGAACTTTGTGTGATTTGCTTTAGAAAGTACTAACCAATAATTTGGAGCTGAAGAGATTGGTGGGCAATGGCTCTCATTCATAAAATCGAATCCCAGGCATGCCGATTCTGACTCCTGTAGGTCTGGCCCGCACTCGAGATTCACGCCAAACAATCTGAGCCTTCTGGGGTTTTCTGGTGCCGGTGCCGGTGCCGGTGCCGATGCCGGCACCGGACTGTCCACTGATCGATCTTTATGGCCTCCTACAGTTACATGAATTCCTATATATGAGCTCTACATTTAGTGCATCGAACTTTCAAATAGTGGTGTCAATATTGGAGCATAAGTTATTACCGATACGCTGAATTCATTGAATTTGGTTATTTCTATATAAAATATGTTCAATATATCTGATATGTTGGAAATTTTTTTTATTTTTAAGGTTCGAAGAACATTTCAGTATTTGCCATTGTAAACGTACTGCAGCTATTCTTATTAGTCAAAAAAGGGCTGCTTCAAGAGTCAGGCCAAATAAGCATTTATCTTTGTAGTGACGCTAATTTATAGCTACAATTGCATTATGCTTTGGAATTTACCTGCACGAAGGTAACAACTATCTTGTTGCACTGGGCTACCGAGATACATATGGGAGGTCGCCGGACTCGCCGCATTATACGACGGCGAGCTCCACGGCACGTGCACGTCGTCGTGCCCGCTGCCCCGCCTGCACCCGATGAAGAGGCGGTCTCCGGCGGCGGTGGCACGCGAGCGTCCGAAGGCGACGACGTCCCCCGCGTCAAGCCGCTTCTCCTTAACATATCTACTCCAGCCTTTAGTGAGCACGTAGCTTTGGCTACTGCTCCAATAGGAGTACCGGAATTGCCACGACTTTCCTGCTTCGTCCTCGAAGCTGAGTATGAGCCCTTTGTCGCCGGCTTCTGCGTCTAGCGGAAAGTGCTTCTCGGCGTGCTGTTTCGGAATCACCAGCCTGTTCAGCTTCCCTACGTCGCTGGGGGTTAAGTGCTTCTCGAACAAGTGCTCTCTCTCGTAGTCTATTCCTGGGTAGTGGTATTGGTTGTAGGAGTTCATCATGGAAGGCTCCCAATACCAAGTTTGTGGGTAGTGTGGTGGGATTGGGTTTGTGGTCATGGTGGGTAATTAGTGGTTTGGAAAAGCGCTTTTAATTAGCTTTTGAGAGGAGAGAAATGGGAGGAGGAGGAGGAGGAGAAAGGCCTGTGCTGTGAAAAGTTGGGAGTGGGGGTGGTGGTGATGATGTTGGTGTAGCTGTTGTTGAGAAGCATGCATTTATAAACCAATCAACAAAGAAATAATGCTTCAGTAACAATTAGTTGTACATGGAAGAGAGAGAGAGAGAGAGAGAGAGAGAGAGAGGGAGAGAGACCTGGTGCAATGATCTGAAACATTGGTTTGTGGTTGGGGTACTTTTCTACTTCCTTGGGACTTTTTTTTTAATATATTTTTTACTTAGTTGTGATAGTATTTAAGTTCACAAAGTTACCCCTTTAAGTGATGTGATGAGGAATGATCAGGTGGAGGTTGTTATTATTTACAGGTAGTGGTGGCTTCATCACAGCCGTCCAAAGGAAGACACCCAGGTAATACATTCCATGTGGTTGTTTGGACCATGTAAACTCTTTTTATTAAAATATTGCTGAAATATTTTTAACTAAACTTGACATGTGCTGGGTTACAAAATATTCACCTTATATATAGCTCACAATGAATATATATATATATATATATATATATATATATATATAGAGAGAGAGAGAGAGAGAGAGAGAGAGAGAGTAAAGCATATATGCTTTTAAGAGCACAAATATATTTATACTTATAAATTTTTTACTATTGAATTTGTATTGAGATTTTTGCTTTTTACTTTATCTTTCTTTCTCTTTAGTTGACTTTATAAAAACATAAATCTCAATACAAATACAATGATAATAAATTCACAAGTATCAATGTACTTGTACTTTTAAAAATATATAAGCTCTACTATATATATATATATATATATATATATATATATATATATATATATATATATATATATATATATATATATATATATATATATATATATATATATCAAGATTTAATTCTTTTTCTTATGTTATTAGTAAAAATATTTTTTATTTTGACTTTATTAAGGTTGCTATTTACATTTCCTTGTTAGTTTGTACCAACTGTTAACTATGTTGTACCAATGAGAAACTTTGCATATCTTATTTGTTGA
The DNA here is from genome assembly GCA_029204045.2 of Tillandsia leiboldiana. Taxonomy (NCBI): domain Eukaryota; kingdom Viridiplantae; phylum Streptophyta; class Magnoliopsida; order Poales; family Bromeliaceae; genus Tillandsia; species Tillandsia leiboldiana. Next base: position 33,565,015 of record CM055073.1, on the reverse strand, counting down.
TTTTTTTTCATAGATCACTATCGTATTTTTAATGCAATTTTATTAATGCTTTATGCCATTATGTGAATGCAAGTTGTACATAGAAGATATGTCATAATATATGTTAAATATACGGCACCAATGAGAATTGGACAGCACATCTATATTACAGAATATACTATTTTGACTTAAACAGTATTTGTCTGATATATCAATCTTTCAATGTTTTGTAATCTTCAAGATAATTTTTCAATATTGTATAGTACTAGTTGACGAAGTACTATCTAAGTAGTTTTATAAGAAAAAAACACTGCATTCAAATATCTCCTTTTCCTTCAAAATAATAACTCCAATATATATATATATATATATATATATATATATATATATATATATATATATATATATATATAGTTAGGCTGGAATACTATTAATAGTACAAAGTTATTGGTACTATTAAGTTTTTAATCCTTGGATTAAAAAATATGTGGTTGAGATGATAGTGGGTCCTTTGGGTTTAATAGGTGGTTGGAAAAATAGTAAAATCTAACGGATGAAAATGACCAAAGGAGTTGATCTAAGGGTAGAAAACTTGATAGCACCAATAACTTGGTACTATAAATAGTATAGTAGCCGGACTCTATATATATATATATATATATATATATATATATATATATATATAGAAAGAGAGAAAGAGAGTAGGACTTGTGTACTTTTAGAAGCACGGAGCCTTCCGTGCTTCCAAGTTATTTTTAATGTTGCGACTTTCGAATGGACGATCAATTTCGTTAGACTTAATCTAGAATATTTAAAATATCTAGAAAGTAAATTTTGTTATTTTTCGATATTATTTATCTAGTGATCGAAAGAGCTCAATAAAAAAATCTCTTAAAATGTGATGATATGATACTAAAATTTTAAATAAAAAATATTGATCTTGCTCTATTTAGTATAAAAAAATTTCTATTAAAATTTTACATGATTTGAATATTTTCACACCGTTAAACTTGCAAACGGCTCATCACGATCATTAAAATTGTTGATTTTGAGCTACTTTGATCACTAAGCAAATGATATTGAAAATTTGTGAAATTTAATTTCTAGACCTTTTAAATACTCTAAATCAAATTTATCGGAGCCAATCGTGCATTCAAAAGTTCCAATATCGAAAATAATTTGGAAACACGAAGACCTCCGTGCTTTTAAAAGCACACAAATTTAGCGCTCTCTCTCTCTCTCTCTCTCTCTCTCTCTCTCTCTCTCTCTCTCTCTCTATATATATATATATATATATATATATATATATAGAGTAGAACTAAAAATATCAAATTAAAACTCCTACCTTTTAGGCTCAGGGACTTATTTTTGCTTTATGCTGCAGCATGAATTTAATTTTTTTTTTATTCTGCACATTTTATTAAAAACTGTTTATTAAAAGTTGTTCGTGCAAAATATGATAGTAAAATTCATCCCATTTCATAATAAATAGAATGTAAAATATATACCCTAAACGAAGTGTATAAATAGTATTTTTCATATAATAGCAGCGTTATGTTTGATACTTGATAAATGTGTGGTAATAGTGTTACATAAAGACCTTCTACAGACATTATAACTAGTAGTACATCTGACACAATTAGGTGAGGTATTTCTGAGCTTCTCTGGAAGACATTACTTGTGTCTTTTAAGATGGTGCACCGTTCTGTTTAAAAATCATAGCCCAGTAATAACCTCCATATGCTTACCTCATTATTTTTCTCTTTCATGTGGCATTTTTAAGATGCTGCTTTGATTTCAAAACTATTTTAGTCTTAGTTAGTCAAAAAGTTCCATTCAATGCTGATTACCTGAGTCTCTGTGAATTTCTTTTTCTTGTTCTTTGTTTTACCAAAAATTTTTTTGGTGAATTGCTTTTCAGCTCATGATTCAATAGACTGATATTCATGAAGAAACAGGATTTTTAAATTCTTAAATCTTTTCCATTTTTCGCATCCTCCTACACATGGACCACTAGTGATCAAGAGTTAATTATATTAGGATCCAAATTTTAGCAGACTATGTTACTGCTTAGTAAACTACTCTTTGAGTTTATTCAGGATTGAGGATACATTGGTCATGTTAGGTAAATAAACTTTTCATGGTCTAAAGTAGGAATGTGCAATCTAATTCAGATTGGCTGGGTGGGTAACTAATTAAGGTTCATTGATATTGTATTACATATAAAACTATCTCTAAAATTATATGATAAGATTATATTCCTTATTCTCAGGACAACATGTGTGTTAAAACCATTCTTATTCTTGTTAAATTGATCTTTGGGATAACTAGTATCGAAACTGGCCTTGGTTTGCATGTTTATATTCAATCAGAGATCATTCTAGGTGGCGATATGGGAATTTTTTAAAAAAGCTATTTTCTATCCGATCGATCTTTTAAATTGCAAGGTTAGCACCAAGGTCATCATTTTTCATATCACAAAGAGTAAACCAAGCTACATAATCAAAACCATTGAGCAAGAAATTATATCAAAAATATTAATTATTATGCTATTTTGCTAACATTCTCATATCAAATCATATTATAGAATCACATGGCTTTGGTATTTATTAATTCAATTTTATTGGCTGCCCAAGTTCCCAGCACACACAATTTAAAATAAGGAAGAAACATGATCAGATTGTGCCTGCATAAATAGCTCTTTTCCTTCACCATTTTCCAACAAGCTGGGTGTGGAGATAAGGTACTACTCTCTTTCTCTCTCTCTCTATATATTATTTGCTGTCGTGTACAATGCCCCATCCATACCATTTCTCACTCCCCCATGTTGTTGTTATTGTGTGGTTGTTCTCTTCCCTTTACCCCTCAAAACTCATCATCATCATCATGCAAACCACCTCCCAACACTTGTAGGCATCTTATTGCACCCCCCCTTCTCATATACAATATTTTTTATGTGGCACATCAACAAAACGGTAGCTTCTGAATTATGAGGAGGAGGTAGTGTTAATCACTCTGTTTTTGGAGATGAGAGAAACAACACATGGTAACTCATCTTCAGTTTCTTTATTTACTTGCCCTTCATGTGAATGACACGTATAATTGCAACAGTGTTTGTGTTCATGCAACGAAAGCGCCCGCTTTGTCTTTTTCCAAGAGATATGGTGGATTTTGTGTAGATAAATAGGAGGAGGTTGTGTGAGGTGCATGAACTGAAAATATCTGGTATCTATAATTACTATTAAGGTAGATTTGAGAAATTTTGTGGGTCCTTTGATCTATCATATTTATTATTATTGTTTTTTTTTAATGGTAGCCACAATGCAGAGAAATGGAGCACATGTGTTCTATATAAAATTATTCTGATACAAAAGCTGCATAAATGATAGGTGTTAATTGTTACAAATCAAATGGATCATACATGTGACAAATAGATATTAGATTGTGATTAAACTAATTACTGTATTATCCAAAAGATTGATCGTTATAACCAACAGTTGTGATTTGCTTGATCAGCGAGTAAATTTAACTGCATATATATATATATATATATATATATATATATATATATATATATATATATATATATATATATCATGCTACATGTAGTGATTTCAGAATCACTTGAAGTAACTCCTTATCCACGTGTATGATGTACATCTCGAAAGTAGCGTACACTTAGCAGAATGCTACATGTAGTGATTTTAGAATCACTTGAAGTAACTCCTTATCCACCCAATGGGTGTATGATGTACACCTCGAAAGTAGCGTACACTTAGCATTTTTCATATATATATATATATGAGAATAGTCCTCTCTCAAATTGATTAGTTTTAGGCTACATGCATGCACGAAGATGAGCCACTCGCTTGTGCGTCCTTGGTTAAATTTTTTAATGTTTTTTTTTCCTTTTTTTTTTCAATTTGTTTGGCTCTTCGATTTGTGGGCAAAAATCACCAACAAAACACTGAAGATCGAAGAGTACGTTGCTCATAAACAGCTATTGTATAAATATATTCCTTCCCTCTTTGTTTAGTCCAAAAAACTTGGCACCACAAAATTCTTTCACCCTTCCTTCCTTCTTTGTTTAGTCCAAAAAATTTGGCACCACAAAATTTTTTCCTAGGCAAGATATATATATATATATATATCACATCACACTATCAAAAATCTGAGTAGGTTCAGGCACTTAGGAGGCACATGGATTGACCTAATTATTATTAGCCCACAACCTTTGTTCATTTACTATGAGAGTTAAAATATAGTTAGCTATGAACTCGATTCCTTCAAAGTAGCTTTGCGATAAGTAAAATTAAAGGATCTACTATCTATTTATTTGTGACGATATGATCCATTAGCAATAGTTGGATCTAAATCACAGTTGAAAGTTTAGTATTTTTTATTAGTAGCGTGTATGATCTTATATATCCAGTAAAAATTTTAATTTCATTCGATATGAGACTATTGAAATATTACAAATATTTTTCCGTTTAGACTGATGTTCTCGTCAGCCCAAACTAGATCATAGACAGATATATCAAAATTATCCGGCGGTGTAAAATTTTAGAGATGGTTTCTATAAATTCAAGAGGTTGCTACCATCAAACCCGTGGTGTAACACTTTATTCCGTATAGCACTCTCTCTAATATCATTTGTGATGACCTAATGGTCAAATTTTCGAACCTACGTAGGATAACAGGCGTAAGAAGGTCGTAATACATTATTATTATTATTATTATTATTATTATTATTTTGAGGATAATTTTATAATAATAATAATAATAGTAATATTATTATTATTATTTGTATTAATTAATGTGACCGTCCTCTGGTGATATAAGAGAGAAAGGAAGGACGGTTACAATAGAAGCCCACGAGGCTAGTAGGCCCACTCTACGGCCATCCCGCAATAATAGTGGGCCCCCGTGGCTGCAGGGAGAGCGCATGCTCTCTTTCGTGGGGCCCACCGCGGCCCACCGAATCTACGGCGCCGAGTGGTCGGTACTGTGGCCCGAGGACACGTGTCGATCGGAGATGCGTTGCGCCCCGTGCGGGACCCACTGACGCTTCCGGGATTCTAGGTGTGGGGACCACGTATCTCCTCACCCTTCTCCTTTCCTCTCCTCTCCTCTCCTCGTAGCAGTGCGAGGAGAGTGGAACTGTGGAAAAGGAGAGATATAGAGAGTCATTTGAACAAGGAATTGTATGCAGTACACTACTCATTATATATTTATTATATATATATATATATATATATATATATATATATATATATATATATATATATATATATATATATATATATTAATTGTCTTTGATATGATATTTAAACGTGATTCAATGCAAAATATTTGTTCTAAACAACTTTCTCTTCTCGAGTAAAACATTTACAAATAGAGTCGATTTTTAAAGATTAGCTAGACAAATCTTTTACTTGGATGGCATACGAAGTCTCCAGATAATAATAAAAAAAAAAAAAAAAAAAAAAAAAAAAAAATGATGGAATCCCGTAATCGCTAGTCGCTAAGAATCGTGCAAGTAAATTTGATGATTAAAACATTATTTTCATGCCATTTTCAGATCATTCCGTCATTGGCCCTTTCCACTAATTTTCTAAGTCTATGCACTCTTTCGCTACCCGTTTGTCTCCCCCCCCCCCCCCCCCCCCCCCCCCCCCCCCCTCTCTCAAAAACATCTTTTTAAATTTTTTTCATCTCCATCTATATTACGATCGAGGCAAATACTGATTTTGATCGCCTTTCTTTTCACTCCGATAAACAACTCAGAAAAGAGAAATTGTAAGACCATCTCGTCGTACCAGTAATCAGTTCAAAAATAAATTATTCTTCTATTTCCAAGCGGATACCTCCTCTTTAAAAATCTCGTAGAACTAATGAATTATATTTTATATAAATTTTAAAATAGAATTTAGCATGATAATGGAATTGTCACTGCTCCCCCTATGCAATAAAGTGCTCCAAATATTTCTTCTCTCTCTCTTGTGGAGCTTTGGACCTTGTAGTCTCTCTCTCTCTCTATGGTTTTTTTTTTTTTTTTTTTTTTTTTTTTTTTTTTTTTTTTTTTTTTTCCTGCTCTTTTGTATTTAAGCCAGCAATCATATTTCACCCAAGATGATAGTACATGAAAAATACCTAAGAAAGAGTACATGTCAGATACATAAGCATGCTTTGGAGCTGGTCCCTACCACACTGATGCAAAATATACAAATACAACACACATGTATATATATATATGACTCAATCCGTAGAATATATTCTAAATGTGCTCATATGTATGGATGTCAAATCCCTTGGACCTTCCTGGGAAATTATTGCCTGGTCTAGTCCCGGAAAATTTTGGCCCCACATTCAAAAAGCAACTCTAGAGGCTTCTTAGTTTAACAACTTAATACCAAAGTCTAAAAGGGTGTGGGGTCTACATACGTTGAAAAAAGTATTTGAATCCCTCAATTATTAATAGGTCAATTTAACGTAGACCTATGAAATTTAAAATTAGTTATTTCAATTTATAGTAATTTAGCCAAATTGAATAAGTAAAATTAATTAGCCACGTTTAAGAACAACATAACCTCGGACCCGATCTATTATCTACGTGGGTGAGATTTGGGCCTAATATTTGAATGGGTGTTAAAACGGCCCATATATGACATTTAATGGGCTTTTGCGGAGCCCAATATTCTAAATTTGGTGAGTCTATTTTTGGTACGTCTCGTTTTCTTACCCAAAATGGAAAGTTTTCAGTTTTGGACCATATTGATGTTGTCCAATGACCACTTAGGAGAAATAAGTTGTTCTCTGCACCTGGTTCACAATGTTAGCCATTTGTTCATTGAATCCATATTATTTTTTGAACTACCGCGTAAATAACCTTTTCAAATTCGGAAAAGTTAGAGATTGAATCGAATTGAGAATAAAAATGTTTTCAAATACCTATTTTTTTTTTTTTTTTTTGTAGATATTATAGATTTGTATCTATTAATTTGATATATCAAATTAATATCAAATTAATAGATACGGACCACGGTTGGCGGGTCCGCACATATAAGTGAAACTCGGCGGTCAAGATGCCGTATTATATATCACGAGGTGGAGATATCGAGAGAGTACATTGGATTAACGCCCCGAAACTGAAAACTTCCCATCTTTTTTTTTTTTTGGACAATGGAAATCTTGGGCTTGAAAAAGCCCATATAATTTAGCCCGGCCTAATAAAAATATTAGCGCTAAATGAGGCAACAACGAGCATTAATGGGCTTTGCTTTGGGGCCTCGTAATAGCTCAGTAAATTAATGGCCCCGTTTGCGTCGTAGTCCCAAACCTATGTTGAGGAGCAGCAATTGGGCTTACTTATGTACTAACTATGTAGCATTCCTTTTCTTTCTTTTTTTTTTTTTGAGGAATAAGAAATGATGGTAGGCAAAAATATACATGAGAAATAAAATTTAGTAGGCTTGCCAACAGGAAAGGAGCCACTATCTTCTTTAAAATATTCATATTTTGCGAAGAATTCACCCTATGTATCTAGGATGTCAATGAGTACGGATATCCGAAATTTTATTCGAATTCAAATCCGAACAGAATGATGTTAAAAGAATATAAATTCGAATATGAATATAAAAAATAAAAATCCAACAAATTTGAATTTAGATATGAATTTTAATTGTACCTGATCCAAACCCGAACCCAACCTGAACCGAATTAATTTTACATTATATAATATATGTACATATAAATATTTGATATTATATTTAAATTTATATTTTAAAATTTTAAATTTAATATAATATATTTTGAAATATTGTAAAGAAAAAAAATAATTATTTCGGATTCGGATTTTAAATTTTTTGTCGGGTTCGGATTTGAATATGAATTTTTAAAATCCGTCAAATTCGGGTTCGGATTCGAATTCGAATTTTTAAAAATTCGCCCCGAATCCGACCCGTTGACATCCCTGTATGTATCCAATTACATATACATATTTCACATAAATGATATATATATATATATATATATATATATATATATATACACACACGGCAATGCTACTTGTACACCCCATCTGGGGTGTACATCACACACCCCACCCCATCCAAAGGTGGGGACTAGCCTATCGGTCACTTCGAAGTGACCGGTAGAATTCACCCCATCTTTGGATGGGTAGGATGTAAGATGTACACCTCACTTGGGGGTGTACAAAAAACATTTCTCATATATATATATGGTGGAGTACATTTTGATATAAAAAATACTAGTTGTACACTCCTACTCCTCGTGGGGTGTATATCCCACACCCCACCCATCCAATGGATGGGATGTGATGAAGGATCACTTCACAGCTTGTAAAGTGACAACCCCACCTTTAGATGGATGGGTGTAAGATGTACACCCCTTTGGTGTACATGTAGTATTGCCCTTTTGACATACACATAGCATTATTCTCCTTTCATACTCACACAAGTGGCAAAAAGTAAAAAAATAAACATCATATCTTATCCACAAGTGTCCAGGTGGCGCAGCGCCATTAGCTCACATCCCTCACAACAAATCCATTTCATCCATGAGAAGTGATCCACATCACACAAGCTCAATATCTTACTTCTCCAAAACCAAGCATTCTCAGCCTCTAATACTTTGCAACACCCTTCACCAGCTCAAAGAGAGAAAAACATACCAAGAGGAAGAGAGAAATGGCGACAATGGCGACTGCCACCCACATTGTAGGCTTGGGCTCGCCTCTTTCCCTCGCCCGCCGATCTTCGAAGCCATCTCTTACCTCCGGTACTTCTACCACTACTACTAGTTTAGGGGTCTGTTTAGGGATTTGCTTGGCCTGCTTCTGCTTCTGCTTCTGCTTCTGCTTTCAGTGAACAATCATTTCAGATAAAGAATTTTACAAATAGAGAGCTTAGAACTAGAGAACCACGAATATGATTTTAAAATCCAAAAGCTGAATCTCAATAGAAAAAATCGTCGCAAGGTTTTTAACACGCCGTTTCTGCAAATAGAACTCGTCAAAAAATACTGCATCAAACATCACTACACACGGAGGCTGTATCATGCCAGTATCTTATTGGCACGATACGGCACGGTGGATACTTAAATTCTTGCTACAACCAAAGGAAACGAAAATCTAGTACTTATTACATATTCAACAATGTTCTTCTCTTAGACTGGGGTAGAAATTTTGGATGCAATGACCCATTGGAACTCTATATTAGGATTTGTAAGGACCCAGGTGGCCTCAAGAAACCCTCTGAATCAGAAGATAGCTTATGGTGGGAGATTCACTTGGTAAGTGGCGTTTCCAATTGTATGCTCTCCTTACTGTTCATCACTATAGTAGCTTAAGCCAAAACTAGAGGAGAAATATTTGGCATGGATGTGTGAAATTTTTTTTTTTCCTTTTCTGGATTATATACCAAAGCTTCGAGAGGGATTGGCTCAGAACTGATCTAAATGTAATCGGGTTCGGCTTGATCGGGTGGCTCGCACCATCGAGCATTCCGGTGATCAACGGCAACAGCCTCACCGGGCTCTTCTTCCAGAGCATTGGAGCCGAGCTGGCCCACTGGCCGACAGGCCCCGCACTAAGTTCTCAATTCTGGTCTGTTCGAACTTATTGTCATTTAATTTGATTTAATTCTTCAGTAACTATTTAAACTATGTTGTGATTTCAATTTGGGGACATAATTTGCAGGTTGTGGTTGATCACATGGCACCTAGGGTTGTTCCTTTGCCTGACATTTGGTCAGATTGGGTTCAAGGGAAGGACTGAGGATTACTTCTAGAAGAATTAATACCTTGTTATGCAAATGACCCTACTCTCTTCATATACCACTTGTATCTTCCATCCTTTGTCCCTAATATAATGATGCTTCTGAAATTGTTCTATTTTGTTGTGTCATTGATGGAAATTTTGTTGCCAAAATATGAAGCCATCCTATAAGTCAACCAATTCCCAAAGGAATATAAAGTTTTCACTCAGAGGAGAGTTCACTAAGTTATAATTCTTTACCTATACAGACTCTTCGAAAGATACAAAGAAAATGCTTTCCCGTAGTGACATGTCCTTGTTTTGTAACCTCAAGTGCAAGAGAGAAAAAACCTCGCCACATCTGTTAGGAGCAAAATAGTACTAATTTTGGACGGATAAGTTGAACTTAAGTATTGATATACATGTGGACAGATACGCAGCTAAATACTTGATACTCTTATTTTGGTTTACTTAGGCATGAGGTCGATACAAGCACTAGTCCATGTAATCATCACAAGATAACACATGTTTAAGAATTACTTTAGATATATAGCTTTGGGCAAATAATAATGAAGCGTGAAAAGATTATGGCTTCTAAAATTGTGAAATTCAGATGTAGTACCGACCCTTTATATCATCGTAGAATTGCCTTAGCCACGTTGATAGTGTCTGCATCTCTGTCCTCGTTGTACTCTTCAGCCTCACGGGTCCTCCTTCCATGAAACTCTCGACCCAGTGAAGAAGATGATGCTACTTCCGATACTATTCACCGCGGATTTTATCTCCTGCCGAAAAAAGAGACGATGAGTGGAACTCGAAGCTAGATCACATATAATACATTTATAGAAATTAAGATTATAATTAGAGCACGGTAGACTCACATTGCACCAAATTTTGTGGCGATCCAAAGTGGCCTAAGCGGCACACCATTTCAGTTTTGGCACAGCGATGCTGCGACTTTATGTGGATATAAGCTCTGAATGCTCCCGTCCACAATTGAGAAAATTATCTACTTGCATTGCTAAAAGCCGAGTCAGGTCAAAGATGAAGAGTGAAAGTTAGTGAAACTATATATACATCACAGCACTAAAGAAACAAAGAAGAAAATCAGAAATTTGTCAGAAAGAACAGTATCCAATAAACAAATCGAATTTCACCTGTGGCCAGCAGAACTAAATAGCATTCCCAGCAGCACTAATTCTTAACTTCTCTGATTCCATGCCAGCTTCATCAATCCAATAAATTATTCCCCAAAAGGATTAATGAAGCGCTTTACAACCAGGTATCTTCCAGATGTTGCAATCAAATGATTAAGAACACACTTGCTTTAAGGCAAAATGAATGTGCAACCAGGTATCTTCCTGACCCCTCTTCCTCCCATCATTGTCCTCACATCCGACACATCTTCCCATCTATCAGCAGCAGCATAGATGTTCGATAGTGAGACATAATTACCAGCATTCTGAGGTTCTATTTTGAAAAGCTTCTTCGCTACAATATCTCCGAGCTCAATATCACAATGTACCCTACAAGCACCCAACAATGCACCCCATGCCCCAGCATGAGGTTCCGCAGGCATCGATTCTATAAGCTCATATGCCTCTTTCAACCTCCCCGCCCTGCCAAGAAGGTCCACCATACATGCATAATGGTCTGAAGACGGAACAATAGAAAACTCATTCGTCATAAGCGCAAAATACTTCTTCCCTTCCTCGACTAGGCCGGCATGGCTACATGCAGTGAGGACCACAGTGAAAGAAACATTATCGGGTGAAAGCCCCTCCTCAAGCATCTGGGAGAAGAGCTCGACGGCCATTGCTCCAGACCCATGAAGAAGACACCCTTGCATCATAGAACAGTATGAGACAACATTTTTCTCCGGCATTGAATCGAACAGGAGAGAAGCTCTTTCCATGTTGCCACACTTTGCATTCATGTCTATACAGCCTATTAACACACAGGGGTTGTTCCTATCGATTAAACAACGGGTGATGTACGAATCGACCCATTCGGCCAATGTGAGGCTACTCAATTGAGCACTTGCCGACATCAGCCCTACAACTATAAACTCGTCGGGTCTGATGTTCTGTTCATAGAAATCAGAGAAGATCTTTAAGGCAGCACCGGGCCGACCATTCTGGGAATAGCCCGAGATCATCGCCGACCATGAGAATAGATCCCTATCTTTCAATTTATCAAACAAAGACCTAGCAGAAGCCATGTCTCCGGCCTTTGCATACGCATCTATCAAGGAAGTGAAAGATACTTTATTTCTCTCCGGCATTTCGTCAAACAGCTTCCGAGCACTCGCCAAACTCCCGGATTTGGCGTACCCGTCAATCATGGCGTTGAAAGACACCACATTTTTCACAGGCATTTCATCGAACAGGGCGCGGGCCGACGCCAGATCATTAACCGCGAGATACCCGATGAGCATCGCGGTCCAGGAGACGTGGTTGCGTACCTCCATGGAGTCGAAGAGGCGGCGCGCGGCGGCGACGTCGCGGCACTTGCCGTAGAAGTCGACGAGGGCGGTGCGGACGAAGAGGTCGGCGTCGAGGCCGGAGCGGAGGGCGGCGGCGTGGGCGGCGGCGCCGGCGGGGAGCGCGGAGGCGCGGGCGCAGGAGCGGAGGAGGGAGGGGAAGGAGAAGGCGTCGGGGGGGTCGGGGGAGCGGCGGCGGAGGAGGTTGAAGTGGTCGAGGGCGACGGGCAGCGGCGAGCGGCGGGAGTGCGCGGCGAGGAGGGCGTTGAAGAGGGCGAGGGAGGGGGCGGCGACGGCGCGGAAAACGTCGGCCGCGTAGGAGGGTGCGGCGAAGGAGCCATCGCAGAGGGAGACGAAGCGACTGAGGAGGGCGTGGTGCTGCTCGAGGCCTCTTCGGATGATGAGGGCGTGGACCTGCTCCAGCGCTCGGACGCTGCGGCAGCGGCCGAGGAGCGCGGCGACGCTGGGCTCGGCGGCGGCGGCGGAGGCGGCGGCGGAGGAGGAGGAGGGTTTGGGGAGGCGGAGGAGGAGGGTCATAGAGGAGAGAGGCCTCAGAGGGGAGAGGAGGTTTCATGGGTTTTTCACATGGTTTCGAAGAGGCCGAAGATACAATGTTGGGACCAAATAATGTGGTCCAATAATTTCAGAATTTGGGCTCAAATGTTATGGCCCGTTTAAGGGGAGAGATGAGACTCATGGTACAATGTTGGGCCCAAATAATGTGGTCCAATAATTTCAGAATTTGGGCTCAAATGTTATGGCCCGTTTAAGGGGAGAGATGAGACTCATGGTACAATGTTTGGCCCAAATAATGTGGTCCAATAATTTCAGAATTTGGGCTCAAATGCTATGGCCCGTTTAAGGGGAGAAATGACACTCATGGCTGATAAAAAAACTCAGTGGATGTGGTTCGCCACGTCATCCGTAGACCGCTTCATCCCTCCCTCCAAAAATTGAGTAGAAACATTTTATCCTCGACGGTTCACGGATGACGTGGTAGACCCGATCCAACAAAAAAATAAATGCGAGAGGAAAATAATCAAAATTGTCGACTATGCTTTTTCCCAATTTTGAAACCCATTGCCTCCGATCAAAAACCCTAACCCTCTCATCGAAGGTCGGGGACGAAGAAGGGGACGGAGCCCTTTCCATCGATCGATCAGCGTGGCGACTAATGGAATGCTCTGTGAGTTCTCTCACCTTTTTTTTCCTTTGGTGAAATATGCCAGGTTTAGTATTGTGAATTTTGAAAAAGTTAGCAACTAATACGAATTTGGTGCTATTTTTGTTTATATGTAGGAATATGGGTTAGTTGTTCCATGATTGGTTATAGCATGTGTGGATGTTAACTGGGTTATGCTCAATTTTATTGCTGTTTAGTGAATAGAAGTGAAAGGGGCAAGTGAAAATTGTTCATATACAGTAAGAGATGATACAGATTAGGTGTTGGTCCACTAAAAAGAGGATTCTTTCAAGTTCATTAATCATGAGATGCAATTAGTGTTATCAGCAAATAATCATAGTAAATGGACTTTTGTGACTATCTCAGGTGACATGCATGCGATGCATCGATGAGATATATTCGGTAATTGTTAAAGGAGTGTGAAGAGCTAAATGAGAACATATGATAGAAACATGGAGCTGTGTAGGAAATGTTATGAACGATACGATACGCGAGATTATTGGGTTTTATGCTCATTATGACTTGTAGATACATAGTAAAGGATGCTCCTTTAAATGAGTGGAAAGTTTTTTTTTTTTTTGAAAGTAAGGTAGCATGCTACCGCTTCATTCATTTAAGTAATGAATTTGGCTACAAACTGAGACAGCTGAGTCTCGACCCGCTAACGAGAAGCGAAAAAAAAAAAAAAAAAAAAAAAAGAATCATCGATCAAGGACCGCAAAAGGAGTCCCAGGACCTTCTCAACATCCTGATATCATCCAACAAAAGCCACGCCGCCCGCTTCTTTGACTCGAAGATTCTTCTATTCCTTTCTAACCACGTACCCCACCAAATGGCAGCAACCGTCGCTAGGTCCGTCGTTTCCAGTGTTCCATTCTTGGGGCTACCTGCTTCCTACAATCTAGCCGGCGAATCGCACGATAGAGCCAGCCACTTGTCCGGTAAAAGAGCGGTCAGTAGATGCTTCGTATAAAGGGCATGCCAAGAAGAGATGATCCACCGTCTCGTTCCCGCCCGGACAGAGTGGAAAGTTATTTGTTATCTTAAGGAGTAAACTTGTATGGTAGAAAGGATTGTTGTTTTTTGTGGTTGCTACGATGTTCGTGGTTGTTTTCCCTTCTATGCTCATTATCGTTATGTTGGTGGTGATTATTCCTTTTGTGGTAAATATTAACTGGCTCAATTTTTGGTTGCTTTAGAGCTATAAACTTTGATCTTGTTGATAATAATGCTAAATATACGTGACTTCATTTATAGGTTCATCCTAATCATTCGACATGATGTCAAGGCCTTTAGTTCTTGTTTTTCTGCTGGTGATACTGATCATAACATCTCAATTCGAATGGAAGCAACAACTGGTGAGCGAACTGGAAACAACTCCTGGCACCTCTCAGAATCAGCAGCATATTTCAAATAGACAAGAAGTCGTAAAAGAGAAGGTATATCCCTACCTAATATACTTTCTTTTTGCGTAATGTTTTTGTACTCTAATTTAAGTGATTGATAAAGCGTGAATATTAATTACTCTGTTGTTGTAGATTATCTTATCCCAAGAAAAGACGATTCAGCGATTGAACGAGTTTATTCAAAGCCTTCAGCAACAGCTGCTGCAGTGCCGAGGCAGTAGTAATGCGACGAATGGTTCTGGAAACTCTTTCATGTCGTATATAGACGAGATACAAAGGCAGCAGATGATAGAAGATTAATGCGCACCTTTGCTTCTTCCCGTTTTCACTTATGTCATTGTTGATATGGTCTCTAATGGCGAATCCGATTACCTGGTGTGGTGAAAAAGGAAGGAGCTTCATGAGTGTGTAGGTACACATTGGTAGAGGAACTAGAGTAGTGGGCACAGCAAGAAATAAGAGAAAGAAATGTGCTTCTATTTTGGATCTGTATAGTAAATCCGTAATTTCAAAATAGTGGTGACATGAATGTTGTAGTTATATGGTCATTTTCATATTTATCCTGCTACGATGCATACACTGCTTTTTTTGAAAATCAAGTAGAGTTTCTTTTCAATTTCAGAGATGGAACAAAAGCACAGGAAATTGAAACACAAACAAAAGCAATCTCACCGGTGTGCTGTGATGTTGGATGAGGTTTTGTCTGAGTATCACTTTTATAAAATCTTAAACTAAAAGTTTTTCCGATAGATTGATTCTTTCTGTTGCAGAAGTAGCAATAAATTAGAATTTCTACTTTATATTCCCGCGCTATTGAAGTTTATTATTGTGAAAAGCAGAAGCAGAATCGAACATGAGTGTGGAAATCAATTATGGTTGTCGAATACAGTGATTGTTGTCTTGTTATTCCTCTTTTTTCTCACTCTTTTTTCTTTTTTGGTGTCTCTTATATACGAATGTGAGTTGATGGGCTCTTTCTCAAGAGTCAAAGGCTTTTATGCTTCTTCTTTAAAGCTCTGAGGCTCTTAATATGAAGGGAATAATGGCGACTTGATATGATATGTACGGTTAGGATTTGATTAGATTTTTATTTAAATTCTAATTGGACTAAAATTAATATTTAAATTTAAAAAACATAAATTTGTTAAAATGTAAATATTAATTAAAATAAAAATTTATTGAGATTATGATTTGGATAATTTTTTATGTAAGCTATAAATATAGTATAAATGTTATTATTTGGAAGTGATATCCACACCCATGATGGTGGTAATACGTATAGAGACGGTGGGAATTAAAATTTAGCTACATTCATATAATAATGATGGTTACATTTATAATGGTGGTCACACTTATGGAGGTGATGGGGTTAAAATTTAGCCACATCTGGGGTTAAAATTTAGCCACATCTATAATTTTCTAGATTTATAAAAGAGAGAATAGT
Source organism: Tillandsia leiboldiana (assembly GCA_029204045.2). Classification (NCBI taxonomy): domain Eukaryota; kingdom Viridiplantae; phylum Streptophyta; class Magnoliopsida; order Poales; family Bromeliaceae; genus Tillandsia; species Tillandsia leiboldiana. The sequence goes on along the minus strand of CM055073.1, from coordinate 33,548,746 downwards.
GAAAGAGATTCAGGAGGAGGGTTCAGGTTGAAGTTACTTTATGGCGGAAAAGGAGTCGGTGTAATTCTTCTCTTGGTTAATGAATTTTATTTCACCCGCATATTTTCTGTTTCGATTTTTTTTTCTTTGTGGTTATGCTGGTTTCAGTTATATTGAGAGAACAAATTTTTAGTAAAAAATTCAATTTGATATTTCTGTTGCGGAATCCCAACACTAGACGGTACCAGTGTGGATTGCAATGCCGGAGCGGGTTATGAATTCACAGAGCGAGTACCGAATTTTCCAACCTATACCCTCTTGTGAAACGACAAGTGAGAAACTCTCAACCAAGTTATTGTAAAAATCATTGAAAAAATTTATCTTTTCAAATTAATTTTTTTAAATAATTAAAACTTAATTTAAACTTGAAATACTATTTAGCAAAGTTTAGATGAAGCCTGTCAATGTCGAGACGTGCGTAAGCACTGTCCTAGAAGCGAAATTGTCCCTCCACGTGCGAGGCTCCGGCAATCACCCCTAGTGATACAACGACCACTGTCCACCCCGTCGGCAACGACTCCGGAATGGTGCGTAACGAACCCAACGTCTTTCAGAGATCCAGCAAAATAAAAATTCAAAGAGAAAAATTGCAATGTAAATCTCAGTGTACTTCTCTGTAAATTAAAGAGGAGAAAATTGTTGCTTATCCTTAACCAAACTCTCTTGCTCTCTATATAAAGAGTCCAAAGTGAGAGAGCACATTAACTCACCAGGAGACAAAGCCTCTCTTGGGCAACCCACAAGCTCCTTCCCAAGGAAGGCTCTTGGATAGCCCAAGATGCCACTTCCCAAGATTGATTACGAAAAAAATTTAACGACCAAAATACAAATTTAAAATTACCAAATTCAAATAAAATCCAACCAAAATAAGCGATTGCTCTGCAGACTGCAGTTCCATACATGGAAATTTCGCCATTATGTTAGTGACCATTGCTTTCGTCACCCTCTTCTTTTTATACTATTAGGTGGCGAATTCAATTTTAAGTTTGGGAGAGTAATGCACATTTATACCTAGCCTTTTATCTCTATGCACCTGCATCAATCTTCAAAAATGGTGCTCATTTTTTACTTGTTTTTAACACAAGCAACTAAGTTAATTTGCAACTGACCAGTAATCATAAGCAGCAAAACTAAGCAAAAATTAACTATAAGAAAGAAACCAGTGGTAAAAAAAAAAAAAGAAAAAAGGAAAGCCTCCTATGCTGCAACAAAACAGGCTCTAATGCAGAAGATCTTAATTTCTACTGCAGTAGAGAGCTCTCTGAAAGCACAAGAAAGATTCTGCCTCATAACTGTTTAAAACATAAGATCAGTTTCTGTCGTCGAGCCTTATGGTTGCTGCCACTCTGGAACAGCAGAATACGATCAATCGAAAACTGTCGCATTATTTACGACTATAAGCGTAGCATTGGTTGGAACACTAACTGATAATATTCGACGCGTTCGAAGCACACAAACAATCTACACATCTATCAAGTGTTTTGTACTTGGAAAATTAATGTTTGCTTTCGAAGGAGAACAGGGAACTTGAGGACAGAGTTGTAAATGAGAATCAAAACAATAAAGGATTGAAGTGAAACCATGACTTGAATGTTCTTTAATGAGAGGAGCTCAATTTCTTTTTTTTCTTTTTTTTTTTTTTTTTTTGAAAGGACTTTTCAATCCCATGCACCCATTAATTCAACTAGTATTTTTTTATAAAATTTCAATTACTAATTTTAGAAAAATTAGTTAGGTGATTGGAATTTAATGAAGGAGCTGTGTGAAGAATAATATGTTCTTAAAATGTGATTCATGTGGGTCTCAAATAGTGGATTGGTCGGAATCAGGATCGAGCCACTTAGATGCGAATGGTCCTAAGTCCTAACCCGAGAATGATGAGGGAATTGGTCTAGAGAAACAATTCCCTAGACCCGCTCCACCATGTCATCCATGGACCGTTTATGCATATGCCATCCAACCCACTTGAAAAATGCCACATGTAGCGTTCCAAAAAAAAAAAAAAAAAAAAATGTATGACATTTATGAACAAGTAATACTAAATGTATGAAAAATATCACATGTACCTTTCTTTATATATATATATATATATATATATATATATATATATATATATATATGAGCAATGCTACCTGTACATCCTGAAGGGGTGTACATCATACACCTCCACCATTTTAATGGTGGCGATACTTTTTACGGGTCACATAAAGTGACCCATCATCACACCCCCACCCTTAGATGGGTGGGGTGTATGATGTACACCCCGAAAGGGGTGTACACATAGCATTTTCCTATATATATATATATATATATATATATATATATATATATAATCAGGCTACTATATATTTATAAATATAGATTTTTTCGTAGTCATAAATTTTCAGTCATTAGATAAAGGAACATGCACTTAGAATTATAGTAATATTTTTGAATTTATACTATTTCACCAACAACCCACTAAATTTTAGAAAACCACTATTATTTTAACCGCACATCTCTTCATCTACGAAAAATTTATAAATATAAAAAATTTTATACTCATATATATATATATATATATATATATATATATATATATATATATATATATATATATATATATATATATATAGAGAGAGAGAGAGAGAGAGAGAGAGAGAGAGAGAGAGAGAGAGAGAGAGAGAGAGAGAGAGAGAGAACAGAACCATGAGGAGGCCTACATAAATATTTGTACGTTTTTTCTTTTTTTTCTTTTTTTCCATTTTTTTCTAAGCCAGCCGTATAGATTACAAAGGAGAAAAAGTGATGGAGGGTTTGTAGGTGTTTAATCTAGCATTTGAAAAGTAATTTTGTATTCAAAATTAATTTTTGACACAACAGAATATTTCACAACTTCGTCTTTAAAATTTGATTTTAATTTTTAAAATTAAAAATAGTGAATACATATTTTTTAAAATCTAATTCTAATTTTAAACTCAAATTTTAATGTTTTAATTTTATTTTATATATAAATTTTAATTTTAATTTTAATTTTAAATTTTAATTTTAAATTTTAATATTTTCTGGACCTGGTCTACAAAATGAGCCGCGAAAACAGTCCTTTGATAGACTAGAAGAATTATAAATCATTACAAAACGAAAAATACTGCATGTTCATCTATTTATAGATATAAATTTTATAATTATTTTATTCTAAAATTTATAAAAATTCAAATAATCTTTTAGTTATTATAAAAATGATAAGATAAATGAGCTAAAAGATGCACACCAATTATTAAAAAATAAAATAGAATTTTATTTTATAATGTATTTAATATTTCAAAAATTTTAATACTTTATAAAAATATTACTTTATTTTTGGATTGTGAACTTTAAAAAAATACTATATTTTAAATTTAAACTTTCAAAACAAAAATTTAAATTTAAAAAATATAAATTTTTAATTTTTAATTTTAAAATTTTAAAATTAGGATTTAAATTTAAAATTTTAAAATTCCAAAATTGAATTTAAAGTTTAAAATTTTAAAATTTGAATGTAAAATTTAAAATTTAAAATTTTAATTTTCAAATTTAAAAATTCACATTAAAAATAAAAAAATAAAATATAAAAATTAAAAATTAAACTTTAAAATTTAAAATTAAAATTCAAATTTTCAAATATAAATTTTAAATTTCAAAATTTAAAATTTAAAATTTTATAATATTAATTTTAAGTTTTTAACATAAACTTTTATTATTTTAAAATAATAAATTTTATTATTTTAAAATAATAAATTTTAATTTTACAATTTTAAATTTTAAATTTCGAAATTTAAAATTTAAATTTAAATTTAAATTTAAATTTTATTTTTAAATTTTTAAATTTTTCAATTTCAAATTTTAATTTTTAATTTTAAATTTTTAATTTTAAATTTTAAATTTTTAATTTTTAATTTAAAACTTAAAATTTTTAAATTTCAAATTTAAATTTTTTAAAATTTAAATTTAAATTTTAAATTTTAAATTTCTTAAATTTTAAATTTTAAATTTTTAAAGAGAAACAAAATGTGAGGACGAAAAAGAAGTCCTAACCCAAATAAAGAAAAAAATTTCGCAGTCTAAAGTTTTTTTTTTTTTTTCTTAAAAATACTTCGAAATACTAATACCTAATAAAAAAAAATACTTTTTAAATATAGAACAAAGTAATCTAAATTTTTTTTTTGAGATTGGAACTTTTCCAAACCACCCTAACCTACAACGTTTGCATTTTTCAAATAGGACGGTCCAAAGGTGAAGTGGTACACATGGTCCACGAAATTTTTTCCACGTGTACAAACTATTTCAGTTGATGTTCCATTTAATTTAATTTGATGGTCCTTGGAAGGTGTTTGTACAAAATCTTAGAAAAGGTGTTACAGTACAAACCCGTATCCTTTTCCCACTATGTGTCTTATCTTAATTAATAAAATGTGCATTTTTTTTCAAAAAGCTCTCATAATTATTGTAATTAAAAGTACTAATCTCCTTATATTATTGGATTGATCAAAATTAAAAAAAACCAATTCCTCTAGATTATAAACAAATAATAATAATAATAATAATAATAATAATATATTTATATAATAAATGGTATGGTATAAGACTAATAAATAAAATTCAAACTAAGATAGGTAGGAATAATAGTTTACCTAATTACTTCGAATAAAATAATAATTATACCATTACTCAACTTTGCATTAAATAAGAAGCTACCTCAATAAGAGGTGCCCATTATTTGCCATCTAATAAGTTTTTGACTTCTAATGCTACATTTAATCACACCGTTGACTCACCCAAAGAGTAACGACAAAGTTTTATAATAATAATAATAATCAACGCATTAAGACGAAGATTATGATTCAAATTTTGCGGTGAACCCTAATCACACGTCACGGCCATAACACTAGCTCAAATAAGACATAAAATGATGTTTATTGGACGGTGGAGAAGAAGAAGAAGAAGCATCAGCAATTATAATAGATCCCATTTTGTTCAAATAAGCGAATAATGATTAAAAGATATTTATTCCGTACGTAACATAAATGACGGTAACATTTTTCTAATCTACTAATAATGTTCTTTAATCGAGTGGATTTAAAATAAACAAGGACACTAATCAATCTCCGTTGTCGTATTAGATAATTAATTATAATGGTCAACAATATATTATGATTGTGGTTAATTAAGCAGTGTAGTACGAGCACGTAGAGAGGCATGCACACGTGCGCACGCACGTTCGTACGTGTAAAACATAAAGAAGCACGAACGAAATAATTTTATATTTTCGTTTCCCTTTGGGGAAGCGATTAATGATTCAAGCATGCATGATCATGGCATGTCTTATTATTTTGTTAATAAAAATTGTATACGTTGTGCACTACAAATCAAGCTTAGATTAATTCGAAACCTTATAATTAAGGGATATGTAATGCATAACATGGGATTAAATTTTATGTAATTTGAAATTTTTGGTCAAATTAGTAGACTCGTAGGCTCGTTGCCTCGATTGGCTTAACTTATTCTTTCCACCATGTAGCCATTATCTTTCAAAGCAGGAAAAAAACCAACACAAACAGTTCTCATACTCTTGCCTGAGAAAATAATAATAATAATAATAATAATAATAATAATAATAGATACGACTTTTGTATTATTCGGTAATATTTGATTTGTTTGTGATGTATACTTTTCTTTGAGAAAAGTGTTTTTACTTTCTCTGTGTTATTTAAATCACGAGGCAAATGAGGCAATTCATGGGTGGGAAGAGCTACTTTTCAACAAAAGTAAGGGAAAATGAAAAAAAAAAAAGGTGAGATTTTGATGAGAGGGTATTTTGTTCCCTTATTCAAAGATTCGGTTCTCTACCTAATTAAATTTTTAAAAATTAACAGTTATTTTATATTATTTAACTAATTAGTATCAAAATAAAATGTTTTACGTTCGAGTAATATCAGATTCCTAAATTAACTCCTTGGACTCCATGAACTAATCACTCCACCAACCAATAGTTAATTAAGAACTTCCCTTTTGAATAGCCATATATATATATATATATATGGTTCGGCTACTATAATTTTATGAGTAAAATTTTTTTATACTCATAAATTTTCATTCTTTAGATGAAAAAATGTGCGGTTAGAATTATAGTAGTATCTAGAATTTATACTATTTCTCCAACAACCTAGTAAATCCTAAAAAGACCACTATCATCCTAACCGCATATTTCTTCATCCAAGGATAAAAAAGTTAGGAATATAAAAAAAATTATACTTATATATATATATATATATATATATATATATATATATATATATATATATATATATATATATATATATATCATTTGAAGCTCTTAATTTAACTCCCTAGAATCCAAGAACTAATCAGTCCACCAATAGTTAATTAAGCACTTCTCTTTTGAATAGCCATATAATAAAGAGCTAGGCTGCTGGAATACTATTAATAGTATTATATCATTAGTGTTATTAAGTTTTTAACGCTTAGATTAAAAAATGTGTGGTTTAGATGAGTGTGGATCTTTTAGGTTTAATGAGTGGTTGAAAAAATAGTAAAATCTAATAGATGAAAATAATTAAAGAGATTGATTTAAGATTAGATAGTAGCCAGACTCTATAATATATATATATACATATATATATATATATATAATTTGAAAAGCTCATGAGGTTTCCACTTAGTATTATTATACCCCAACCAATGCCTTAACAATTTTCTATTGGCTTCTACAATTAATCCCTCTTCCCCCCACCCCTCTTAATTAAGCTCCTTAGATCTCTCCACGAACTTGTAGGAGACATAAAAGAGGGGCACATGGGTTTTGACCCCATGCATGAACTAATATATATATATATATTTTCTCCACTCTTTAACCATGTCCTTCATTCAGTTACCTGGTGCATGAGTAATGAGGCTAAACAAAATGAGTCAAAAATCTTTGTTGTACATCTATGTAGTTGCGCTTGAGTCGGCTTTGAAACCTAATTGCCTTTAAATGTTGCACAAGAATCATGATGAATGGTGGGGGAAAATTATTTAAATTAAATTCATCAGAGTCTCGCGCACCACGACGACTACGATTACATCGACTCGAGATCCGATAGAGTAACATTTTTATGCTTTTTGTTTGAACGTAAGAGGGCCGTTGATCGATGCTCCCTGCTAATGAATTAGAGAAATTCCTCCAAATATATATGTTTACAAAACATCTTAATAGATGTTTAGAGTTTATTTAATCAAAAAAGAAAAAAGAAAAACCTATATATGGTTATCTTGCATATATATATATATATATATATATATATATATATATATATATATATACTTGCAAAAAAAGGTGCAACAATTTAACTCATTAAAGGAGTTGAATCCTCGTAACCTTTAGGTGAAACCTAGCTACTACTCATAGCTAATACAAAAAAGAGAGGCTCGTGCATCTTAAGTGAACCATCCATACTCAATGTTTTTTTAAGAAAAGAAAATCAACTAATAAGATATATAGAATACTAATAATATTGTAAGTCAACCTAGCTATATTTGGAGTAACTATTTGCATCGCCTCAATCCTATCAGGGAGAAATTAAAGATCCAACGGTGGAGAAATTTTGAGAAAAAGCCCTTATGTGGAGACGAAACAAGTGACATTAATGTAAGCGTATCGATCGCTTCCTCGTAAGAAGAAGAGAGCATGAGAGAGCTTCATGGTTGCACGTCTTGTGCCCCTTCCATTAATAGACCCATTTGCATAAAGTAGTATATTACTACATACATATATATGTGTGTGTGTTTTTAATGTATATTTAAGAGCCATTCAATTAAGATAAACAGAGATACATTCAATTCCATTTACTACGCAAGCTAAGATTCTTTGGAGCTACTACTGTGACATTAAATTCACCATTGAAGGGCATTTAAGTTGTGAAATTACTGAGAAGCGGTCAAATCATAGACTCCGTAAAAAAATCATCTTAATTAGATAGTAAACAATGAATATATATATAGAGATTTAGGCTCGAATACTATTAATAGCATCAAGTCATTGGTACTACTAAGTTTTTAATCATTGAATTAAATGATGTGTGGTTAAGATGATAGTGAACCCCTTAGGTTTAATAGGTGGTTGGAAAAATAGTAAAATCTAACGGATGAAAATAATTAAAGAGATTGATCTAAGGGTAGAAAATTTGATAGCACCAAATGCTTGGTACTATCGATGGTATATTAGCCGCACTATATATATATATATATATATATATATCTTGGCTATTATGTTTGTATAAGTACCAAACAATTGGTGTTTATAAATTTTCTACCATTAGATATATCCCTTTGCCTAATTTCATCCCTTAAATCATTATATTTTACCAACAATTAACTTAACCCAAGGGGCTCACTATCATCATAACCATACATCTTTTCATCAAATGGCTAAAAACTTACAAACACTAATAACTTATACTTTTAAAAATATAAAAACTCAATATATATATATATATATATATATATATATATATGAGTCCAACTATTATGTTTGTACAAGCCCAATTGGCGCTTGTAAGTTTTCTACCGTTAGATCTATCTTTTGACTAATTTCATCCCTTATATCATTTTATTCTACCAACCACTCACTTAACCTAAGAGGTCCACTATCATCCTAACCACACATTTTTTTATCTAACAGTTAAAAACCTATCAGCACCAATAACTTGTACCTTTAAAAATATAAAAGCTCGCGCACATATATATATATATATATATATATATATATAGTATAGTATAGAAATCTAGCACACTCCCTCTCTCTCTCTCTCTCTCTCTCTCTATATATATATATATATATATATATATATATATATATATATATATATATATATATATATAGAGATATAGATATAGAGAGAGAGAGTGTGTGTGCTAGATTTCTATACTATTTATAGCATCGGAGCTCCGATATTATAATCTTATTTTTTATTCTAGTGTATTCAAATCAACAATCCATAGTTAAATATGATTTAGGGTTTATAAAGTTATTAGAAATAAAAATTTTAACTGTGGATTGTTGATTTGAATATACTAGAATAAAAAATGAGATTATAATATTGGAGCCCAGATACTATAAAGAGTATAGAAACCTAGCTCTCTCTCTCTCTCTCTGTGTATATATATATATATAGAGCAATGCTACATGTACACCCCGAAGGGGTGTACATCATACACCTCCACCATTTTAATGATGGCGATACTTTTTACGGGTCACATCAAGTGACCCATCATCACACTCCCACCCTTAGATGGGTAGGGTGTATGATGTACACCCCGAAAGGGGTGTACACATAGCATTTTCCATATATATATATATATATATATATATATATATATATATATATTATTTATTGAACTCTTGCTTCTTTAATTAAAACTTACGGATTCTGAAACCCAGATGTTCATGCGAGGTCCTAGAAAGGTTATTCATAATAAAACCTCTAACTTGTAAAATATTTTTTGGTTAAAAAATTTTATTGGAGTAAGAAATTATATAAAAATTTAGACCAAATGAACACAAAGCTCATCACTCCTGCATTATTTTCTAAATAAAAAGTGATTTACAGCTAAAAAATCCACATTTAAGGATTTCCTAAAGACACCTGTGAGTTGACACTTGACACTATGTGCTAAGTTCACAAACTGCACCTGAACCTGGTTCACCACATTGTCCGTGGACCAGTCGATTCCATTTACTATTTTTGTTTTTGTTTTTTTTTAACCACCCACCCACCCACGCAGTGATTTTTTTTTTTTTTTTTTTTTTTTTTTTTTTTAATTTAAGTAGATATAGATAGATGGAGATAAAAATGAGTGGTCCATAGCAAACATGGTGAACCGGGTCCAGGAAATAATTTTTCCAAACATATTAGGGCACGTAGGATACCCTAAGAGCTACCTAAAATCATTGTTAAATGTGGTCTTAGTCAATGTCTTATTTATTAACGAACAATGCATTTTTCAATGCTTAATAACTAATCAACAGTAGTAGCTAATCAATTAAAAACCAACACCTCCATAAAATAATATAATGTAGCATTTACTTCTCAAGATATTGTAGTCCAGCAAGATTTTCCCAATTTATTGTTTATACCAACAAACAAATTTAGCATTAATGTTAAGAATTATCATTCCCTAATAACTAAGTTTTAGAAGGTAATTAAAACTTTATACAAATAATTTAATGTATTCAATATGTAACACTCTTAGTATTTGAATTAGTCCTATATAAGATATAAATAAGATTAAATATCTTAATCCAACTATAGTATTTTGGATGGTGACTTGAACCAAAGAATTAAGCGAGTTAAGCATGTTAAAGATAGAGTAGTTCTAAGATGGATAATCTCCTGAAAACTTGGGACGTCACAGTTGGTATCAAAGCAAAAATTACCAGTCGAAAATGTGAAATGAATCTCGACAGTTGATGACTCTTGTGAGTTGAGCGTGGCTCTTCACAAGATCGGTTAACGCTAGCGAGACGAGTCTCACATCGTCTGATACTTGTGAATATGTCTGAGACCGATGAGAACGCCAAAATTTAAAGGGAGAGAATTATAACACCTCTAGAATTTGAATTAGTCATATTTATACAGTATAAATATAATTAAATCTCTTAACTCGGCTATGACATTTTGAGTTATTACTAGATTTAAAAGATTAAGAAAGTTAAATATGTTAAAGCAAGAGTAGTTCTAGAATAAATGACCCTGAGGAGTTGGCGTGTCACACATTACTTGATTAATGGAATAAATATTTTATATGATAAGATTTTTGACAGATCAGCTTTGAATAGAGGTGGATTGCAACAATTAATTGATTTAATTTTGTAGTCTCACTTATTAATTGCAATTTATATTTATTTCAACATCTCCCATTTCCTATTCCCCCTCTCCCTACACTGCAAACCCTTTTATTTCCTTTCCCACAATTAATTCAACTATTTCTGGGTCTCATCTCTCACACTACTATATCCCCCCACCTTTCTCTCCCCCCCCCTCTTCTCTTCTATAGTTCTAAGAGAGAGAGAGAGAGAGAGAGAGAGAGAGAGAGAGATGGGTATTAAAGTATTTGTTGTGTTGTATTAAAGAAAAACAAATTGACCACACCTCTCCCTTTGAATCTTCCTATATAAATAGCACCAGGGTAAGAGGAGGCTCACCATCTCATCCCCCAGCGTGCACACACAAGCCAAAAGTACTTTTGGAGGAGAAGCGCTCCCCTCCATTGCTCCTCCTTTCGACCAATTTCGAAACTACAATAGAAAAGGGGAAGGGAGATCGAGATCGGAGCGCACCTGGAACGAGAGGATGAGTCGCCGGAGCCCTAAATTGGATCTGAAGCTGAACCTGTCGCCGCCAATGGCGAGGGGGGACTCGTCGAGGGGGCGAATGGTGATCGACGACGACGGGGACGATTCGTCGTCGCCGAGCTCGTGCGTGTCGTCGGAGGAGGGAGGGGGAGGGGGGTTGAGGTGGTCGAATAGCCCCGAGGCGACGTCGATGGTGCTCGCGGGGTGCCCTAGATGCCTCATGTACGTGATGCTCTCCGAGGACGACCCCAAATGCCCCAAGTGCAAGAGCCCCGTGCTCCTCGACTTTCGCCATGGCGGGTGCAGCGGCGGTGGAAGCTTCCAGAATAATAAGAGCGCCGCGAAGAAGAATCGCAGGACCTAAATTTCAAATTTAAATAAACAAAAAAAAAGCTTCTAGATGTTTCTTTCTTTCTTTTTTTTTTTTTTTTTTTTTTTTTTCTTTTTTTTTAATGGGTTTTACTAACTCTTATTAGGCTTCTTCTTTTATTTTTGTTCTTCTTTTTCTTTTTTAAATCTTCAATGGGTTGGTGATAGAGCAATTTTTTTAGAAGCAGAACATGTTTAAATTTGCTCAGTGAAGGTAAATTGCACTCGCTATACGTCCCTGACCTGCATGGGAGGTTTCATTTTAGTCTCCAACTTTCTAATTCCATAAGTAAAAATTAACTATACATAAAAATATGTTTGATAAGTTCAAAAATAAAAAAATTTATATTTGATATGATAATAAAAAATAAGATGAATAAAAAATATTAGTTAGTGTAAATAATTTTTTTATCCTTTTGCTTTATTATGTGAGAAGGGATAGAAGATGCCTCAAAAAGCAAACCAGAGGTATCCAATGAAAAAAACCAAAGTGAGAGTTTAAAGAATAAAAACTATTGTTTCTATGTATTTGGAAGGATAAAAAAAATATCCCTAGAAATTTTGAGGACTAATTGGAATTTTGTTAGAAGGTTGAGGACAATTTGTGCAGTTTATTTGAAATGTAATATTGGCTCAATTTTTTTTTCACAAAGAGAATGGTGGAGAAGGGGCCTGATACCATCAATGTAAGCTCCGTTACGTTTCTCTGAAATCAAAGGGGCCTGATATTAATTTTAGATTATAAGAATAGATTAGTCAAATGATTTTGAATGCATTAAATCACACCTTTTATTTGCGCCTCGATTTAAATGTGTTATGTAATTAAAGTTGTTTGAAAAAGTCATAACAGTAGTTTGAAAATTTCTCATTAAATATCTATACCTACCTTACTATACTAACTTGTGAAGTGCAGTAAAATTTATTTATAAATAAATATAGTATGTTACTTGTAGTCTATTGAATGAAAAGCAATATTAAAAAAGAAATTGAATGCAACAGTAATTGAAACAGTTGAGAATAATGGTGGGATTACGTCAACATGATAAGTAACCATTTACTCCCACCCTCTCCATGGGCTACGTCTCCTTCCATTAAATAGATGCATGAATTCACACACACACATAACATAATGGCCTTAAATTAATGCAAAAGTCATCTAAGTTGCCATACTCAAAGGATGTGTTTGGTTCCTTAGTCAATTTTGTCTACATGAGAGAGCTCATTAGCAATCTCCAACATCTTAGTCTTGTTCTTCATGCACAAAAACATTAAAATTGGCAGCAAAAATAACTTGCAAAAATGAGAAAATGAAAAACAAAATCCATAATCCATAATTGCCAACCAAAAGATCAAGAAGTTATTCGTAGGCAAGTACAAGCACAACTACAAAACTATTCATAGGAAGGACGCGGTAACATATTGAATTTGCTCGACTAATGTCCGAAAAAGTATTCGTATGTGTTAGATGTGACTCAAAAATCAGAATCGCTTCGATATTATGATTCAGGTTCGCCGACGGCTTCGCGGTGCGACAGAAAATTTTGTGGATGTCTGTGGTGGAAGCGAAGGGTACGGATCCGATCCGCTAAGAAAAAACCCTAATTTCTCTTTTGTTTTGCCCTAGAGAGATCGAGCGATTGTATCATCACAAACTCTTGTATTCCCTCTTTTCTACATAGTGAAATCTCTCCTCTTTCGCCCGTGATTTTTTCCCTGCAAAGGGTTTCCACGTAAATCTGTGTGTTAATTCTCTGTCGTGCAATTTTGGATTTACTTCTTTGTCGTGATTGCCAATTGATTTTGTTTAGTTTGTGCGCTCGTTGCTAACAGTATGTAGAACGCATTAGCATACTGTAGTTATTCAGGTTGAACACTACACTATATCTCGACACCCCATCAAACACGACGCGAAACAAATGAAGCTTCAACTGTTCGTCTTATAAAGTGTCTCTAACCGGAACAAAGTAGAGGTCTTATTTGAAGGTGAGAAAAGCCATGTATCAGGCTAACCGATGAACTTGGGACGAAAGGGAGACACATCAATTTCTATTTTTTCTTCAGATATGATGTACTGATGAAACCAAAATGAATGGTAAGAGAAATTAAATGACGCGGGCGTATGAGATAAAGGTCATAAAGGAAGATGAGACATAACAACAAAAGATGGCATGAATTTCTTCAACAATATTCTGACACTCTTTAATAAGCATTGAATAAACAGCAATGGCATATGGAATGAGGTGCCGAAACGCAAGCAGTTTGAGGGTATCCCTTCGATTTCTCGACATCTTAAGTACAAAAAGACGGGACGATTACGAAAACAGAAGTAAATAGAAAGTTATCTCGCAAACTGACTATATGTTGAGAAGTTATATCATAATAGAAAAGGCGCAAAATATAAATCTCAGTGAGCAAAAGGAAATACCTTGTGGAGCTCATTACATCAACTCTAGAATAGTTTCCCATGGAGGATATAATGAAACCTTGCACTAGCATGTGCTCTCTGAGTAATAGCACGAAGATTTTATTACCGCGATTAGTTTACGATTTCAGTATTAGTCTCTACACATCCTGGCCGAGGAGAACAATTTTCAACTTTCTAACGCCAGAACTGACGCAAAATATCTAGATCCTTGATTTTTTTTTGCCTCCGAGAATCGAGGCCAAGATGCCATTACCTGGTTAAGATTAGAATGATGAGTAAATTAGTCTAAACAGATTAAAAATTCTGAAAGCTAAAAAAGAACTAGTAGAATAAAAGCATAGAGCAGATTTAGCGGAATATATCTACATCTGCGTATTCGAATAGAGAGGAATAGTGCTTGAACCCTACGTGGAAAAAGAAAAAGAAATAAGCAAGATTGTTGTAGGATCAACTTTTGAAAACAATTAAAAGTGGCCCACTCAACAATTTCTTAAACAGCAGGGATAATCATTTCAGCAACATGATTCTGGCAATTCTTTTCATATGTCCACAGAGCTTACACCAGTTTATGTATTAACATAAGCATTATGAACAGTATTACCTAACAATAGAAGAGCAATTCCATGTCTAGACAGAGATTGCATGAAAACCTCGAAATACTCAAAACTGCAAGGTCTGAGCAGCTCAAAACACAAAATAGACCAATAGCAATAAGGTTTATAATGTTCATGTATCTTTTTGATTGCACTCCCACCAACCACTGCTGCTTCTGATATACTTATCCACGATACCAAATTCTCTGTTTTGTTCGAGCCGCCTCGCATAATTTTCTGTAGAAATCGGACCCTTTTTACGCTGCCGGTAGTAAACAATTTCCCACGGCCACAATCTAGCAGCACCAAAATACTCCTCAATTGATAAATCCAACTGTCCCTCCTGTGGTGTTTCCAACCCATAGTGTCTAAGAGCCGAGCACAGTTCCCCAGTTGTTAGTCTCAAAGAATTGCTTCCCTCGCAATTGTCAGGAACAACAGTATCACCTTTGGACAAATTACCAGATGAATGATTTTCATTATACTCAGCCTTGCATGAAAGTGTGGGCCTTTCTACATTGTTTTGTGCATCAGTACCATTCATCAGAACTTCCACTTGCCCACCAACGGTAGGGGGAGTTGGCTTATGTTCCAGCGAAACAGATAAAGAGAGCGATTGAGGGAAACTGGAACTTGACCTAGACCCAGACCTCGATCTTGACCTAGTCCTTGAACTTCTAGATTGAGAGCGTGGTGACTTTGAAGCAGACCGTGAACGAGAAGATACCAACTTCGATCGTGAGGAAGAGCTTGTACCTGAAGCACTTCTTTTAGACTGTGAATGTGACCATGAGCTAGTTGTACAAGAATCAGAAGATCGTGAAGATCTGCGGTGTCTCCTTCCTCCAGCCCTCATGTTCTTGGACTCATGCTTAAAATCTTCAACTTCCAGCCTTCTTCCTTTTCTTCCTTTGGAATCTCTTCTCAATTTGGCTGCACCTGCGGAAATATCACTCATCTTATCATCTCTTCTCGTTTTTTCATAAAGAAATTCCGTGTCATCTTGCGAGCGTCGTGACCTTTCCCAAGAATTAGGTCTAAACCTCTTCAGCGTTACCACCCTTCTATCTCTAAGATTCATTTCATATCCCCTGTGATTAAATTTGAACTCCTTGTGGCGCGCTTTGATCTGTTGGCAATTACGTTTTATATGGCCAACTAATCCACAATTATAGCAGATCAGCTGAGGTTTTGAATTATCAGGCTTCGCATCAAAATACTCAATTGGGCGCTTTCCACGCCCATTTTTCTGAGAATTGCCACGATTTGGGGGTTCATAAGAGCCACCCTTCAGGAAGTTTTCATTTTCATCTCTTCTTTCAAAACCATGATAAGGTTCATAGCCGTCAGATTCGTTCCCATTTTCCCCCCATCGATCATTTTCGAGGGGATTGGGCTCATTTGCCTCCTTATCTGGTGCATTGCCGGTATGATTTACTTCATGATTATATGTTGAAAAATCTTTTCCTTGGTACGGTTCATTGAATCCGAACCCCTTAGTAGATCTTTGAAAAGGCTGGGGCTGTCTTTTTGACCAATTAAGAGAAATTTGTTCCCCACAAATGATTTTCCCCCTCAATGCTCGCAAAGCTCTCTCTGCATTAGCAGTAACTTCATATATAACAAATCCATATCCATCTTTTAGCTGTAAGCTGCAACGCCCAAACCTCCGGAAAGCCCGTTCAAGGTCTCCTCCTCGAGCATGAGACGAAAGTCGACCTATATGCAAGGACATCTGCATGCAGATACAGAAAAGTTTGTTTTACATGTGTATCTCAACTAAAAAAGCAATGCTGTTCATAGCGAACACATGTAGAAACAAAAAGCCTTGTTTGAATTCAAATAGTACAAAACACAACCATTTCAGATAAGAGCTAAAGTCCACGAGCGATATAACTGAGACATTTTCCCAAAAGCATGTATTCAATATAACCAGCTCACGATAATGTAACCTCAAAAGTAGACTAAATAGATTAAAATTACCAAAATTATCATAAATAGCACTACCACCGAACATAAAGCACGAAAAAAAAGAAAAATAACTACTCAGTTGAAAATTGAAACTACAGGCGAGAATAGAGATGTTATCAACTCATCCATCAATAAAACCAACACAACGGTTACGAAAGTGTTCAAATGAAGCTAACAACCATCGATAAAAACAAATTTAAGCAAATTAATACTTTTACTCCTACTCATTCGTGATCTATATCCTTTTCAAATTTGCATATCCTTGCCTAAATAAGTGTTTCTCATCTCTATCCCACAATTTTTCTTTACTTTTAATCTCACTCTCAAACACTTCATCCCTAAAATATATAAGGAAAATACCAGCCACAAGATTAAATTCGAAATACTAGATAGCTGAATTGAACTGCTTCATTCAGGAATCTCAAATAAATGCAGATCATAAAAAATAAAGTAAAAATAACCAGGAAAATGGTGGATTACATACCACAATAGTTCAAACTAAGTAAATAATATCAGCATCCATTACCTGGTGATCGAGCTATCCATCCGAAGCTTATCATGTAGAATCTACCAAACCCTAATCATCTAAACCAATCTGATTCAAAATAAACCCTAACCGATACACCTCATTTACAAAGGAACCACACACACACACCTAACAAATGAAACCCTAATCTACTCCAAAATTAGCCACAAAAAAGAGAAAAATAGAGGAGAAAATTGGAGATGAGATCTCATACTTGTTCGATGGAGGAGCTGCGAAGCGAGGGAATCGATGAAACCCTAGATTGATCGCATCGTCGTTCTCTTCTCCCCCTTCGCCTCTACATTTTAGCATCGATCGATCCGAGGAATATAAAACCCCGTGTTTCGAAATAGTAGAAAAGTACTGATTATTAGATACACCCGGTTCAGAAAAACGTTTGTAAACTGCGCTTTAATAGACCTTCATCATTCCAGCTTGTCAATCTAAACCGTCCAAATGGTGTTGTGCACAGAACGAAAAGGTGCACCGGGTGCACCAGCGAATTCTATGTTAAAGGTGCACTATCATTTACCATTGGGTTGGGCTGGTCCAAAACCCAGCCCATTAAAAGCTTATTTTGAAGCCCATTTAACTAAGCCCATTAAGGCCCATTAAATCCATATGCCTTATATGAAATAAAAAGACGAATCTTCCATGTTTTCATTTTACCATATAAACTAAGCTAATAAAATTATATATATTGCTAAACTAAGCTAATAAAATTAAAACTTTTGAAGTTTATACGAAGTCAATTCAAAAGTTTGATTTAAATAAATTGCACTAGTTTGATTTAAAAGTTGGATTTAAATCAAATATTAATTTGCATATCTCTAACACACAACTCTCTCACATTATGCAACCACACAATAAGAAAAAGTTGACAAATAGAAGCTGAATAATTAAGTAAACTCATGAAGAAACTTCATGCACCACTAACAAACAACCAAGAGAATAAATTAAATCTTATATAGCTAAATTTTTTTTTATATATAATTTGGCCCTTAAATTGTCAACAAACGTAGCTAAATTTAATTATATTTAATAATAATACGCATAAAATATGAGCATGGCAATAAGAGGCCACACAAATACTCGTGCTTTTGGGGCGCAATAGCCACAATTTTTCTTGTTAAAAAGGTAGTTTACATGTCACTATTATATTAATTATATACATATATATTAATTAATTACTTATTTTAGGGAGTAATTGATGAGAAATATTAGTTGTTGCAAGTCTAAATAATAAACTTTTACGAAAGAAGCGTTGTATTAGAAAATAATCAGTGCATGGTCAACTTTGCATGTGCAAAGAGCAAGAAAAAGAGAAAAAAAAAAAAAAAGTTTAGTACATCTTTTCCCCTTAAATCACCTTAATTAGCACTTATAAATCACACGAATTAGTGCTTAATTTTGCCGTTGAGACGTCTCGAGACTAGCTAATACATACAACTCTTTAACTAAATGAGATTAAGTGTTTTCTTACAAAACTTCTATAAATGATTCGATCTTTTACAGGAGATCGATGCACCGAAACCTAGCAAATAAATGTAAAAAAAAAAAAAAAAAAAAAAAAAAAAAAAAAAAAAAGAGGAATTAAGAAAGCGAAAATGATTTTTAAGGAACCAAAACCACATAAATTTAATTTAAAACTTCTACTTCTATAGAAATACAATGTTTTTAAAAAAAATAGTGAAAAACTTTTTTATTTCTTTGAATATATCTAGTGATTAGTGAATAATGTAGTATGTGTTTAAACATTCGGTATATATATATATTAAGTGGACTTAGTTATAGATTAAACTTTTCCTGTCCACAGGAACAGGAAATACCTAACAAGGGACAGTGTACGTACCATAATAAATGAATATCATGCTCCCTTGGATTCTCTTTTGCTTCGTTGCATCGAAAAAGGCACACTAGCTACTTGCTACATAGATATACTCCCACATATAAGATAGTATTTAACTACTTACACAAAGCCACGAGCTCGAATCTTAAAGCAATGTTGATCATGATTAATTAATTTAGTAGTATTAAAACTTACTAAGATTGGTGTCCTCTCCTTGGGAATAGATTATTGTCCTTTGTTGCACTATATTCTTATATATGTATATGAGCAAGCTCTTAAGAATATTTTTTGTCAGATCATTTACGTTAAATTATTTGTAATCAATTTATTTAAAGCGTATAGATACAGTGCAGATACGGCATACACATGTTTCGTTTGTGACTCGGTCCAACCAGCCTCACGCCACTTCGAGCAACTTAATCTAATTTGATCTCACACCATTTCAAACGTGACTCGATCGATCCAACATGACTTCTCGTATCATATGATAGAATACCGATTCATTTAAGCTAGTCAATACTTTTACATAGCAGGAATTTTTTTATGCTTATAAGTTATTTTTGATTTATTAAATTTGGTTTACATTTTTTTAAAAAAGAAACTAAATGTTTTGATCTTTAGATATTATTTATTTGTACTTAAGAAAGCAACCCATCTCAACTATATATATATATATATATATATATATATATATATATATATATATATACACACGTATAAATTTAAATTTTGTACGTTTTTGTATGCGGTTGAAACCGTCCCACACACTACAACAAAATTAGACTATAGTGATACTTTTAAGTGTTTCTAAAATCAAAAAAAAGTGTCGCTGACAAAAATACCAACACTTATTATAAGTGTTGCTATATGTGCCGTCGCTAGGGTGTGTAGTGACACATTTTTGTAATGTGTCTCAAAAATATGTCCATATAATTTAATTTTAAATATAGATAAAATATAAATAGAACACTTATACAAAAATATTATAAATATATATTTCTATAATTTAATTTGATTGTACTGACACTTTGCTGTTGTTTTTATATGCCATGTGAAATACATATGCAAAATGCTAGTAGTAACTTGCAAAGCAAAATGATTTGTTGTTTTTAATGTTGTATGTTTAAAAGACGACTTATTAAATATTGCAATCCCCTAATAAAAAAATAAAATAAAAACCAAAAGGTGGTGGAGAGCCTGAACATGATAAGATTGATCAATTCCCCATCATTCCACTCCTTACCAAACACATGAGACTTTTCCAAACAAACACAAAGAAAGGGGACAGTGCATCAAACTCCTCTGCATTTGCACACAACAATATTCAATGGGCATATTAAATGAGATAATAAATTATCTATATCACTTTTGTTTAATGCTTCCATGAGAAACAATTGAGTGGACATGGTCCATCACATCAAACATACATGGTTCTAGTAAGTGATGCATATCTTTCAAAGTTGTGTGCATGTTTAGTAGTCATATCAATTTATTGATATATTTTTTTACTTATTTAAAATATAATTTTAATTAAATACTGAGACATATCAATTACGCTGTTATATCAATCAGTGCTGATGTGTCTCGAATATCAATCATTAAACTTTTTATTACTGGCACTAGAAACAATTCTTAGCATAATTAAACATATATTTTTCTATATTACTTATATTGCTTTACATATGAAAATAGAATATAATTAATGATGCAAATGAAGACTTATCCAGTCAAGGGCTGACATGGTGGACCTGGTCCATGCAAAAATTTCACCCACTCTTCCCATAATCCTCTCTCTCTCTCTCTCTCTCTCTCTCTCTCTCTTGCTATTCCCTCCCCTCTACTATATATCAGCTTCCTATATAAATGCAAAACCCTCCACTACCGAAACAACACTAAGCTAAAAGCAGAAGCAAAAGAAATAGAAGAAGAAGAAGAAGCAGCCATTTGTGATGGGCAAGAAGGGCTTGAGCTCTCTCCTCTTCAAGCTAAGAGACAACCCAAGACCCTCCTCCTCCTCCTCCTCTTCCTCTTCTTTTTCATCATCGTCGTCTTCTTCTTCATCTTCCTACAATTACAAATACTACTTTTGTTACCCTCCTCCTCCTTCTTCATGGCCATGGCCTTCTTCATGCAAGGACCCGAAAACCAACTCCTTCCGCGCCCACGCCTCCGCCGCCTCCTCCTTCTACAAGAACGCCAACTCCGTCTACGACAACTCCGCCTACTCCGTTGCCTCCCCCACCTCCGACGACACCGAGAGCCTCCTCCCCGGCTCCACGTACCTCCATGCACCGGTCCCGGTTCGGGTCCGGTCCGACCGGCTCTTATTCGAACCAGGCGCCACGACCCGGTCCATTGTGCACGCACGTCGCAATATCCACAACAACAACATCAACAAGAACAATATAGATAATATCATGAAGAAGAGGGAGGAGAAGAAGGAGGTGGAGGAGGAGGATGGAAAAGTCAACGCTGACACGGCGGGAGCGCCGTTCGAGGAGAGCTTGGCGTTGACCGTGGAGTCAATGGACCCGTATAGAGATTTCCGTGCCTCCATGGAGGAGATGGTGGTGGCGCATGCGGTAAGCGACTGGGATGGCTTCGAGGAATTGCTCGCGTGGTATTTACAAGCGAACGGTAAAAACACGCACGGATTCATTGTGGGGGCGTTTGTAGATCTTCTCGCGAGCTTCGCCTCCGCCTCCGCTTCTGCTACTGCTTCTGCTTCAGGTTCGGATTCGGATTCAGATTCGCCCTCGTCAACGCTCTCGTCGACGATCCCATTTGATCATGATATTGAGAAAGAGAACGTTGTCGCGTGTCGTGAGTAATTAATTTTGATCTACATGAAGAGATTGTTCTTCGATCTCGGGCTTTAATTTATCTTCTTCTTTTTTTCTTTTTTTTAAGGGATCGATCATCTTAAATTATTATTATTGTATTATACCATTATACGTACGTGCAACTGTGCAAGTAAGTCTCCTTTTTTTTCTTTTCTTTTTTTTTTTACTTTTTATTAATTTTTCAGTGCATGCAAGTAGGTTAATTTTATGTGATATAGTACCAGAGCATAAAGCGTGAGAGCGATCGAAATTTTAATTTACACAACTCTTTCTTAATTAAATTTAATGATTAATATTGGAGATTTAAAATTTAAAATTTAATTATTGTTTATTTTTAATTTAATTTTAAAAAATTTAAACAATATATTGGATTCATACTCAATATCTTCATTAGAAATAATGTGACATTGATTAGCTCGATCCAAATAAAGTTCTTCCATTTGAGAAATCAAAACATATTTTGAGTTCTTAATGACCCAATTGGAAAAAAAAAATATAGATTTGGATAAACTAATTACAAGAAACGTAAAGTTTAATCACTGATGACCAGTAGTGTAATATTTTAAATAGTATTAAATTACTACAAGAAGAATATTGTACTTTCTCTAGGAACAGCTCTTTATCAGTGTAAAAAGGAAAAGGTAAAACAAATAAATAAATAAATAAATAAATAAATAGAATGCATGGGAAATGCCACAACTCGATTAGGCCAATAATGTTTGCACGCCAATCAAATAAATAAATAATATTTTCACCTATATATAGTATATGGAGCCAACTTTTTTTTTTTTTTTTTTCATGAATATAAAAGAAAAAATATTAGATAAATTTGTTTATAAAATATGGTGCCAGCTTTAAAAGTCGTGACAGCAATTTAGCCCAGTTTATACATGCATGAACTATCGTTTTATTGAAATAAAAAGATACAGTTTTTCATTTTTCAAAATCAACGAATTGATAAAAATTTTCAAAAGCATCAATCATTAGTTATTTACAGCAGTGCTCTCGTTGACAAATTTGAAAACCCTTGTTTAATTTAGAGAAACTTTTTTTTTTTCCTTTTTCTTTTTTTTTTTTTTTTATTGAACCTCTCTTTATAGATTTGAGGTGTCAAATATATATATATTTATATATATATACACTGGAATTATATTGACTAATGACAAGTGTCGGTATTTTTTCAAGCAGTATTTTTTTTTTTATTTTTAACAACACTTAAAAGTGTCGCTATAGCATAGTTTTATTGTAGTGTTTTTATTTTTTACATGCCCACACATATATATACAGGCAAAAATTAAAATATACAAGCTATTTATATCTCCTAAGTAAGAATTTAAGTGCTCATTAATACGGAGCCGTATCTACCTCATGCCGTATCGTGCTAATAAAATATCAGCACGATATAGTTTTCGTGCCGATGATACAGTTCAAAACACTTTTTTCTTTATATTAACCAGTAATTTTTTCATTTAAGTTTAAAATATTTGATAAATACACATAATATATAAACAATTAGAATATATTATTGCTAAAGTAAATAAATATTTTATATCATTATTTGTCGGTATAAAAATATTTTTTATGACCAGCACACATTGATCGACACGATGCGGCAAGTATCGTGTCGTACCATAAATTTTTGGCAGGACTCTGTGCCAGGATATTTAAATCCTTGTTTGTAAGATTTTTTCACATCATTACCTACGCAAAATAATATAGGTATAATTTGTAGTTTAAAGGAGACACGAAAGCCCTAATTTTTTATTAAAAAAGTCACAACATATAGCTAGCAAGATAACCTTAGATTGTGCATATTTATATTTCTTTTTAGAATCAAGATCATAAGAACCATTCGAAGGAAAGAAAAAAAAAAAAGTTTTCAGAAAAATGCATAAAGAGAAATTAACTCATTTAATAGTCATAAATTCTAATTAAGTGGTGTTGTTACATGTACGTATGATTTGTATGGTAATATGTTTTATTGTATGATGATCAACTCTCAAGGGGGGGAATCATACATGCACCTTGAAAATATTAATGAGTAAATTCCATTTGATGCAACAAATAAATAAAACCAACATTTTAGCAATTTAAGCTTTTTGGAAACTTAATGACTCAGGTATGTATGTAAAAAAAAAAAAAAAAATTAAGGATCTCCAAGTACCACAAGTAAATCAATTTAAATTGAGACTGCGATGATATTAGTATGATCGAACTATCATATCAACACTATTTTGATTCAGTATTCCTGTTAACACTATAACAAAATTAGATTATATGGACATATATTTGTGACATTTTTTTACAAGTGTCCCATTTATAGTCCATCTATATCCAAAATTAAATTATAGGGACACATTTTTAGGACACATTATAATAATGTGTCGCTATACACCCTAGCGACGGCACATATAGCGACACTAATGACAAGAGTCGGTATTTTTTTCAACTGCATTTTTTTTAGTATTTAGCAATACTTAAAAATGTCGCTATACCATAATTTTATTATAGTGTAATAATAATTAATTATCGTTTACGAACGTCAATACACCTTAGAATTCATATCTATTAGTCAAGGTGCTTTAATTGGTCAGTTGTTTAAGCCAAAATACAATTTTATTTTTTTTTAAAAAACAATTGTTCTCTATAAAAGCCAAATACCAGGCATTTGCATGGAGATTATTCTCGTTAAATAAAATAATATTTTATTTTTTATTTTTCTTTCTTTTTTATGAAATTAATTATTATTAGTAAAAATATTTTTTTAGAGAGAAAAATGGCAATCTATCCGTTTTATTCAATAAATAATTAAATTTAGCTACAGCAGTTGAGAAAGGCAGGCCTTGGACGAAAATAAAAAATAAAAAAATAAAAAAATAGATAAAAAATGATGGTGCTACAAGTTTATTATATAAAATAAGTGTTATTAATTTTTTTTTTCCAATTTTGGGCGGGATGATTTAGGCCTATGGGCCTTTTGGCCCATTAACAGCTAACTCAATTCCCTTTTAGTCCCATATCGATTTTTGATGCTTATGATTTATTAAAATATATAAGCGAAAATATGGCGTCTAATCACGAGCTCGGTTGTGGTGCGTGTATGTCGCGAGCGTTTACCGAGCTCGTTACGTCGTCTGGGGGATGACAGACAAAATTATGGAGCGTGATTAACGGTCTGGATTGATTCTAACACACAAGGTTGCTCTTTGAATCAACGGCTGTAGATGAGCGTTCTCAGCTGTCCCGATTAGGGATAGTGTTAGGAAGGTGTTCTGACAGACTCTTCTTCCCCACCATTTTTTTTTTTTTTTTTTCAGGTTATATATATATATATATATATATATATATATATATATATATATATATTTTCAGGCACATAACTTACGAAATAAATGGCATAGATCTGGTGTAATAATTTTTTTGATAAGTTTTTTAAGAAAAAGATAACACGTTATCTGTTTTTTTTTTTTTTTTTTTCAGCCACATAACTTACGAAATAAATGGCATAAATATGATGCAATAATTTTTTTGATAAATTTTTTTGATAGGTCTGGTGCCAACTTTAAAAGTCGTGAGAGCAATTTAGCCCGGTTTATACATGAACTATCGTTTTATTGAAATAAAGAGATACAGTTTTTTCATTTTTCAAAATCAACGAATTGATAAAAATTTTCAAAATCATCAATCATTAGTTATTTATAGCAGTGCTCTCGTTGACAAATTTGAAAACCCTTGTTTAATTTACAGAAACTTTTTTTTTTCCTTTTTCTATTTTTTTTTATTGAACCTCTCTTTATAGATTTGAGGTGTCAAATATATATATATATATACATTGTAACTATATTGACTAATGACAAGTATCGGTATTTTTTTCAAAAATAATTTTTTTAGCTTTTAACAATATTTAAAAGTGTCGCTATAGCATAGTTTTATTGTAGTGTTTTTTTTTTTACATGCCGACACATACATACAGGCAAAAATTAAAATATACAAGCTATTTATATCTCCTAAGTAAGGATTTAAGTGCTCATTAAATACGGAGCCGTATCTACCTCCTGCCGTATCGTGCTAATAAAATATCAGCACGATATAGTTTTCGTGCCGATGATACAGTTTAAAACTCTTTTTTATTTATATTAACCAGTAATTTTCTCATTTAAGTTTAAACTATTTGATAAATATACATAATATATAAGCAATTAGAATATATTATTACTAAAGTAAATAAATATTTTATGTCATTATTTGTTGGTACAAAGATATTTTTTGTGATCGAACACGAACTCGCTGACGAACAGCGAGTTGAATTGCCACTCCTACATGCACCTTAAAACACCATTTTAGTGACAATTGTCTTGAAAATATTAATGAGTAAATTCCATTTGATGCAACAAATAAATAAAACCAACATTTTAGCAATTTAAGCTTTTTGGAAACTTAATGACTCGGGTATGTATGTAAAAGAAAAAAAAAAAAAATTAAGGATCTCCAAGTACCACAAGTAAATCAATTTAAATTGAGACTGCGATGATATTAATATGATCGAACTATCATATCAACATTATTTTGATTCAGTATACCTGTTAAAACTACAACAAAATTAGATTATATGGACACATATTTGTGACACTTTTTTACAAGTGTCCCATTTATAGTCCATCTATATCCAAAATTAGATTATAGAGACACATTTTTAGGACACATTATAGTAATGTGTCGCTATACACCCTAGCGACGGCACATATAGCGACACTAATGACAAGCCTCGATATTTTTTTCAGCTGCATTTTTTTTAGTATTTAGCAATACTTAAAAGTGTCGCTATAGTATAATTTTATTATAGTATAATAATAATTAATTATCGTTTACGAACATCAATACACCTTAGAATTCATATCTATTAGTCAAGGTGCTTTAATTGGTCAGTTGTTTAAGCCAAAATACACTTATTTTTTTTAAAAAAAATAAAAAAATAATTGTTCTCTATAAAAGCCAAATACCAGGCATTTGCATGGAGATTATTCTCCTTAAATAAAATAATATTTTATTCTTTATTTTTCTTTCTTTTTTTTGAAATTAATTATTATTAGTAAAAATGTTTTTTTAAAGAGAAAAATAAATAATTAAATTTAGCTACAGCAGTTGAGAAAGCCAGACGTCCGACGAAAATAAAAAAATAGATAAAAATGATGGTGCTACAAGTTTATTATATAAAATAAGTGTTATTTTTTTTTTTCCAATTTTGCGCGGGATGATTTAGGCCTATGGGCCTTTTGGCCCATTAACAGCTAACTCAATTCCCTTTTAGTCCCATATCGATTTTTGATGCTAATGATTTATTAAAATATATAAGCGAAAATATGGCGTCTAACAACGAGCTCGGTTGTGGTGCATGTATGTCGCGAGCGTTTACCGAGCTCGTTACGTCGTCTGGGGGATGACAGACAAAATTATGGAGCGTGATTAACGGTCTGGATTGATTCTCACACACAAGGTTGTTCTTTGAATCAACGGCTGTAGATGAGCGTTCTCAGCTGTCCCTATTAGGGATAGTGTTAGGAAGGTGTTCTGACAGACTCTTCTTTCCCACCAATTTTTTTATTTTATTTATTTTTATTTTTTTTCGGGCACATAACTTAGAACTACACTTTTGCGGCATAGACGAAGAGTGTTCGGAATAAATGGCATAGATCTGGTGTAATGATTTTTTTGATAAGGTTTTTAAGAAAAAAATAACACGCTATCCGTTTCATTCAATCGGTAACTGAATTAAGCACAATAAGTGAGACAACTAGGTTTCTAGAAGAAAAAAAAGAAAAAGGGTGCGCTCCCGCTTCATTCAATCGGTAACTAAACTAAGCACAATAAGTGAGACAACTAGGTCTCTAGAAGAAAAAAAAAAAAAGTGCGCTCCATTGGACTGCCCAATGCGCAAGCTCACTACTAACTTTCGAAATCGCGCGGAGAGATTCCCTTGATAAGTGATTCCCAAATGATAGCTTCAGAACTATAAAAAGGAGAGAGAACAATTAAAGAACAATTAAAGAGAAGGAAAATTTGCGGCGTAGACGAAGAGTGTTCGAAATAAATGGCATAGATATGGTGCAATGATTTTTTTGATAAGTTTTTTTAAAAAAAGATAACACGCTACCCGCTTCATTCAATCGGTAACTGAACTAAGCACAATAAGTGAGACAACTAGGTCTTTAGAAGAAAAAAAAAAAAAAAGTGCGCTCCCGCTTTATTCAATTGGTAACTAAACTAAGTACAATAAGTGAGACAATTAGATCTCTAGAAAAAAAAAAAAAAAACAATGGTGCGCTCCATTGGACTGCCCAATGCGCAAGCTCACTGCTAACTTTCGAAACTGCACGGAGAGGTTCCCTTGATAAGTGATTCCCAAATGGTAGCTTCAGAACTAGAAAGAGGAGAGAGAACAATTAAAGAGAAAGAAAATTTGCTAAAATTTACATTACATTTAGTTGGTTCGATTAACAAGAACCACCAAATTTACATGGAACAGTCACAATCACTTGCACATATATATCACTAATGCCATATGTAGGATTCTGTACCTGAGGAGGCAATAGATGCAGATCCATAATCTTAGTACAACTTCATAAAAGCCAAATACCAGGCATTTGCATGGAGATTTCCTCTTTCTTTCTTTCATTTTTTGATACACTAACTGTAGATATTGGTGCTATTGCACTACACAAGTTTTTTATATAAAAAATAATTTCTCTTATTATATTAATATATTATATTAATATAATAGGTTTTAAAAATTAATAAATTGGCCTATTAGCTCAGCTGGTTAGAGCGTCGTGCTAATAACGCGAAGGTCGCAGGTTCGAGACCTGCATGGGCCAATTTATTTTTATTTTTTCATTTTTTGTCAAAACAAATCCAGCCCAAATTCCAAATCTATGGGCCTCTTGGCCCATTAACATCTAACTCAATAATTCCCTTTTAGTCCCATATCGATTTTTGATTCCAATAATTTATTAAAATATATAAGCGAAAACATGGCCACTAATTCGAGCTTGTTTGAACTCAAATGAGTTCAGCGAGCGTGATCCGCTGTCACACTGTCTGCGGGATGACGCGCATAATTTGTTCGGCGTGATTAACGGTCTTGATTGATTGATGATTATCAAATCAACGGCTGTAGATGAGCGTTCACAGACCTCCCCGTGTCTGACAGACTCTTCCCCCAGCAAATTTTTTCGTGTTCTTCCCTTTTTTTTTTTTTTTTTTTTTTAAACCTCATGTTTCATATTACCAGGGTTTTCTTTTTTTTTTTCTTTTCTTTTTATTTCTAAAGAGTAATAATAAATAATACAATTAGTTTGTTTATCAAAGAGTCGAATACTGACGAGCCAGTTAAAATATCGACCAGAAAATTTTAACTTATGTTAACGAGCCAACTAATTGACTCAAAAATATCAAGTTCAATTATTAGCCTTTAAATAAATAAATTAGAATGTTAATCTAATAATTAAAATTTTAAAAATATAAAAACTTTTATATTTAAATTGACTTATTATTCAAATAGTATAAATATATTCGAGTTATATCGAGTCGAACTCCTAATTCATGTTTGACTCATTTATTAAAATGAGCGATCGACCTCGGACTCACTTCGAGCCGACTCGCGAACACCAAGCTGGAGTGCCAACCCTACACATTCTCAGAATTACACTTTTGCGGCTTAGACAGAGAGAATGACTAACAAAAATAAACGACATAGATCTGATGCAGTGGTTTCCTTGACAAAGAGGTACATTTGATGAAGGGCAATAAGTGATTTCCATCTGGTAGCTTGAGAACTAGAGAAAAAAAGAAAAAGAAAAAAAGAAGATTTGCTAAAATTTACTTTACATTTAATTGGCTAGATTAATAAGAACCACCAAATTGACATGGAACAGTCACAATCACTACGACATCACTAATGAATACTTACTTACAAGCTGCAAATATATATATATATATATATATATATATATATATACACACATAAGTTTATCTACCACACTACCAGCCATATATAGGACTTTGTACCTGAGGAGGCAATAGATGCAGATCCATAGAGTGCTGCTTACTGTAACCGCGCGTGGCAGGTATTGCCCCCGTAGCCAACCTTAATATCTCACTACCTGTGAAGCAGTAATGCGCGAATGCTAGTCCCCCATCCACAACCTCCGACAGAGTCGGCATTCGAATCGATTTATTCGCATTGTTCATTTGTTTTTCATTGTTATTTAAAATCTTGTCGAGCTCTGAATACTGCATGAATCTCTGGGTCGCGGCCTCCCACGATAAGGTGTGTCTCTGCTCGGGGGTGAGTGGTTGGGGCTCGCGGGCCATGGCCTCTTTCACTCTCGCGACAAAGTCTTCTGATGTTTTGTAGGTTAAGCAGTTTGGGAAAGATTTGAAGAAGTCGTTCGATGGGTGGTCGGCGCAGACGACGAATTTGCCCATAGCAAGGGCCTCTGCTGTCGCGGTGCATAGGACGTCACTGACACTTGGGTTGACGAAAACCTTGTACCTGAAAATGTAGTGAAGGAGTAAATTATCATAATCATAATTTTTGAAGAAAAAGAGAATTAAGGCAAGTTAACCATAAAACTTCACTAACATTTTTTGGTTTCAATTCGGCATGCCCATTCTGTGTGGTGAAAAAAAAAACTAACCGACTTTTTGTCCCCTTCCAATTTGACTCAAATAGTTTGGTTTGGTACAAACACTCAACAACAACTTGATGTTATGGTGAGTTGAGAGTTCCCTCTCTTTTGCCAAATCAAATTTTGACAACCAAATTTAAATTTTTTCTTTTGCACCAAATCAAACTTTTAGTGAGTTCTTATCATTTTAACCTATTTGATTTCCCACGTCATATTGATCCCTTACCCTTGAAGAGAATCATCAGCATGATCTCTTCCCTTTAGAAAATTAACATTTAAGTCAAACTTCTTGGCGGCGGATTGGACTGCATGTGAATCTTCACCATTTCCATATACGTCGATCTTGAACCACTCCAATTCAATCTTGCGTCTCGCCAACAAATCAATCAATTCCCTGTAACCTTTCGCCCACACCATCTTCCCGAGAAAGTACGCCCCCTTGGGAAACGCCTGCTGCCCTCGCTCCCTTTCAGCTGCTATTTTCTCGCCAATTATAAGGAATTTCGGGTTTACACCATGGACGTTGCAAATAACGGACTTTGGTAAATCTTGAGTAGCTGTAGAAAGACGCAAGACCTGCAATGATGGCCATAATTTGATGGGTTAAAGGGAGTTATATTAGATCTTTCACTACTCAATGCCCTGGAAAAGGGCAAGACATTGTCTGCACCAGGTGTTCCGTGTCAGTCGAGCACTGCCCACTAAGCCACATTAGTTTTGGAGTGTACAGAGGAGTAGTTTTGGGATAGGATTGGCCCTCAACCCAATTTTACCTCCTCGAGTTGCATCCACTGTTTTAAATTAATTTCATAAATGAAATTTAACATGTAAAACAAATGCTTAGTAGTTCACTGCCTAACTTGGCCTCTTTACACTCATTTCATCCCTCCTAATATGTCCAACCTTGTAGTTATGGCATTTTGAATCTAATTGGGATTTTCATGCCACTAACTGGAATCAGTAGGCAGCGCACACAAGTTCGCACAGCGACCAGATGGAGGATACACCATAGCCTAGAAGTACGTAACTATCACAAACAATGAAAAAACCACTGCAACTAAAGGCACGAGATAAATCGCACATCAACCAGAAACAACCAAGGATAATTAAAATGGTACCTTGTGACAATATGCTCTGGCGACCAGGTTGTTAATATGCTTAACAAAGAAAGCTTGTATAGCCCCATTTTTCTCCCTCTTAATATACTCTAAGTAATTTGTGTGGACAACACCAATAACATGATTGAATTTGTCAGACCAACGCTTTCCATGATGGTACCAGTTTAGGTGCTCAGGTTCTTCCAGTACAGCAATATCAGCATCTTTTGAGGGAATAAATTGTGAAGTATCCCCAGCAGGAATAATGCTTCGCCTTTCTTTCGCAAACTGTTTATCAGATATAATACGCAATGTTAAGTTGGGGACTCATTGAATTCATGCGAGACAATTGGTTTTCTACTGTATAAAGCTTGTTTAATAGGGTAATTTTTAATTCTGTTCTAGGAGGCACTTTTGAAAGTTAAAATTTTGAAAGGATATATTATATAACTAGATAATTGTCCAGGAGTAATGTGAAAATGTCTCGTCTATCAAAATATGGCATTAAATATTGCACTGAGATGCTACCTTTCCAGGATAAAAAGAGATCTTGAAATCCGCCTTAAATCCCACTCTTTCCTCCAGCCAGTTCCGTATATAAGCTTCCTGTTCTTCTGGAGAACTAAAAGTTATATTGTTAGGGTAAACCAGCTCCTGGTCAGACTTGCAAAGCCAAGGGACCACCAAGGTCACGTCTTGCTGGGTGGTTTTAGCCAAGTATGCAGCACGAAACAATGGGTTTACAGAAGTTCCGGTCATCCACGGAAGACTTGCCGTCGTTACGATTGCAACATGTCGTTTCTCGTCTGATCTCTCATGTTTAGATGAGTTATCCCAGAAGCCACCTTCATAGTGATGCCCCGTGCTTTGTAGCACACTGGCTATTCTTAAATCGAGCTCATCAGCAATGTTCTCATTTCCAACTAAGGATAATTCACTGGCAGAAATAGAATTGCACACTATCTGATCTTTTTGCCTATTGCACAAGGCTTCCACTACTTTGTTGCAGAAATCTACACAAAATATAAACACAGGGAGAAAGCACCGTGTTATCATCAGGTCGAGACAAGACAGAAAATGTATGGTTTAGCTAATAACACTGCTGAGGTTTGTTACCAAAGCAGGACAAAACCCAAAATCTATATGCCAAAAGGAACTGCTATGGGCAAAAAGATAGTTTTCCCTCTTTTTATGATCATGTAATAAGAAATAGAATTAAAAGAAAAACATGGATTCACAGGTTCAGCTAATCATAAGTTGACATTGCTGAACAAGTTACTAAAGAATATATAAAGTAGTTTCAAGAGACAAAATGAAATCCAACATGCCATACAAGTGTAGTGAAAAAATATGACCTCACCGAGGAATGGGATTTTGTTTTCATACCTCGTCTTATACCAAGTTGATCAAACAGTGGCCCAGATTGCTTAACCAAATAAGCCAAAAGTTCAGGTACATCCAATGGAGGCACTTCCTGCATTAAATCACAAGAATTTGTTAGAAAATCCATCAAACTAGAATCTCTATTATTAAGCACTACAACTAGGTACTGCAATAAGATCAATTGTAACTACCAACTACAAACTTTTCCTAATTTGTCATGAAAATGATAGATCGATAGCATTGGTCATCACAACAGATATCATCAATACTAAAATATCAGGAAGCACCATGATATAAGAAAAGTATACTTTAGCTAGAAAACCTAGAATAGTTATGATAATATCAAAATCCAGTTCATTTCAAATTCTCTTTTCATGTAAAGATCTTTCGATTGACACGAGAACTGACCTAAAAACCAAAAGCAGACAAAATTATACACATTAATTTCTTTTATGTTACTAAACGCTGTTTAGTCATTGTAGGAGGGACTGTTCAGAAAAGGAATCTGATTCATCAAGACAAATTAGCGGAGAAAAAAACCTAGCGTCTGCTTTCTCTTGAGACTAGTACATTATTGCATAGACTGGGAAGATCAATATAGTATAAAAATAATTAAAAAGGCTCCAGATAAGTTAATCACAAACCTTGGATTCTTGA
Source organism: Tillandsia leiboldiana (assembly GCA_029204045.2). Classification (NCBI taxonomy): domain Eukaryota; kingdom Viridiplantae; phylum Streptophyta; class Magnoliopsida; order Poales; family Bromeliaceae; genus Tillandsia; species Tillandsia leiboldiana. The sequence continues at coordinate 33,514,936 of CM055073.1, read as the reverse complement.
GGCTTCATACAGATTGATCTCTGCAATCAAAGACAAAGTGCAACACTGGATAAATACAACTCCTATCTCAATTATAATATCCAAAGATTGGATATGTAACAGAGAGAAAAGACATGTAACACAGATAATAATACAGCAATCATAAACAGGTTGCCTGCATCCTGGGGCTACTAAGCATGAGAAACCATATATAAACATTCAACTAAGCTACAGATGATATCCAGAATAATTCACAATTAAGCAGACGAGTAATCGCCAATTTACTCATCATTAGGCCAGTGTTGCATTCATGAATAACTACACTGAACAGGGACTACCTAAAGCACCCTTCAAACACTCAATTGCAAACCTCAAAGGAGCCAATTTGTAGCTAAATACTCTACCTAATCAGTAATTTTAGCTATCAAAGCACTAATTCATGATCATGAAAGCAAACAGAATAAGGAGATAGGGCGAAATTACCAAGCTTAATTTCACTTTGTCCATGAACTCATTGCTCTTTAAATTCCACAAAATATCACTCGATTGGCTCTTCCGCTCGAACTCCTTCAACCCCGTCTTCAGCTTCCGAATCAGATCCCACTCCTCGCCCTTCCACCGCACCCTCCTCCTCCTACTCCTCCGCCTCTCCCGATCTCGCCCCTCCCTTACGAGATCGATTACTCCGCTAAACTCATCCACCTCCGCCGCGATAGCGTTCCTGATGGCGGAGAGATCGATCCGGATCGAGGCCTTAGGGTTCCACCTCTCCAGAACCTTCCTGCTAAACTCCGGCGACGAGTACGCGCGCCGGATCTCCGAGAGCTTCGGCTGGATCCTCTTCACGATCTCGAGCTCCGCGATCGAGGACGACGACTCCGTCGCCGCCGACCAAGACGACGATGACGACGACGCCGCCGCCGCCACTGAGAGCGCGGACGCGGAGTGGAGGAGGTTCTCCAGCTCGCGATCGGCGAGGGACTTGAATGAGCTCGCCCGGGCGCGCATGCGGCGGAGGTCGGCGTCCGCGGAGTCGCGCACCTCGCGCCACCCCTTGGAGAGGAAGGAGATCGCCTTCTCCGCCGTGTCCGTGCCGAGGTTATTCATGGCTACCTCGAATGCGAGATCTAGGGTTAGGGTTTTGTGTGGGGACTTCGTCGTCCCCTTCGCTCTCTCTCCTCTTTCCTTAGAATGTTATCGTGAGGAGCGAGAGATCGAGCGAGAGAGGAAAATGGTGATGAAAATGGTGAGGGGACAAATTATTGCTGGACCATGGTCCACCATAGACCGGTGCCCTACATATAATTATAAAATAAAAAATATAAATTCAAATTATAAAAGAAATATATATTAATTAATTAGTATGTTTAAAGAGCAATGCTACATGTACACCCCGAAGGGGTGTACATCATACACCTCCACCATTTTAATGGTGACGATATTTTTTTACGGGTCACATCAAGTGACCCATCATCACACCCCCACCCTTAGATGGGTGGGGTGTATGATGTACACCCCGAAAGGGGTGTACACATAGCATTTTTCATGTTTAAAAATGTGGTAAAAATTTATAGAGAGCCCCCTTCCAAATTTCAAACTCTTGTTATTACATGCCCCTCGACTTTCATTTTTTTAAAATTAAGTGATTTTAGTCAAAAAAAAAAAAAATTAAATGTAAATGTTCTAATTTTTTTAGTAAAATAAAATTAGACTAATTTTTATCTAAAATACTGTATATTCTTATGATTATTTGATAACTAATTAAAATAACTTGCAAAATAGGCTCTAAAATTTCAAAAAATGGTGTTGTCAATGACGTGGTGGACCCGGTTCATTGAAAAATGTTTCTGTTACGCCTCGGGATGCCTCGTTGGTCCTCGAAGATCTCGTGGGCCCGATTATGCTGACGTGGCATAGTCCGAGGGAACCTCGTGGGGCCGGTTGTGCTGACGTGGCAGAGCCTGAGAGGGTGGAGATCGCGCGCTCTTTAGCGACGTGGAGAATTTTTATTGGCTACAGTAATATGGGGATCGTATGAAGAATATTCTCCGGTGAATTTCCAACCAACGGCGAGGATTTAGCCCTCAACTAGTGGCTATGATTGAGTGCTTTTTATTATTATTATTATTATTATTATTATTTTATTTTGAAAAAAAAAAATTGAAAAAAATAACTATGCACATCTCTTTTCAGCTTCTAGAACATTTTTTCTAGTCTTAAAAATGATGTTATTTTTAGTAAATTTGGTTATTATTTATTTACTTAATTTAATCAGATCCAATAAACAACGTGTTATTAAACAAAACAAGAGTTAGTTAACATAAGTTTTTATTTTGAATCAATAATAAAAATATGATCAAAATATAGGGCATGACAAGTATTTGTTAGAATAATACATTTTATAATTATGAAGCATCACTTTCACGAAAACTCTAGTGTGCACAAAATATATTGTACTAACTTTTTTCCAATAATTGCTTGCATAATAATGCTTAAACAACTTAATTTTTTTGTGTGTTTTTTTTATATACAAAAAATAAAAAAATAAAAAATTTGTGATGTTATTCGTATCGGTCATTATTTTTTTTATTTGTCAAAATACAGAACAATATTTTTCACTAATTTTTTTTAAAAAAACTATGAAGTGTGTGATTCAGATGAATTAAACATGACATGTGATAACAACTAATCATGTACCTTTTTCTATCTCTCCAAACAATAGAGTTATCAAATAGTAATATTTTTAATATTTATATTTAAATATTCAATATTTTTTTTTATGTCTGAATTTAATTTTTTTTGATAAGTCGAAAATATAAATTTGAATTAAATTAAACGAAAGAAATTAACACTTTCTTTCATGTTTGAACTTAAAATTCAATGTGAATTTTAATTAAATAAAAAAAATAAAATATCTCAACGTGAGCTTTAAGTAAATAATAAAAAAATAAATAAATTTGAGTGCTACACAGAATTTTGATTTAGAACCTTCCATTATAATACCATAGGAAAATATAAAATTAATATTTTTAATATTTATGTTCGGTAGAAAGGCACAAAAAATTATAATTTTAAATTTTTCACTGTTATTTTTGTTTTTTGGTTACAGGACTAGCAGTTTATTCATCTTTGAGTAATACTACATATACATCCAAAATGGAGTGTATATCACACCCCCCACTCCATCATTTCGAAATGACCGATAAAATTCACCCCACCTTTGAATTGATGAAATATAAAATGTACACCAAGTGGTGTACAAGTACCATTAACCTTATATTTACTCCCTTATTAATGGCCAATTTCCACCATTTATGATTCTGGAAGCACCTGGCATGTTCCTTCATGTTCCTGAAAATCCCCCCCTAGATCTGGAGCTTTGAAATTCGTGCATTGGGAGCATCTCAAAAGACAAAAAAAGCGCGTTTCTAAATCAAACGTTGCTTTCTTTTGAATAATAACCCGAAGATAACTCCATTCAAATGGCTAATTTTTCTCATGCATGAATTGTACAATTTTTTTTTCTCACACCACAAGTTTTGGATAATTTATTTGTAGCCACAAGTCACTTTTTGTGAACGGTATCATAAGCTCCGTAGTTTTTACTAAATTTATGTAAAATTATGTTTGAGTACCCTATTGTTGGATTATGTAAAATTATGTTTCGAGTCGATATCACGATATTCAACTCTGTGACGGATTGAATATATCAGATTTGATCCTAATTTGATCTAATCTTGTTCCTAAATATTATGAATGATGTAGAAATATTTTAAAAATGATATCGACGACGAATTGGAAATTCGAATGGACGGTAAAGATCGTTTTCTATTAGAATTGGATTTTTAGAATTATATTAACTCTTATGATTCATCTTTTATTTTTTCGGATCAAGATGTTTGATGGTGTTATTCGGACGGTTTCTAATGTTCGACATGTTCCTGCACTTCGGAAAAGTCTTCTATCACTTAAAAAAATTTGCAAACAATGGTTTAAATTCATCGGCGAGAAAGATTACTTGAAGGTATGTCAAGATTGTTTGGTGTTGATTGAAGGAGAGCAAGTAGGTGGTCTTTATAGATTAGTGGGCGAGACTCAAGTTGGAGAAGCGGTTGTTGCAAGCGCAAAGGTGGAGTCTTCAATGATGTGGCATCGCCGTTTAGGACACATGAGCGAGCGCGGATTGCAGGTATTATCCAACCGTGAACTTCTTTCAGGTTACAAGTCCGCGCCATTAGATTTTTGTCAAGATTGCATCTACTAGAAGCAACGAAGATTGTCTTTTTCTCTATCACATCAAAGAAGTAAGAAGCATCTCGAGTTGATTCATTCAGATACTTGGGAGTCGCCCAATACTTCGTTAGGCGGATGTTCTTACTTTATTTCATTCGTTGATGATTACTCCCGGAAGGCTTGGGTGTATATTCTAAAGCAAAAGTCCGATGTGTTTGAGACTTTTAAGAAGTTCAAAACTCTTGTGGAGAATGAAAAGGATTTAAAAATTAAGTGCCTACGTTTTGATAACGGAGGGGAGCTAGTATTGTTCAAAAGAATTTGACGAGTTTTGTATTGAGTATGGAATTAAGCGACATCTCACGGTACCCGGTATACCGCAACAAAACGGTGTAGCGGAGAGGTTAAATAGAACACTCATAGAGAGGGCCTGTAGCATGTTGAGTACCTCAAAACTCGACAAGAGATTTTGGACGGAAGCCGTAAGCACAGCTTGTTATTTGATTAATCGAACGGCGACAAAATCGTTTGGTTTGGAAATTTCTGAAGAAGTCTGGAGCAGCAAGTCCGTTGATTACTCCTATCTTCGTGTCTTTGGATGTGATGCTTATGCGTGGACACCGAAGGAGAACATGTCAAAATTGAATAAGAACTCTCGGATGTGTATATTTCTTGGCTATGCGAAAGGTGTTAAGGGGTATCGATTGTGGGACCCTACTACCCACAAAATAGTTGTAAGTCGTGACGTTATCTTCAATGAAGGGTTCTTTCAATGCACCAAGGAAAAGCAAAATGATGATGCTATGATTTCAATTGAGCTTTTTGAAGCGCGCGATGAGGTGCAAGTTGAGCAAGCACAGCAGGACGATGAAGTGGTTGATGATGAACCAGACTTGGAATTTTCGCAATCATCTGAAGATACAAATTCACCGGTAGAGTCGCCAGCAGATTCCGGGCGTCCTAGGAGGGTTATTAGACCTTCTGCGATGTATAATGACTATATTACTTCATTTATTCTTTCTGCTAACCATGTTAGTGCATATGTTGCTTTGGCGGAGGAAGATGAGCCGACTTCGTATAAGAAGGCTTGTGAGTCGACCGATACTGGAAAGTGGCAATGCGCGATGGAGAAGGAGATATACTCAATTCGAAAGAACATGATTTGGAAACTTGTTGATTTGCTGAAGGGAAGGAACGCGATTGGATGTCGGTGGGTGTTTAAGGTGAAGAATGATACAGATGGGAATATGGAGAGGTTCAAGGCAAGATTGGTGGTGAAGGGATATGCTCAGAAGCTGGGAATCGACTTCGATGAGATCTTCTCACCGGTGGTTCGTCTTACCACTATTCGGATTGTTTTGGCGATCGCGGCGGTCATGGATTTGGAGCTTGAGCGGATCGATGTAAAAACAGCATTCTTGGATGGTGACCTGGAGGAGGAGATATATATGTCGCAACCGGAAGGCTTTGTCGAAAAAGGTGAGTATTTGGTTTGTCGGTTGAACAAATCGTTGTACGGCTTGAAATAGGCGCCAAGGTGTTGGTACAAGCGATTTGATTCCTTCATTATGAGTTTGAGTTTTGATAGGCTTGAAGCGGATTGTGCATATTTCTGTGATTATAATGGCGGGAGCTTCTGTATTTTGTTATTATAGGTTGACAACATGGTGGTCGTCGGAAATAACAAAGGTCGGATATTTATCTTGAAAACTTAGTTAGCCGGTGAGTTCGATATGAAGGACTTAGGAACCGTGAATCAAATACTCAGGATGAAGGTACTGTGGGAGAGAAAGAATAGAAAAGTTTGGCTTTCACAGAACAGTTATGTGGAGAATGTTCTGCGGCGCTTCAACTTGCAGAACGCAAAGTTAGTTTCTACCCCGTTTCCTATTCATTTAAAATTGTCGGCCGAGCAATCACCGGATACGGAAGTAAAAAAGACCGACATGGCTCGGGTACTATATTCATTGGCAATAGGGAGTCTTATGTTTGCCATGGTGTGCATGAGACCCGACATTGCTCAAAAAGTGGGAGCAGTGAATCGGTATATGGCGAATCCAAGTTGTGAACATTGGAATGCAGTGAAGTGGATTCTCAGATATTTGAGAGGCACTGTGGATTTCTCACTCTGTTATGGTTCTGCAGGTTTGGAGTGCGTCGGATATGTGAATGCAGATTTTGCAGAAGATAAAGACAAAAGAAAATCTACCACATGTTATGTTTTCTCAATGAGCGGTGGTGCTATTACCTGGGAGTCGAAACTTCAGTCGGTAGTCGTTTTGTCGACGACGGAGGCGGAGTATATAGCAGTAACACATGCTTGTAAGGAGGCTATCGGGCTAAAAAGACTTTTAGGAGAATTAAAAGTGAAGCAAGATGTGGTAGGAGTGAATTGTGATAGTCAAAGTGCAATACACTTGGCAAAGAATCCGACGTTTCACTCTCGGACGAAACACATTGATATTCGTTATCACTTTGTGAGAGATGTGGTGGATGAAGGTTTTATCTCATTGTTAAAAATTCACACAGATGCGAATCCAGCGGATATTTTAAGGAAGCCGGTGACTCGAGAGAAGTTTAATTGGAGCATGACTTCTCTTGGTCTTGAAGCTACGTGAAGAGAGTGAGAATTTGACAAGATCTTCAATTTTATATTTTATGGAATTCGGCACATGTTTTTAAGTAGGAGAATTATTGGATTATGTAAAATCATATTTCGAGTCGATATCACGATATTCAACTCCGCGACGGATTGAATATGTTAGATTTGATTCTAATTTGATCTAATTTTTTCCTAAAGATTAGGGATGATTTAGGAATATTTTAAAGAGGATATCGATGACGAATTGGAAATTCGAATGGACGGTGGAAATCGTTTCCTATTAAAATTAGGTTTTAGAGTTATATTAACTCTTGTGATTCATCTTTTATTTTTTAGGGCTTCATTGAAAAATCTTATTTGAGAGAAAAAACGTGAAGAGCCTCCGTGAGAAAGTTTCTTGTAATCTAATTTTACTCCTTGTACTTTTGTGTCGTAGATTAATCGAAAAACGCATTGAGTCGATCTTGCCCGTGGACGTAGGTCGACACATTCTTGGTCGAACCATGTAAATCTTATGTCCTTATATTTTTTTATTCGTTTTATTTGCTTAGTTATTCTCGTGCTTATTTTCTACGATCGTTCTGGTTTACTTTCATCTACGAAAGATTCTATTTCCGCTGCGTTCGTGTGCTGTCTGGGTTGAGATATGCTCGGTAATCCCACGACCGGTTCCCCCTTCACTTATATCTAATATCTTAATCCAATGATACTACTATATATGTCTATAATATTTTATATGCTTGCAAAATAATTGATCGACGCGCTTGCATATAATGTGGAGGATATTATTATCTATCAATATTTTTTTAACATTATATAAGAAATTCGTGTATTTCACTGAAAGTGGAGAGGTATGAAATGCTTTTCTGCCGTAAATGTCCAGTTTTGTTGTTTGACTTATCGTAACTATACTTACGATCAAAATTCAAAATTTTTAAAATAGTGTAATTGACTTCAACCTATTCAAGATAGAAAAATTATTTACTCCCTCTGTCTCATCTCTTGCCTAACAAATAACATAATTAGAAAAACTTTAGTTCCATAAATGTACAAACAAATAGAAAAAAAAAAAGAAAAAAAAAATAGTTTTCCTGTAAAGTTTAGTTTGTTAAATTTCACCTTCCCTCCATGATAATATAATATAAGATACTCATCTAGGGATGTCAACGGGTCAGATTCGGCGCGGATTTTCAAAAGCCCGAACCCGAATCCGACTATCAAACCCGAATCCGAATCCGAATTCGACGAATTTTAAAAATTCATATCTAAATCCGAACCCGAACCCGAACCCGAAAATTCCCGAAATATTTTTTTTCCTTTTTTTTTACAATATTTCAAAATATATTATATTAAATTTAAATTTTTAAAATATAAATTTAAATATAATATCAAATATTTATATGCACATATATTATAAAACGTAAAATCAATTCTCGTTCGGGTCGGATTCGGATTCGGATTCGGGTTCGGGTCGGGTACAATCAAAATCCATATGCAAATCCAAATCCGTCGGGTTTCTATTTTTTATATTCATATCCGAATCCATATCCGTTTAATATCGAATAAATTCATCCCGTTCGGATTCGGATTCGAATAAAATTTTGGATATCCGTACCCATTGACATCCCTATAATCCCCTCTCTCTCTCTCTAATAATATTTTGAAAAATATTTTGGATTGTCAGTAATGCGGCATTACTGCAGAATATTTTGTAATCCTGACAGGATAACGTAAACCAAACAAGACAGTCAGGCTGCGTTTGGTTCGGGTATAAACGAAAATTGGTTATTCCTGAGATATTTATAAGTTCAGGTATAAGCAGGAATTAAAGTAATTTTGTGTTTGGTTTAGTATAAGAGTTGTACCGGGGATAAGAAAAATTATGTTTGGTAAGCTAAAGATGAATAAGAAAAATAGAGGGGATTAAGTTTTTAATTTAAGATAAAAATTTGACTGATATGATTTTAAATATTTAATTTAAAATATTTATTAAAAAATATATTAAAATTTATATTTTACTTATATATATAAAAGAATTATTAAATTTTTTTTGGTTTTTAAAAATTTATAAATTTTTAAAAATTCAAAAATTTGTATATAAAAATAGTTATAAATTTAAAAATTTTAAACATTTGGTATAAATTTGTATAGATTAATAAATTATAAAAAAATAAAAAATAAATAAATTTTTAGATTTATTAAAAAATAAAATTAAAAATTTTTAAATTTTAAAAATTAAAAAATTAAAAAATTAAATTTTAAAATTTATAAATTTAAATATCTTATAATTTTAAAAATTTTAATTAAAAAAAAAAAAAAAAGAAAAAAAGAAAGGTGGAACAAGCTGTTCCACCTTTTGGGGATACCGGATTATCCCGGGATAACCCGGTATGGGGGAACAGCTGTTCCCCCTTCCATTTTCCTGTTTGGGTATAAAGAGGGTATAATCCCCTTATCCCCCTATACCTGATACCAAATGCCCCCTCTCAGAGTTTAGTTCATGCCTCATAGTTTTCCGCTCGCCTATCGGTTGCTCTAACAGGTCGGGTCGGGTTTTTCGGCCCAACAATCGTAATTTGTGTCTTCGTGCCGTAAAAGCCCAAAATGAGCGTAGAGGCCGAGCCGTTTCCGACGAACTCAGGCCCTCCTTTTTCTTTTTGATGAGTATGGATTGGGCTAGGGCTCAAATGGAGCCCATTCTTAAACCTGACTTAATTAGCCTAATATAAACCTTAACTTTCATGATTAACAGATCTTATTTAGTTATTTATTAACCAATAATAATACGTATAATAATACGTAGGTATAATAATAATTCGTATAATACGGCCACTATAACCAAGTATCAAGTGTGTGTATATGTATATGCCAGTTGGCTTTTCATGTACGGAGACACATCCCACGCTTCCCTTCCCTCCTTTTAGGTAAAAATGTACGCAGACCCCCTCAACTACAGGGAATCTGAAACTGATCCCTGAACTTTACTTTTTTTTGATTGAGACATTTCAACTTTTATTTTTTTAAAATTAATTAATTTTAGTAAGCAAATTTGGAGATTTCCTAGGATTTATTAGTAATTTTATTAAATTTAATAATTTTAATTATTTATTAATTAAAGCAAGACGATTTGATGGTAAATGATGGAGTTATTAAAATTGATAAGATTAAAATATAATTAATTTTAAATAAAAAATAAAAATTAGATAAAATATACAGAGATTCTCTGTATTATAAATATTTTGAAATAATATTCGTAACTGTTTTTTTTATTGAGATCTCTTAACTTCTAATATTTTAAATTAAGTAGTTTTAGTCAAAAAAAAAAAATTAAGAGAAATCTATCAAATTTAGTAGTGATCATTTCAAATTTAATAATTTTAATTATTTTGCGACGAATAAAAATAGACAAATTAATGACTAATTTCCAAACAAGTATTGAATTTAATAAAACTTCTAATAAAACTAAGTATAAAAACTTAAATAAAAAAAAAAAGAAATTGAGAGTTCTCGAAAAGTGATATAGTTGAGGGGGTTCTTCAAACATTGTCACCCTCCTTTTAAATGCTCCCAACACCCTTTCTCTCTCCTCTCCCTCTCTCTCACTCTCTCTCTCTCCCACATTATAGAACACAACCAGGTAATATTAACTCCACCCAAAAAATTTCGCAAAATAAAACCATCGCATTCACATTATTCCCAAATAATTTCCCAATTATTTGATCTTGCGCATCGTTTTCGTTGTAATATGATCGCCATCGAATTCTTAATCTTCGCCTCGATGCATCAATTTTTATTTTTTCTCGCATTTTTTGGTGGGAATTTGATTTTTTTTTTGGGAGGGGGGGAGATTTTGTTGGGGGTTTTCGAAGTGTTTTTGGTGCGATTATGTGGTTAGGATTGTTTCGATGCTTTTCTACTCGTTGTTTTGGAGTTGGATTGAGGTTACTGTTGGATTGGCGATGTTTTAGATATCCGGTTTCTAGGGTTTTAATTTTAGGAGCGCAATGTGCTCTTCTAGATCTCGGGAGTATTGCGATCATTGTGATTAAGGCTTGCTTTGATCGCCATTAATGTCTACGGGGTAGTAATGTAGAGATTTGTGTAATGCCCTTGATTTCGGCGTGGATTTTGATGTGTTCGCAAAAAAAAAATGGGGGATTTCTAGGGTTTTCCCCTGATTGCGCTTTAGGGTTTTGGGGTTTAAGATCATCTCAAGTAATGCCTTGGAATTTCGCTTCAGATTTCTTTGTTTATGTGTGCATTTCCATGTTTTGCAGTGTTTGAAATTTGTTTTGGTGATTACTGTTCGTTGGAATGAATACTAGCACTTTGGGTTACTTGCATTGTTGTGTTCTTCACAGTTTTCGGGTTTCTGGTACAGGAACAAGAGGAAGATGTAGAAAAGATATGTTTATATAAGCGGAGGAGAAGCTATCCCTATAATTTTCCTCACTATGAGTCACCCTGCCAATCTCCCTCCTCGTTTCCCACTTCCAAACCGGAGTTCACTTCCCCGAACTCCGGATTCCCCGTCTGGAATTACGAATAGAGATGGTACATTGTTCACGCAACAGTATCGGTCACCCTCCCAAGCTTCATTTCTCACTGAACAACCGTCTTGGATCGACGACCTCTTGACCGAACCGGAGAAAATTCCGCCGGGAAGCTCTCTGCGGAGAGCTTCGAGCGATTCGGCTGTTATGTTGGATGTTTTGACTAGTTTCCATAGCCCAATTTTCCCAATTCAGGAAGATGATTCTATATCGAATGAGGATTCAGAACAATTGTCCGAAATTAAGGTGGAAGGTGAGATTGGGTGTGGGATTGAGGGTACCTGTGTATATGGCCCTAATTCGCCTAGGCAGAAGAGTCGGTTAACAACTTCGGAGAGCTCGATGGTGAATGCTGTTCTGGAAAATGTTCCTCGTAATCCTCTGCAGTACTTAACTGCTGATTTGGCGACTTGTTCAAACATTAGTGAGTCTAGTGTTAAAGTAGATGCAAATAGTGTTGCTGCTGATCCTGATCCAGAGAAGGCATCAAGAAGGTAATTAATTACTGTTCATCTGTATGTTCTTTATCTTTCTAACTTATTTCCATACTTAGTAGGCAATTGTCGTCTTTCACTAATATGAATATATTGTCAATGATGAATCTACTTAGATATGTTATGAATCGTTTGGAAGAAAATCTAACATGCTTTAAATATTGAACACATTTCATTCAATAGTTAATAACTTTTGCTCTTGCGGCTTACTCCAAATGCTGCCCAGATTGTTTAATATGTTTGACTTGCGGAAGATATGGACAAATTAGTTACTTAGGCAGTTCATGGCTGAGAAATAGAGTGGGGATAGTGGTAGATATGCTCAGTTATAGGTAAGATTAGTCAAATTAGTGCGAAAAATCTAATACAGTTTTACCAGGTACTAGATGCTGATGTCAGAGAAATGAGGAGTTCTTTTTGAGGCTCCAAGGTCATTAGCTCTTGCTCAGTTGTAACTCTACTTAGGAATTGAGAAGAATAATTAGTACAGAATGAACAGTAAATAGGATAGATCTCAGAACTGATTAATCATATTATTGAGCATATATAGAGTATCATGATTGATGAACTAACAATTTAACTGCAAATGTTGGGACTAACAGGAAAACAAGTACTGAATTGTTTTTTGCTGGTGAGTGAATGAGCCACAATGCAGGAGTTTTAAAGAGAGGAGAGAGCTGTGATTGCTTCTCTCATAGTTTTAGCTTTACAAATAATGGGGAGAGAGGGGTAATAAAAGATCCTTTGAACAAAATTGTTGGTGGCTTTCTACTTTTTATCTCCTGCAAATCGTGCCATCTGAAGTTATGACCAATTGGAAAATATCACATTTTTTAGTCATTCTGTTCAAATCAATTTTGCAGTTATTTTGACTGTTGATTGGTAGAGGATTCTTGTGCAAATCTTAGTGCAAGTGAGGGATTACTGATTCAGAATCATTGAGCCTATCAGAAATTTGGCATAGTAGCCTATATTAAGAAATAGTGTATTAGAAACAAGCATGTTCCCGACCTACTGGTTAATGACTTTTGCGGGCAAGCCTTGGTGTGTGGCAAGTTAACTCTTGATTTTGGTTAAGTTTTCCTATGACTTCTTGGTTTACAAGTCTAGCTGCAAAGAGAGGTATCAGCAGTATGGATTTATCACAAATTTCGTCCTTGAAGTCTAATCCTGATTTGAATTATGCTCTCACAGTTTTAAATTTCACACTTTAGTCCTTGAAGTTTGACCTGCACAAAAAATTAATTCCTTTTGTTAGTACACTGTCTTAGAAGAGATGTTATGTCAGAATTGTCGTTTTATGAGGTTGGCCCCGGCAGCAAGTGGTGCTGACTTGGCATTTTCTTAGACAGTAGACTGACAGAGCAATGAAATCTTTACACAGATCAAACTTCACCGACAAATGAATTGAAACTTTATAGATATATTGGAAATCAGGATGTATTATTTCTCATATTTTTCTTTGGTATGATGGTGCCAAATTTGGCTTTTTCGCCCAAGTGTTGCATCATTTGCAAGTTCAAGAAAGTACTATGTTTGAGATTTGATCGCTACCTTTAGACATATGCTATGTAATGTTCCCTTGCAAAATTATTATACGATTTCCAATTTCACATATTTTCAATGTTTCTGCAGGCGATCTGGGCAAAGATCTCGGGTTCGCAAACTTCAATATATAGCCGAACTCGAGGGAACTGTTGATTCATTGCAGGTAAGCACATAGTCCTTACTTTTCACTGAAAACTTTTTAAGTCTTTTAAATTCTTGATTAGAGCTTGTATTTTTTTTTTAGACTTTGGGAGCTGAGTTGGCAGCGAGAGTTGCTTCTCTCTTTCAGCTGCGAGCTGCGCTATCTCTTGAAAATAACCAACTGAGGAGGCAGATTGCCAGCCTTCGTCAGGAGAAAGTAATTAAGGATGGTAAGTATGAGTCTCTTTGCGGCTTATTTACCTAGTTTTGTAATTATTAGTATTGATAAGATTTGTTGTAGTAAGATTGCCCGGCCTCCTTGATTCAAGTATTGCAATTTTGGAACTCACTTAACTAACATTGATATCTAATTTATTGCCGTAAGCCTTTATTGCCTACTGATAAGGTTAACTGTTGCAACCATGTGTTTCTAAATAACTTACGAATATTTAAATCTTATCACGATGCAATATCGGTGGCAAGGGCCTGTTTGGATTGACTGGATCTTTTGTTCAAGTGTTATTTGAATTGTTCAAAGTCGTAGTAATTGCTTTGCCATTAGAATGTTCGTTGCAGCTTCCCTTTGCTGTAGAAACATAAGCTTCAAATTGAAGTTTCTGTTTCTATGACCCAGGATGATGCTTGTCGTAGTAAAAGCTCTGTAATTTTTTTTGTTTTACAAGCACCGAGTGTGAAATAAATGTTTCGCTGTTTTTCTCTGGTGGTCTTAACTTTCAACAGAACTTATCAAATCATTTTTCTGATCTTTTTTGGCTGGTGATAAAATCCACAGGTCAGATGCAGTCGCTGAAGAACGAAACTGAGAAGCTGAAGCTGATTTCCAGCCGCCACCGAAGAAGCAGAAGCACCGCCTCTTGCTTCGAGGCAAACATTCCTTTTGAGACGGACCCTTCAGCGATTAACTGGAAGATGCTGGATATGGGAAAGCTCAATCTAAGCGGGACTCAGTCCCCACCAAATCAGGGCATTCGACGCTTGTGACCGCGGTTCATCTCCTCGCCACTCTCTGGTCCGATTAACTTTCCGAAAAGCTGGCTCATTCTTTCAGGTTTGGTTAAGCCCTCTTCAACTAACACGACCACCCAGTAGCTGCTAATGTTTTTTTTCTTTTTTTTTCTGAGACTGTTAAAACTTGCTGGACCCCATAGTTAGCGTCTTCTCTCTCCTTAATAGTTTATACATTGATCGACAGGAGGTTATTAGCTTGTTTAGTGTGTGCTTTACCTGTAGATTTGATCTTACAGGGAGAGGAAGCATTGGGAAGTAGGTTATATCGATCGCCACGCCGCCGACTACTATAGTTGGTTTATAGTTTTCCATAAAAACTGCAATTAGATGGCCATGCCTCTTTTGATCTTTTTTTCTCTTTTGGGTGCTTGTGATCTAGTTGCGTGAATATGTCTCTACCACTTGGATTTGAATCTGTTATGACCAGATTATAAGATACATATGGAAAAAAAAAAGAGAGGAGGAAATGTTTAGAGAAAGAAAGAATAATTGGGAGGACAGTGAAAAATGTGAGTAACTAAGTAACTTGGCAGGAAATAACAAGTGAGGGAAAGAAAAGAAAAGTATATATGTGCACTTTTGGTCGTGACATCTTTGGCCCTCACACTTCTAAATTTATTGCAGTTGACTTGGTACCCATGTTTTGCTGATATAGTAGCAAAGTGATATCTTAACTAAGCGTCATGGACACTGACACGAGACACTACAGGACTCAAACACGGTGGTTTGATAATTTTAAAAAAAATTGGATACAGACACGGTATGAATACAGATAATAAAATATAATATTATTGATATTATAATATATATTTATTATATATAAAATATAAATTTTAGTAAAATATTATTATATTTCTCATGATTATGATTATAGTAGTCTCTAGAATTTATATTATTTCACCAACAATCCACTAAATCCTAGGAAGACTATTATTATAGTCGCACATTTCTTCATCCAAGGACGAAAAATTATGAATATAAAAAGATTTATATTATAGTAGTCCTACGCGCTCTATATATATATATATATATATATATATATAGAGAGAGAGAGAGAGAGAGAGAGAGAGAGAGAGAGAGAGAGAGAGTGTTGGGCTATTATATTTTTAAAAATATCAAAAGACCCACTATCTCTTTGACTAATTTCACATTTTAGATCATGCTATTTCACCAACCACCGACTAAATCTAAGATATCTATTATTATATATCCTAACCCGACATCCTTTCATCAAGGGCTAAAAATCTACGAGCACTAATGATTTGGTCCTTCTAAAAATATAAGAACTCAATTATATATATATATATATATATATATATATATATATATATATATATATATATATATATATATATATATATATATATATTATTTGTATGTGCTATGAATTAGTATTGAACGTGCATCTAAAAAATATTTACATCGGACACGAGTCCGACACAAATACGCGAGTGTCCGGTTCGGACACACAAGAGTTATAGAAATATCCATGATATATAGTATCTTATGATACAATTATATAACTATCGTATCAGAATCATATCACTATTTAACCAATTAAATTAGACTGATATTTATTCACAATAATTAAAAAGTTCAAACTAGAAATCGCAACCAATCAAAGCTTGAGGTGCCTCAAAGTTGGATGACCAAAAGTGCAATTTAGCCAAAAGGAAATTGCTGCATGCTGTCGGATACCAGAGCAGAGGCGGAAAGGGTTCACCTGGGAACTATTTTGATGTATTGTGATGCTCCTCTCGCTTTGATCTATTTTCCTAATTTGTGTGGCATCTGTGTCTTTTCCTTGGCTTGTGATTTTGCTGAGACCGTTTGAGTGTCAACCTTAAGATCTTAATACCTTTTCCCACCTGTAGATGGTTTAGGTGGATTAGGTTTGAGACTTCGAATCATGTAAACTTATCTAGTCCAGTTAAATTGCTGGATAATTCTTGACCCCACGAAGCTGATCTATGTAAGTTATTTCTCCCTTTTCCTAACCAAAAGTTGACACAAAAATTAGGCAACTTTTTCCAATTGACATGTTTCACATTGACGTATTTTGTAAAATGTTTGCTAAAGTTTTACTGTTGTGTAGACAAATTTTGGATTCACACCTATATCTAGAACGAATGGTTCGATTTCAAATACAAGAAAAAAAAAATGCAATGCTGTGGAAATGCTTGTGATTGCCACTGTTAAAGTTGATCTGATCCAATGAATTCAAATTTGTTCCTTCTACAAATAATACCATTAGTACATTTATTAAGCTACTGTTTTTGCAATTTGAACATTTTGAATGTATAATACTACTTTTATTATAGATTATTAATATATTGAATATATTGAGTAATATAAAATAATTTTTATTTTTTATTACATATTCGACAACATGTATACTGTAGAAATTAATTAATACACCCACATAATATATATATATATATATATATATATATTAATAAAAAGTAAAATTATCACATCAGCGACTCGAGAACAACGTACGCAGAACAAAAGGCGAAGGCGCGGGAAAAGCGAGTGGGGTCCACTCTGCCACGTGTCAGTACGACCATCCCGTACGTTACCACTGCACACGGAGGTTCTCGCCGATTTGACCAAACCGTGTTGGGACTCACAGTGGGCCCCGCGTAGCAGCCAATAGGAGGAGGCGCTCCGCTCCGTTCAGCCACGTGTAAACAGGACAATACGGTTGTACGTACTTCCTGTTATGACCCAATCATCCGGATCTTTTACACCCTGTCATCGTGACCTTTCCTCGACGACCCAAGTAAACACCCAAACTTGACCTCACTCCACGACACAAACCAAAATCGATGCGAGTCCAAATATCGAGTCAAACTTTTAAGTGCACTCGTACTCCCTCCTCACTACGCGTCCGTACTCGAAGAGCTTCTATATAAAGCCAAAGCCAAAAGCTTTAAAAGACGAAAATACCCCTACTCCTCCCATATATATATATATAAGCGACCAACTCCATCATAATAATCTCTCTCACTCACTCTTCGTTTGGGGACGATGGCGGAGTTCCAACACAACTTGCGCTGTGGCGGGGGATGGGGCCCACGGCCCCACCATGCCTACGTGGTGGACCCGGCGCACCGATCATACCCCTCCGGTCTCGTGGACCGGACCAATCACCTCGCCGCTCCCTCTCCCCATCCTCATCGACCCTCGCTCCTCTTCGAGGTCTCATTCTCTTCTCTCTCTTTCGAAGCTTCGCTTATTTTGGCTAATTTGCTTCTTTTTTTCTCTTTTTTTTCCTATTTTTCTCAAATTTTTTTCTGGTTTTTTTTTTGTCTCGGTTCAGGGGTTTAAACCGGGCGCGCCACGGTTCGGACCGGTTGGTTCAGCAAACCCGACCCACTCTAAAGTAAGCCGATTTTTTTTTCCCCTTCTTCTAAATAAATAATTTTTTTTTTTTAGAAATTCACAGGACCGATCCATAATTTTAACCTCTCTCTCTCTCTTTTTTTTTTTTACAATTTCTTTTATCTAAAAATAAAAACTTAAATTTTGCAGGTTTCGGGAATGCAAAAAGGGCCGGGTCCGGTCCGGTTCACTGAAGTCCAGTTCAAACCGGTTCGGTCGACCGGTTCAGGGAAGGAGTGTGGTGGGACCGGGGTGTTCCTCCCGCGCGTAGTGGTCAACCCCCAAGTCAACAAAAAACCGCGTAAGTAAAAAATTGGTGGGACTTTTGTTTTTTTCTTTTTTTTTGAGACTTTATTTATTTATTAATTGCCTTTAATGAGCTTCCCATTTTCAAAATTGCCCCTTAATTAACTTTTCATTTTTCTCTACATCCTTTTGTTTATTTATTTTTTCTTTTGTGTGTTTTTATGAATGTTTTAGTTTCTAAACCATAAGTATATTTTTTCACTACTATTGATCATTTAAAAAAGACTAGTCTTAAAGTCAACAGTGTGTTACATGCAGTAGCAAAATAAAAAATATTGATTATTTACTCATATTTTTAGTATTAGACACACATTCCATAATTTTTGGTAAAAATAAAAAATATCTGTAAGTTTCTGTTTAAAAATATAAATATTGCCTATAAACGTCGCAGCCTGATTCTATCAGAAATGTTTGTCAGTTTCTGTTTGAAAACACAAACAGTGTCTATTAAGATCGTAGCCCGTTGGTGGCGGAACTGGCGAAACTATTAAAGTCACAGTATGTTAGTGGCTGAATTGGCGAAAAGAAACAACGCGACTTTTAGCATAGTTAGTTAATTCGCGAATTATTCGTGAATTATTCGCGAATTATTGAGAATCCGAATTAAACGTGCCGTTTTCGACTTTTTCAAAAAATTCAGAATAATTCGCGAATTTTTGAATCAAAAAGTATTATTCGCGAATTATTCACGAATTACGAATTTTTGGGTGAAAAATTTGTTCTTTTTCAAAGCATAGTTAGTTAATTCACGAATTATTCGCGAATTATTCACGAATTATTCACGAATTATTGAAAATCCGAATTAAAATTATTTGTCTGGAATAATTTAAAATTATATTTTTTTTTGTTCTAAATGAATATTTTATTTATTTCTAAATAAATTGATTAAATTATTTTAAAAAATTATAATTATTTATACTAATAGTATAAATTTTTTAATTTTTTAAAATTTAATAGTCGAATTTTTGATTCCGAATTTTTAATTAGTGAATGTATTATTTTCGTATAAATCACGTATCCGAATAATTGACGAGCCCGTTTTTTAGCCGAATTTTTTAACGAATTTTAAAATTATGATACGAATTTTATCCGTATTATATCCGTACCGAATTTTTGCCGAATCCGAATTAACTAACTATGACTTTTAGGAACCAAACTTTAGATACCTTAAATTTAATTAGACGAATTCCGCGTGCGAAAAAAGAGTGGGCAGAGTTTTGCAAAATTTAGATACCTTAAATTTTATTAATGAGTATTAAATTAATACAAAATTTAAATCAATCCAAAATTTTATTCATGAGTTCACTCATGAAAAATGCTAAGGGCAAAATTGGTAATATAAATTTTTAACTACCATATATTTTCACTATTCTTGCTTATTCTAAGAAATGAACCAAACACAATTTCAGCTATTCCTAAGAATAACAGCTTTACACACCAAATACTATTTTTCTTTTATCCCTGACTATCCCGGAATAGCAAGCTATCCCAGATATAAAAAAATTTATCCCCAAGCTTATAATTCCCGAACCAAGCATAGCCTAAGTGACGAATTTTTAATTTAACTTTGCGTAGGCCGGATTATCTCAACTTCTATGGCTAAATTTATTTTCTATAAAATTTCATTACTATTTGTGACTAATTAAGCAACAAAGATAAATAAATTCAACAAATTTATTTTGTTAGTATGGAAATAACTTGTATATTTTTAATCTTTATTATCCATTAAAAGCAATTGTAGTTTTTTTAAGTTACTAAAATCCTCTTTTCTAATATTTTGTATTTGTTTTTCAGATGCTAATAAAGGAGAAAAGCAACAAAAGAAGCAGCAATATGCAGTGGTGGCAAAGGAAACAGTGCCCATTCAACCACCTGAGTTACTTCTCCCTCAAGAATGGACATACTAAAAAAGGAAATAAATAATAATAATAATAAATTTGAAAGAGAAAATAATTAATAAAAACTTAGCTAAATAAGTAGAGTATATATATAGAGTAAAACAAAGGGAGGAGCATAGAAAATCCAATAAGAAGCTTTAATCATAGATTATATATTTTATAATTGCTCCTTTTTTCTTCTTTTTTTTTTTTGGCTAAATTACAGAAAATTTTCCTGTAATATTCCGCTTTTTTATTTGTTCCCTGTATTTTAAAAGTCTATATTTTGTCCCTCGTAATTACAAATATGCATTTATCCCCCGCCGTCACGATTCCGTGAGTTAGTCGTCAGTTTTTTAAAAAATATTATTGGATATACTCAAAATACCTTTCAAAAATGGCGGGAAATAAGTCTAAACCTCTTTCTCTTTCCTCCATTACCTTTTCCCTCCAATATAAGGTAAAGGCATTTTCGTCAATTTACCTCCTCCGTTAACGCCGTTGTCCCCTAAAAATAATTCGGTAATTCTCTTTCCTCCATTACCTTTTCCCTCCAATATAAGGTAAGGGTATTTTCGTCAATTTACCTGCTCCGTTAACGCCATTGTTCCCTAAAAATAATTCGGTAATTATGAGGAGGCAAAATGTAGCCATTTAAAAGACATGAAGACAAAGTGAAAAAGCGGGATATTACAAAAGGGTTTTTCTGTAATTTAGCCTCTTTTTTTTTTTAACTTTTTCTTTTTATGTGCTTTAGCTGTGTGCTCAATTAGAAAAGTGGATTAAGATATGATAAAGTGGGAGATTGAGATTAATGTCCTGTGTTTGAGATGAGTACAGTAATATAATTGCAGTGTTAAATGCACTTATATATATTACTCAGAGCCTTTACTTTTGAACTCAATCTTTGCTTTAATTAGTTTTTTCTCTGAGAGCTTTAAATAATTAATGCAGATTCTTTAAATAAAAAAAATCTAAAGAAAAAAGAGAAAATGTTATGCTAAAATTAACTGTTATAAATACTTTACTAGTCAACGAAACAATAGGTTTTATTAATTCTCACAAAATCTCAATTCAATTTGAGGAGATTATTTAATTAAATCAAAATAATTAAAATTTTAGAGGTGTAGAAAAAAAAAAACAAAAAAGTATAAAGTTGAAGGGCCTAGTTCAAAATAGCCTAAAGTTGAGATGTACACCACTTTTTTAAAATCGTATTATAGTGACCACAAAATCAAATTTAATTTATTAAATGTATTTTATAACGTTTTTTAAGCCTACATATGAAAAAAAAAAAAAAATTTGAAAATTTATTTTTTGATTAAGCTTGGCCCAATAAGTAGATTTGGCCCATAAACCATACCTAAATCTGGTCCAATGGGCCCGAAATGCCCAGTTGTATTCTAACTAAATGGGCCTCCACATTAAATGAGCCTTTCAAATTAAAGCCCACTTATTATTTAAACAGTGTGGGTTGTTTGGAAAAAATTATTCTCTACACCAAGTGTACAAGTACACCATATAAACCTCACTTTATATTAAGAGCAACGCTACATGTACACCCCCAACGGGGGTGTACATCTTACACCCACCCATCTAAGGGTGGGGGGGTCACTTCACAAATTGTGAAGTGACCTCTCACCACACCCCACCCATTGGATGGGTGGGATGTGCGATGTACACCCCCAAATGGGATGTACAAGTAGCATTTTCCTTATATTAAATGGTTAATGTACTAAAAGCAAATTCTATCTACGTATAAAAATTATATATTTAAAAAAAATCTATTTAGTCAACTGTACATATAGAAACGATTATTTTTTAATTTATAAAAAATTAGCTTCCAAAATTTGTAAAATTCACATGACATAATAAACATGTCATATTTTTACTTTAAACTATCTATTATAAAGAGTTTTAGCAGTTGGGGTGTATAAACCTTAGTTAGTTAATTCGTGAATTATTAAAAATTCGAATTAAATGGAAGATTTTTAGATTTTTGAATAAATTTAAAATAATTTACATAGGATGTGGTGAGGAAGTCGAACTGTAATTAAGAAAGATCCTTTTTTTTGTGTGGAATATTGTGTTGTGGGAATATACGATATGTGGTGGAATTTTTTTTTTTTTTTTTTCTCCTCTCTTCTTTCTATTTTTTTTCTATTTATATTGGGGAGTCGGAGAGGGATTTCGCATGGGTTTGTTGAGATTTGTTACGGGGTTGGCGAGGAGTGCGTGGAAATATTAGTTAGTTGAGAAAAAGACGAGGTTCAAATTTGAATACATTGAGAAAATTTTTAAATTTAAATTTTAAATTTTAAACTTAAATTTTAAAATTTAAAGGATATGTTCAAATTTTAAAATTGAATATGTTCAAATTTCAAAATTGAACGGTTATGTTCAAATTTCAATATGTTGAAAAAGTATGGTTATATATATTCAAATTTTAAATTTCAAATTTCAAAATTGAATATGTTTAAATTTCAAAATTGAATAGTTATGTTCAAATTTCAATACGTCGGAAAAATATGTTTGTATTTAAATTTTAAATTAAATATGTTTAAATTTCAAAATCGTACAGTTATATTCAAATTTCAATACGTCAGGAAAATATGTTCAAAAATCGAACGGTTATGTTCAAATTTGAGAAAGTGTAGTTTTAAATTTTAAATTTCAAATTTCAAAATTGAATATGTTGTTATGTTCCAATTTCAAAATTGAGGGGTTCAAATTTCGAACGAGAGAATTTGCTTGGATTCAAAAATTCAAAATTGAATTCCAAATAAATAGGATATGGGTAAGTTTGGATAAATCGGTTGAAAGATACTTTGAAATTGGGTTGGAAATTTGAATTTCGAATGAAATAGGAGTCTGAGAGATAGTTTGAAATTTGGTTGGAGATTTGAATTTCGAATATGAATTTGGATAAGTCGGTTGAGAGATATTTTGAGGTGATTGATGGATGAAGAATTTCGGCTGAATTCAAAATTTAATTAAAATATAGGTGGCGTTTGAAAGATATTTTGAAATAAAATATTATTGAGAGATTTCAGTTGAATTCAAATTTTAAATTTGAGTATATGTGGAACTAGAAAATATTTTGAAATTTGGTTGGAAATATGAAATTCAAAATTCAAAATTTAATTTGAACATAATTTTTAAAATTGAATATTTAAACAAGTTGACTATAAAGTAAGGCCCGCTGGGCAGAAAAAAATAGGATCCGACTAATTTGGTAGACTAAAAAAATCGACGGAGCTTTTATGAGACCCATAAGCTTATGTTCACAAATTGTCTAAACTTATGTTCACAAATGACCTATTAAAGTGGTGAATTTACAGTAAAATTTATTGCACCCAAATTATTAATATGTTAAAAACTTTGGGCTTATACGGGACTTATTAGAAATATATAGACAAATCAATATTACGGACAAACCATAATTTTTTCCCCTATTTTTTTTATTATAATTATTTTTATTTTTTTTTTTTTTTACGCCAACATATTTAGCAAAAAAAAAAAAAAAATTAAAAATTTCTACCAAAATATAAAGCAAAAATAAAGTCCAAAAGTTATAATTTTAGTTTGAAATTCTAAATACGCTCTAAAATTAGCAGAACACTTTTTAAATATTATTTATGTCAAACCTCTTTCTGCATAGTGTTAGAATTGCGTGGGTATAAATAATGCACACCATTTGGTTCATTATATATATATATATATATATATAGAGTTGGGCTGGAATGCTATTGATAGCACCAACCCAACTTTGCCACCCATTTTTTAGCCTTTAGATCGCATTGAGATTTGTGCATGCTCTTTAATGAAAAAGAAAAGCTTTTTACTTTTTACTTTTTCTTTTTACTTTTTCTTTTTTCTTTTTTTCATTAAAGAGCATGCACAAATCTCAATGCGATCTAAAGGCTAAAAAATGGGTGGCAAAGTTGGGTTGGTGCTATCAATAGCATTCCAGCCCAACTCTATATATATATATATATATATATATATATATATATATATATATATATATATATAAAGTCTTCTAACCAAAAAAAAATCTAATAAACTATCAATCACAAACAATAATCACAAATCTTAAAATAATAACGAACGATTTTTTCCATATAATTTTTGTTACCCTAATCATCTCCATATAAAACAAAATGTTCGACTATGGAGTACATTCCCCATGAAAATGCCCTCTTATATATGTATCATTCCCCCACCACCTCAAATGTAAACCTCCACAATTTTTGTTGCTTTTTCCTACATGCCACGCAGCCACCTCTTTTGACCAGTCAACATCACATGGAACTTGGATCAAAGGAGTTTTTTCCTTTTAAAGAAAAGAGAAAAAAAAATAAATAAAAAGAAGCAAAAGAAAAGCAAGTTAAAGAAAAGAAAGAAAAAAAGAAGAGACAAAGTAGCACATGGATTGGAGCCTCTCGGCCTTCTCCCTTCAACTGAAGCATCATATACATACAGAGAATCCCCTTCTTCTTGGATCCCCCACACTATATATGTAGTGGTCACCACTCAAAAATTACAAAATGCCCACAAGGCATTAACTAGATCATGATTGATAGCTATATATATATATATATATATATATAGAGAGAGAGAGAGAGAGAGAGAGAGAGAGAATCCCCTTCTTCTTGGATCCCCCACCCTATATATATGTAGTGGTCACCACTCAAAAATTACAAAATGCCCACAAGGCATTAACTTGATAGCTATATATATATATATATATATATATATATATATATATATATATATATATATATATATAGAGAGAGAGAGAGAGAGAGAGAGAGAGAGAGAGAGAGAGTAGAACGTATATATTTTTTAAAAGCACAAGTCTAATTATATTTATAAATTTTTTACCATTGAATTTGTATTGAGATCCGTGCTATATATTGTATTTTTTTTTTTTTAGTTAACTTTACAATAGATCTCAATACAAATCCAATGGTAAAAAATTCACAAGTATAATTGGGCTTATGTTTTTAAATGTACATAAGCTCTACTCATATATATATATATATATATATATATATATATATATATATATATATATATATATATATATATATATATAGAGAGAGAGAGAGAGAGAGAGAGAGAGAGAGATAGAGAGAGAGAGAGACTACTATACTTTTTAAAAAATCAAGTAATAATTGGTACTTGTAAGTTTTCTATTGACTAATTTCACCTCTTAGATTATGCTATTCCACCAATCACGCACTAAACTTAAGGGGTCCATTATTATCCTAACCGCACAATCTTTCATCCAAGAGATAAAACCTACAAACACCAATAACTTGATATTTTTAAAAGTATGAAAGCTCAATTCTTTCTCTCTCTCTCTCTCTATCTCTCTCTCTCTCTCTATATATATATATAGTTCTATATGAGTTGCAATTAGTGCTACCAAGTTTTCAACCCTTGGATGAAAGAATGTGCAGTTGAAATTATATTAGTCCCCTAAAATTTTTACTATTGAACCGACCACCCACTAAATCCTAGGGGACCACTATCATCCTAACCACACATTTCTTAATCCAATGACTAAAAAATTGATAGTACCAATGACTTGGTGCAATCCATGGTATTTCAGTCTAGTTTTATATATATATATATATATATATATATATATATATATATATATATGTGTGTGTGTGTGTGTGTGTGTGTGTGTGTGTTGGGCCCCTCCACTATAGCCTATAGGTCATCTTTACATGGACCGTCAACATGTATTTTTATTGATGCCTCTATAACGTTTAAATTTTCAAAATCTAAACATTTTAATCAGCTTTAGTAAATAATATTGAATCACTTAACGCGCTAAAGACTTGATGATTGAAATCTGAATTCTAAGTTAGAAGTATAGTTACTTCACATTTATAACTAGATTTATTTTTAAAAAAATAAATAAAACTTATAATTTACTATCTTTCTCTCTCTCTCTCTCTCTCTCTCTCTCTCTCTCCAAAAAAAAAAAAAAGAAAAAAAAGAAAAAAAAGAAAAAAGAATCACTTAATGACTAATAGCTAATATAACTTATAAATTTGTTTTTGACTTGAGTAATTGTAATAAAAAGTCTCAAAGTTGAGAATCTTAACTTATAAGAAAATAGTTCAAAATTGTACTTAAAGATGGCCTTTAGTGAGGATATATATATATATATATATATATTCACCTATATGATAGACCTAGCTATCAGTGTTGGATTGTAGTAGCTAGGGCTTCCAGATTCAAGAGTTTCCTCACTTTCATGCATGCAGATCTCTCTCTCTCTCATACACGAAACAAAGGAATTAAAGGACACCCTTTAGTAAGCCAAAAAGGCGCATACAAGCTCCCTTTTATTAAAGTACTGGGAAAAAAGGGCACGGTGAAACTTTGTCTTATTCCCAAGTCTCTTTTGCTTTGGCCAATGGAGGTTCTCTTTATTTACTTGTGGGAATTTTGGGTTTATGAAAGAGCAAGATGTTCAGCAATTAACTTGTCTTGTTCTACGTACACTTGGTGGCAAAATGAGAGATAGCACGCCACATTTATGCACAGGAAATGAACAAATAGTAGTTGTAAGTAAACTTTTTTTTTTTTTTTTTTTTTCTTCTTAGAGAGAGAGAGAGAGAGATATAGTAAGTTATCTATTTTATTATTATTTTTTTAAAAAAAACTCAGTTAGAAAAATAAAAGAACTAAGTTTCGAATTTTGAACATAGCTCCTGATAGCAACTACCAAACTCTCATGATTGATCAATTGCGCTGCGCTACGTACAGTCGGTAGCAAAACTATAAAGTAAAGCTTAATATACAATTAGAAGTCTTCTTGTCTTTGTACATGAGTAGAAAATTAAGAAGTAGCTTATTGTAGATAGGCAGTTCGATCCATTTGGAAGGATAAAAGCAATTTATTTATCTATATATGCGCTTAAGAATATGTTGTTAATTACATTGCTTAAAAGCCAAATTAAACTCTATATAGGGAGGCCAAAAATACAATTTCTTACTGGTGGAATTAATGATTCAAATTACATTCATCAATCTATGTTTAAGAGATGTTAGTCTAAAAGTTTTGAAGAAGAGGGTTTATATATTTCGAAGGAGTAATGCTTCTGCAACAATTTTTGGTTGTAATCATATAATTAATTTGCCCATCCAAAGGCTAAAATTTTCACACAACCATTTTTGGATTGTAGACTTAGAATTTCTCAATTCAAAATGGCGTCGGTACATGCATCTACATAAAAAAAAATAATAGAAAAGAAAAGATAAGAAAATTAAGAATAAGTTGAGTTTATTGTGCATCCTTAATTTGAAGGTTAATTAATGTGAAGGATGAATCTTCTTTGCCAAAAGTGTGCCTCGAGATTCTCAAAAGGTTTGCAACACTTTATAAAGGGAGAAAGGCAAGTACAAACAAGAATTCCATTAGCTCCAATATATAAGTGATAAACAACATATAAGGAGCCACTAACGGTACGTAGCGCAGTTGGTTAACACTACAATAAAATTAGATTATAACGACATATTTTTGTAACACTTTTTTGCAAGTGTCTCATTTATATTCCATCTATATTCAAAATTATGTTATAGGAATATACTTTTAGAACACATTACAGTAATGTATCACTATACATCCTAGCGACTGCACATATAGCGACACTAATAACAAGTGTAGGTATTTTTTTCAGTAGTATTTTTTTTTTAAATTTTAGGGACACTTAAAAGTATCGCTATAGTATAG
Organism: Tillandsia leiboldiana; assembly: GCA_029204045.2. Lineage (NCBI taxonomy): Eukaryota > Viridiplantae > Streptophyta > Magnoliopsida > Poales > Bromeliaceae > Tillandsia > Tillandsia leiboldiana. Next base: position 33,487,031 of record CM055073.1, on the reverse strand, counting down.
CTTTGTTGTAGTGTAAGGACTCATAATTGGTACATAAAATTCTAACTTTGAAACCTAATTACTTTATATTTCTATCTGAGTTTAGTTCTAAAAGATGAACGAAACAAGAAGCTTGTTACCTTACTTTCTCTAAAAAAAAAAAAAAAAAAAAAAAAGAGTATATGGAGACCCCTCAACTATAGGCTATTTGGAAATTGACCTCTCAACTTCTTTTAACTAAAAAAAATTGATTGAAAACTTTAATTCCCAACATTTGATTTTTTTTTGTAATTTAAATTATTTTCACTAATTAAATTATAAATAGTATTTTACTCCAATCTCATTCATCTCCTTACAGTTTTAATTGCTTTGATTTCAATCTTCAGTTTTGCGTTCATATCAAATCTGCGGAAATTTTGGATGATTGTTAATTTTGTCATGAGATGGAAATTTCATTAAAAAAAAAGCGTTGATTGAGGATGCTAGTTATACTTAGTGAGAAAAATCACATGAATTCAAAAATAAAATATCAAATAAATAGCTGATTTAATTTATATATAAGGTTTATAAAAAATCAAGTAATTAATTTAGCATTTTTTTTTAAAAAAAAGACATCTCATCTGTGACTGGTATCATTTACTTTGAGAAAAGAATATTTAGGGAGGGAGAATGTTTCAAAAATAATGTTGATTGGCTACAACAAAGTTGGAGGGTGGTGTGATTGGTGTAATAAGTATATATATATATATATATATATATATATATATATATATATATATATGCATGGCTAGTATACATCCAATACAAGGTGTTTCTCCTTTTTTTTCCACTTTATCATTTGCTTTTAACAAGTAATAAATATGGTTAATGGTCCCTTCTGTTAAAGGCCACAACTTGTAGGATCTATGTCTCATCTTATATTTGTTAGCTTAAAAGAGTCGAGTGAGCATCCTACCTTGTGATGGAAAGTCAGATTGGGCCGAGTCATATTTGAAATGACAGAAAATTGTGTTAGGCCGAGTAATGTTCGAAGTGGCGTGAGGCTAGTAGAGTCGAATCACAATCAAAACCCGTAGCTAGATGTTGTATCTGTACATTTTAAATAAATTAGTTGCGTATTTCTAACTGCTCGAATTTTTGAGATTAATAAATAACGTCAAAGATCCGACAATATCCTAGTTCACAGCTCGATGTTTTGTATTTCTTGTCACCATATATGAAGGCTACTAATTAACTAAAGAAAACACTGTTAATTAATGGTCAATTTGCATAAAACTAATTTGAAAGGTTCAATCTAAATTGTTCTTCTTTTACTTTATTTATATTGCAATGAAGTATTAAACTCTTGTACCGTTAACTCATATATAATATCAGCGACAATGGAAGAGTAGAGCGATGTGTATGTACCATGCAAATGCACACGCCACAGCTACTGAATAGTGTAATTAGATAGTTGATATCTATATATATATATCACAATTAAACCCCCTCACTATTTTTAAAAGGAAATGAATGCCAACATGCAAATAAAATATTCTTTAATTAGATAGCTTAAATCCTTATTATAACAATAACATATGTGAATGATTGTTTTTAACCAATACCATTTTTAAAAACTTTTCGCGAATAAAGATAATTCAACATCTAAAATTAAAAAATTCCCCCAAATTTTACCATAGTGTGTGGTTTCATGTATCCGATTAAAGTTCCATGCACATGCAAAGTAAAGCATGCGTATATCTCGGACTTTGAGCGACTTAAGATCACGTCCATGATATTTACTTCTTGTGATCTAGGAGGTGATATGAAGTGCTTATATCCAAAAAAAGGAAGGTATGATCATATGAGTACCAAAGATAAATTAGGAAATTAAATTGAGTCCGAATCCCTATATACGAAAATAGGCTTTAGTTTTGGTTGGATCATATATATATATATATGTGTGTCCGGAACAAGTAGCATATATTTTAGTCATCTTGGGGATACAAGAGTATATATCTTCATTTTCTCAACTTTTTTCACATTAATATACTTAAAACAAATTGTGAGCAAATTAAAAAGTATTAATATATAGAGAAAGTTAATATATTGGGATAAAACTAGTTTCGTTGCATGCATACTTTGAGGTTAAAATGTTAAATCACTATTCTAAAACAGCTTAATTTTTTTAAGTAAATTTTACTGTTTATCTTTATTTGTTCTTCCAATGATTTTTATTAAATCATGTATGCATGCGCATTAATATATCGATTTGTAATTTATGTATATTAACTAAGTTAAGAAAAAAAGGCTTTCGAAATAATAATCAAAAGCATTGTACAACAAAAGAGACAGATAGAACATAAAATGTTGATTTTGAGAAGAATCTATAACCATTTACAATTAATGTACGGAAGAGGAGAGTTAATTAATATATATATATATATATATATATATATATATATATATATATATATATATATGAGATATTCACAACAACCACGTCGAATTTGATCTCTATTTACAGTGGAGGTATTTAATTAGTTTTAATAAGGTTAATTAAAAGATTAGAGAAGATTATCTTTTTTGGATTCTAAAGCAGTAACAACTTTATGGCATAAAGACCATACATATATATATAGATGCTGTGTCTTTATTTTGTGTTAAGCTTTTTCACACACATGACACACCCACCACTTTCCAAAGATGAGAATGTAAGGTTTAGCATATCTAAAGCAAGGGAAAGGGATTCTTTCAATAAATCGTATTGCAATGCATTAAAAGTAGTGCCCTTTTTATATTTCTTAAGGAAGATTGTGCTTTTGCCTCCTAAAGTGACCCCTCCTTTGCACAAACCCTAAGTTATGAATCTTTCTTTAATCCATCACTGTGCACCTTGTATTTTTCTTTTAATTAAGGAAATAGTAACATATGCCTCATGCCATCATTATGTTGGTACTCTAGTCCCATGTAAGTTGGGTTAATTACCTATTCTTGATTGTGTTATTAATTAGTTATTATGATTTTTGAAGCATTATTTATTCCCTAATCAAGCAAGGCTATATTGTGTTTGATAGTGCATGCATTATCTATAGAGATAATATAACCTACTGAGGAATTAGTATAATACTAGTTTAATTAATGAACATGTGCTATATGGTGATAAATAATTAACTACCAATAATAGAGACAAATTCCAACTGATTATAGGAAAAGGATTAAATTGTTTTTTTTTTTTTTTCATTTATGTGTAGTCCATTTTAAAAAAAATTATGTGTATAGTCTAATATTACTGTGGGTGAAGAGTTAATTACTTCCTACAGAGAAATAGATTTAGTGCAAGACTCAGAATTTGAATGGTGAAGGTTATATATATTTAATTTATGATTAGATACAGAAAATGAAATTTATATATTTATAGAGATTCATATATATAGAAATAAAAATGGAAAGAGAAAACCATAAACCAATTCCACAAGATAATTAAGGTACAAGTATTTCAACTTCCTAATTCTAACTTAAGCAACCGAAACCTTCTTTCTTTTCAAATTATACCTCACCAAACAAGAAAAAAAAGAAGAAAAGATAAAAAAAAAAAAGAAGGAAACATTTAGAAATTAAGAAAGTGAAAATACTAAAAGATCTTCAGATCACAACTCCTCTGGCAATCTGAAGAAGACCACTTGATCCACTGCTTCAGTGAGACCGACGTTATCGAACGAGCACTCCACATCTTCTTCGATGCAAATGTTCAAATCCAAGCATATGGATGAGCTTATCTCTTCTGATTCTTCCTTCTCCCCTTCACTCTCTAGCTTCTGCTTAATTGGAGGAGAGCACGCCCTCGATCTCGAGTCGAAACTCTCGCAGCTCAAGATGATAATAGCATCACCAACCCTAACTTCGCCGCCATCGCAGCTTCGAATCACCCCGCTCTCAATTGCTTTCTTAACACCTAGTAAAGAATAATAATCAACTTGCTCAATGTCCTCCATCAATATTACACGGTGCGGATTTTCTCGAATAGCTTCAAAGAGTTGATCGAGATAGCTTTCTTTCCCCTCCAATCTCAATCTCTTGTTTGCATGATCATCGCTAGAATCTGACCGTGTCGATGAGGAAGTGTTGAGTTCAACCAAGATAAAATCGTCGTAAGAACCGAAGACAAGTTTCGCTAGCTCCCTAGCTACAATCTCTTTCCCACTAGTATCACCTCCTTGAAAGAACAACCAAGTCTCCTCCTTGGTGCCGCTCATCGACTTCGACTCGCCTTTCCTCCTCTTCATCCCTGACCTGCACCGGAGAACTGCGCTCACTGTCACGGGGATTATACCCTTTTGCCATGAGATCTTCTTCTCCAACGCGTCGCAGAGGATCTTTAGATTCTCAGCATTAAGCTCTTTGAACTTAGGAAGACACTCCCCATGCACCGTGCCACTTGAAGAAGCTGAGTTAGGGTTAGGGTTTGTGTTACACTGTTGTCCCATAATGATCTCTTGGGAGTTACTTCTTGAATTGGGCCCGAGACCTTCGTCATTGTTCTCTGAAAGCCGGAGGTAGGCTTCGCCCGATGGGTGTTTGGCCTCGAAAGGAAGTAGCCATGGCTTATGATCATGGGAGGATATCGAAGAAGACGGGGATAGTGAGGAGAAATTTAGGGTAATCTCAGATGGATGTTGCTGATTCCTACAAGATGAGCTGCATATGGAATTCCACTTCTTGCAAAGATCTTTCACCTGGAGACAACTCTACAAGAAAGAGAAGCCAATATATATATATATATATTAATTACTAGCTAGAAATATAATAATAATGGTTGCTATAATTACTAGCATGAGACTCAGATGAGAAGTGTACCTGATTATTGCTGTTTAAGTTCTCTTCTTTATATTGTTGGAGCCATGAAGGTAGATTTGAGGCAATTGAGCTGTGGCTTCTGTAAGACATGTTACTTAAGGTTCGAGCCTCGCAATTGAATTTGAAAGAGCAATCGGCGCAGCAAGTAAGCTGACTCTCGACTCCGCCATCTAACAACGACAGCGAAGATCCATTTCCGCTTATCTTGGCCTTAGCATAGCTCAGTGAATCACTGCAACAAGTACAATTAAAGGCAATATTTTTAATTAATCTATGCTAGATCAATATGTAAGTACCAAAGTGTGTGTGTATATATATATATATAAAGGGCTCTTTCAAAATTAAATCCTATGAAAACTTGTTCAAATTGCAAGTGACAAAGAATCAAATAATTTGACAATTAAAATATATGAATTACGCGCGTTTGTTGATTTCGCTCTTCATTTTTACTAAAATATATATTAGAAACTAATACAAAATCAAGAAAATTAAGCAAAGAGGTAAGAAAAGCAGAGAATTAAATAATGAAGCACTGCACCTACAGTGGAATAATTAAATCACAAAGCATTCAAAAGTTCATTCCTGAACTGATCACATATTTTAAGAAACTTTAGAAGGGAGGTCACTATACATGCCAATGTTACATATCATTGAATAAAAAAATGTTATATTACATAGTAGTACAGAGATTAAAGAAGATGTGCAATATTTTGATTGATTACATAATATTAAAGATGATTTAAGAATAGAAACCATATCTGTACCTGCTACAGTTGAGGCTCAATCCCAGGTTTGCATTAGGAATGGTGAGAACCTGAAGACCCCAGAGAGACTCCAAAGAAGGGTTTCCACCACTACACCTCATGTATGTCTCATAAGTTCCAAAACCCATAAGCCAAAAACCCTCAATTAAGCTACGAACCAAGCTCCTAATCCCCATGATCACATGATCCACAGGGCAATAGTGGCCTCTTCCCTTCTCTAAACAATGAGCCCAAAACTCAGAAGCCCATTTTAGATCCTCCAACAGCAAAACAGCTCCCTTATTAATCCCTCCACAAAAGCTCTTCATAAGGCACCTCAACTCACCAAGTTTTAGATCCACCTCCTCCCTTGGTAAGTGCCTAAATGAGTACAGTTGAATTGGTATAAACTGCAGGTTACTTAAGCTCTCAGGGACCTCTCCCTTGCTTATTCTATCCATCACCACCCTAACAGCTCCTTCAATGGTGGCCAAGCACTCACCCACCACCACAATTCCCCTTTTCCTTCTTGTTGCCATGCACTCCAAGATGCTCACAACATCTTCATTCCTCACCACTTGATCCAAAACCCTAGGTTTGCTCACCTGGGTTGGGCTAAAAGGAGCGGTGGTTATAACCACCTCCTTGGGCTTGCTAGGGTTAGGGTTAGTGTTAGGGTTAGGGTTGGGATCCAATGAAACGGCCTTCTCCACCATGCTCTTTACTTGTGTGCTGGAGAAACCAGCCTCCCTCATCACCCTACTAATGCTCGGATCATCCAGGATTGAGATTGCGAGCTGCTCGAGCTCGATCTTGACGGCGAGTATCGGCTGCTGCTGCTGCTGCTGCTGCTGTTGCTGCTGCTGCTGGCTCTCGAGGGATCCGCGGCGCTGGTGCGCCTGGGCCCTCTTGAACGCGGCGACGAGCGCATTCGAGAGCGACAGCGCTTGGTGGTAGTGACGGTGACTGTGATTGTGATGGTGGGCGAATATCGGGGCGGCGGCAGCGGCTGGGCTGGCGGCGGGGAGGCGATTGAGGGCGACGTTGAAGCAGAGCTCGAGGGCCTTGCACTGGAGTGGGTGGGAGTGGGACTGCAGGCAGGCGGCGCGGAGGAGGCCGACGGGGGAGGAGAGCATGGCGCTGGCGACATGGAGCGGTGTCACTTGCGCGTGGCCCCTCCGCCGCGCCAAATTCACCGCTTGCTTCACCATCACTGCTGCATCTGGGGATAGGGCTTGTTGCACTGTGCACCCTCCTGATCTCATCTCTTCTCTACTTATTTTTCTCAAGAGCTAGCGAATTCTTTCTGTGTAAATGGAGTACTATATATCTAAGAGAGGTTTGGGGGTGTGAAACTGGATCTAATTAGGAGTGCAGTGAGTTGGTGGAGGTGAGAGTGTGAGAGTGGGGGAAGTTGAAGTGATGGATGTGGAAGTAGCTATCTGCTTTATATGAGTTCTTTTGAGCTTCTGCATATGCTTTTTGGAGGGGGTGGGAGGGATATATATACATCTATCTATGAAAGTTATATGGTGCTTTTCTTGTAGGGGAGGGTGAATTTGGGTCCAAAGTGGATTTTGTAGTGGAAAAAGTGTGTTTAAGGGCTGTGGTGGGACATGCATGCAGGATCCAATGACACAGCCCCAGATCTCTCTCTCTTTCTCAATAAACTATTTAAACCAACTCTGAAATTAATGAGCATCAGTGTTTTTTTTTTTTTTTTTTTTTTTTTTTTTTTGGTTCCAGATAACTTCTATAATTTTGATTTTACTACCAACTCTTCAAGACTGAGGGTATCGCTATAGAGTTCTTCTCATTTTAGATCTGAATTTTTTATTTATCAAATATTCGACTACTGCTTCAATATGTAAAACGTGGTTGCGAAAATTATGTCAAATAGATAACCAACATAATAATAATAAAATTAAAATTAATAATAATAAAGAAAAAAAAAAAAAAACTTGAAACACTACTCGTTCAATTAATCATGGAACCTTCCTTGGCTAATTATTAATGCCATATTAATAAAATGTGGGCCTGTAACAAGGATAATTTATATATAAACATATATAACAGGGCCTACTAAAAATGGATATAAATAGTTTAAATCCTCTTTAAAATGTGGACCAGGGCCCAAAAGAATAGGAAACTGTGTACGGTTTAATTCCCTTCTTCTGGACTAAAAAGTGGATGAGGAATAAAGCGAGCCAACGCAAAAATTTACATCTCTGCTTCGTGGGAAACGCAGTTTCAAAACGCACAAAAATCAACATTAAAATACTTCCTCTTTTCATGGGATGCCGCATCAGCAGAGATGTGCTATACGGACTATTCCCGCACAAGCTGTTCCTTCGTAACTGTAATTTTTCTAGGGAGGCGGGAATTAGCGACAATCGCTGTCGCATGGTGGACCTTTTGGTTGGAGCGGAAAGAAGAATTTTTGAATCTAAGAAAAAATTGTTGGAACTGTTGGTCTCCGATTTTCGATCCCTTCGGAATTTGTGGGCAGTACCCTGTCATTGACCTTTTTTTTTTTTTTTTTTTTTTTTTTCTTCTTCTTCTTCTTCTTCTTCTTCTTCGTGGAGCTGAGGCCCCAGCTGTCTCCCCCTGTAGCCCAATTCATACATCCTAATGAATGAAGCGGTAGTATGCTATTTTTTACTTAAAAATAATAATAATAATAAAATACTTCAGAAAAAGCTAAAGCTTTTGAGCATGGCACATTTTGTCCGTTCTCTTGGTTAATTTTGTGGGTGTGATAGTGATACAACAATGACCAATAGAACCAGGGCCATCGTATACATCCTTAAAATTCATAAACACTTTTATTATAACTTTTTTTTTTTTAAGTATCTAAAAACATTGTTGAATTGCTTTTTGTAAGGCACTGACGCGTTTTATTAAAGTTAAAACATACTTTAGTTGTAGTTTATGGTGTTCTGGATTGGTAGTAGTGTGGTAAATTTGCATAGAAAGTAGAGCCCCACATTCTCAGTTGAAGATGATTTATGTATGATCAAAGAAAATGCATGTATTTACTGCTCTGAAATTGTAATTTGATTTCAAATCCTTCAACTTGAACAGATTAATCCAATTACCAACTTTCTAAATTGTAATTTCCAGGACAAATATTGAGAGAAATTTTATAATACTTTTTTTTTTCTTACTCACAAAACTAGCACTGAAACATTTGGCTCAAAGAAATAAAGGAAATAATTACAAACTTTCAATGTGCTTTTTATCTTCAAATTAATCCAGGTCACAGTCAAAAGCTTTTTTCTTACATGGTCCAAAAGAAACTAAAAGTGCATCAGTCTAATAATAGAAAGGGAAAAGTACCTTGCAATGCTACAAAAGATGTGCTTCAAAGGAAAAGGAATTGCAGTTAAAGGGATACAATAGAATCTCACAGTTTTAACTCCCTTCACAAACCAACTACTAAAAAAAATTTGGCACAACAAGCAATGCATGTTAAATGCAAAAGAAATGTAGGCTTCTACTTTCTCTTTATATTTTCCCCCATATTTTTTTTTTAGTTCACAATCTTATCTTTTCTATGTCCCAAATCAAACTGTATCATTTGAAGTACTTTTGAGTAAAAAACCACATGGAATGAGAACTAAAAGCACTGATATGGCATTATTTGTCCAAAAGAATCCACAATATAGTACCAACTATGAAACCATCTAGTAGCATTATCATATGAATAGATTTATTGAGATCATGTGCAAAAGATGATATGTGACACTGCAGTAAATTTGCTAGCTACATTAATTCAAGTAAATATAAAAGAATCGCCAACTCTCTTTTGAGATTAAATTTACCGAACTGAAATTCTAAGTAAAACTGATCATGGACCTTAATAAGTACATATTAACAAAACTAGAATATAATTTTGGCCCCAAACACTATGTGCTTTTTCACTATCTTGGGACCAAACAATGAGCCAAAGTTTGAAAAGCACTCTTTAACACCCATCATCTAGTAGAAGGAGAAGCAACAGAACAATGTATTCTTCAGTAATTTCACTCATTTCTCACATCTCAGACAACATAATCCATTTAAAGAAACTTCAACCTTAAAAAGTGCCCTAAGACGACAAAGAACGATTTAACCTAGCGATGAGTTCTCAGCATTTTGGATCTATCAAAATCAAGCTTAAGGGCCGCAATAGGAGCAATTAGATGTTTTAATTATAGGCAAAAATTTACGGATCTTACATGAACTTTCACACGTTTTGAAATGGGCAACTTAATTTTTAAAATTTTGATTTTGCTACTTGACTTTATAGTGTTGGATTTGAATACACTAATCAGCACATACCGGTGTTTTTGAACTCTCTAACAGAATATTCTGTAATTTGACGGATGTGTTAATGAACGGCGGTTTAATTCTAACATACCTCAAATGGAAATTATTGAAATCACATTTACTGAAATGTGAAGTTGTAAATCTAAACTCATAGTGCTCAGGTACCCATGTCAAAGTGTTACAGCTCAAGTAAGGTCTATACTTATGGTCAACAAAACACCTATGCAACAATCTAAAGAGTTAAAAACTAATCATTATTCAATAAAAAAAAAAAGAGAGTTGTTGGAGGAAATGTTCAAGATACAGATGCAAATTTACCAGACTCAAAAGGATGAGACGCAGCGCAGGTTGATTCATGACTCATTTGTACCTCTAACAAACAATACAACAATCGCCAATCTTGCTTTCGAACCTATATAGCTGCAAAGTACTCCTTACTGAGTTTCGGGTCGGGCTTCATTGACTTCTCCCCGGGCTTCCATCCAGCAGGGCAAACCTCGTCTGGGTTCTCCTGGACATACTGTAATGCCTGCACACATAAAGATACAGTTCTTAGAGACCATACTAGTTTCGATACTATTACTATATAAACAAGTAAACAATCACAAAACTTTAATGCTAAATCCAATTCTGATCCTTGCTGTTAATTTACCTGAAGAGTCCTCACGGTTTCATCTACGCTACGACCAATGGCGAGATTGTTGATGGTAGAGTGCTGAATCACTCCTTCCTTATCAATGACGAACAATCCTCGCAGTGCTATACCCTGCCAGATTAAACAGGAAACTGAAGTAAGTCTTTCGAAACAGATATCAATCATTCCACATTTCCACGGCAGTAGTTATAGCCAAAAAATATTAAACCATATGGAATAGAACTTCAGCTAACCAAATAGTACTAGATAAACAAATTGGCACCTGATCAGGAATCAAGACACCATAAGATTTTGAAATTGATTTCGTCACGTCAGAGATAAGGGGATACTTCAGATCTCCAAGGCCTCCCGACTTCCTATCTGTTTGAACCCACGCAAGGTGCGAGAACTGCAGAAAGCGAATAGTTACAGTATTAGAAGACAGATTACATATCCAGAAGAAAGTGAATCACAAACAAGACGGTATAAGAATTACAAATTTATGTGTTAGCACATTTAAATACTATATACTAAGCCTATGTAGCATATAATATACAAAAAAAATTCAAGAGGTACCATAATTCATCAATGATCATTTCTCACTGCATTTCTCGTGCCTTAAAATTGATCAGCAATCATTACAGCAATGCATGTAAGTTAACTAGGCGGACATATGACACGACACAACTCGGACACAGCAACTCGTCAACTTGGAAATAAAAGGATCTATCTGAATACAATCTCATTATGTTTTTAGAAGAAACAGCATTAACATAATGATTTCCTCACTTATAGAAAGCAACCGATCATTCTTATTTGAAGAGATAAAATCAACAATCACGGTGGTAATTTAAAGCATATCTTCAATCCAAAGAATCAGCAATACATTATATAAACTAGAATATTTAATTTTATGCCAACAATCACTTAGGATACTACGTAAAATGGAATAGAAAATTGACTACTCAAGTATCTTCATTTTATTTTACAGGACGTAATCAACACACTCTGGACATACAATGCGTGTGCATGATCACGAGGTTACATAATAGATACACGATGGAATGACAGGAGGACAATGAGCACGCAATGTACAGATAACAGACACGTGTCCATGTGGTGTGCAGCTCAGGCATGGTACAAATTTCTAAAGTGTCTGTACTATGTAGCTGATACTTTAGTTTGAAAATAGTAGGCTAAAAGACGAAAGAAAGTTTTAAATGGAAAAGAGCAACTTACCACACTGTCAATTGAGACGCCCAGAATTTCTGTGTTAACCTTGTCAAATTCTGCATACCGGTCACTGAAAGCAGTAATCTCTGCACAGAAAAACAAAAACAGAAAAGGTTTAAAAAAAACGTTCGACGCAAAACAATCATGGAAGAATTGCCCCCCGTAATCAGGATGAATGTCAGTAAACTTGAAGCGTTTACCTGTAGGGCAAACAAATGTGAAGTCCAGTGGGTAGAAAAACAAAATCACATATTTCTTCCCAATATAATCAGAAAGTCTGACCTGTAACAGCATAACCAAAATTATAAAGACTTCAAATGAATATTTCCAATCAATTATGCTTTAACGGAAGGAATAAAGATAAAGATGACAAAAAAGTTCTCAAATTCCTAATAGAGTGCACAGTAGTGAAAATTGGCGCCCAAAATCTTATCATTTACCTCTTTCCAATCCAATTCTTGAGCAGGCTTCATAAAGTGTTTTTTCCTACTTCGTTACACCTAATTTCTGAGGGCAGAAATGCCAGACAGGCTAACTGATTTTAGGTGGTGCTTATTTGGGATGTACTTGGAGAAGGTCATAAAAAGCAAACACTGAAACTTAATTATTATCTTTTATATTTATTCTACAATAGATAACAAGACATCTCTTGGTGTTTGGCAAATACGCCAGCTATTTTAACAGATTATCAAATTAACTAGAAGAATTTAACACAAAATATATGGAAAAGAACACAAGTTATACAGTGGGTGAACATTTTGTATCAGTAGTAACTCAAAGAAGTAAATCAAAATGATACTTGTGAAGAGAGAGACCTGCCAAAAGGAGCAATAGTATTCGAAAAATAGATATAACTCAAAGAAGTGGTTTGATTCGCCGATTTACTATAAAATATCATAAACTCATTCTTCTCTAAGAGCATTAGAAGAGCCATCTGGAAACTGCATTGCACAATATATTACGGGATACTTCCAAACGCCGAACAAAGAGAGAATAATTAACAACAACTACATTTACAGCAGGTATCACTCCAAGAAACAGAACTACGGATAACAGTGACTAAAAGAAAAATAACATTTAAGCATTGCAATAACATACAGAATGGAAAGCAAAAGACAGCAAAAACAAAGGACTTCAAATCAAAAGCCGCTACTATCAATTGCTATACCTTGATGAATTCCTGATCAAAAACTGCTTCCGCCTCGAAATCTGGTGCTTTATTTCCAACCAATGGCAAATCACTCTACAAAAGCCATATGCTCAGTGAACACTCCATAGAAACCAAAGGATCGTATGAAAAATAAGATTTAGACACCATTTATAGACGAATTCAACTCTTCATGGACTCGAATATGCAAAATCTATAAAATATGATCTTAGGCAACCAAATGAGAACTACATCCGCAGATATTTTGGCAAGTTAAGCATATAGCATTCGAACGATACCCCGCTCAAAGAATTCGCGACGAAGCTTCTCTTCGCCGATCTCGGAGCGGAGACCGATGGAGAAGGGCGAGGGTGGAAACCCTTCCGTAGGTCGTGGAAGCTCCTCGGAACGGCTAGGGTGTTGGGAAGAGACATGGTAGTGGAGGCGAGCGACGCCATGGGAGAGGAGTTGGAGGAGAGGGTTCTGGGGTTGGAGGAGACGATGGAGGAGAACGCGCACGCCATGGCCATGGCGACGTAGGTGAGCTCTCTCTCTCTCGCGCGTTTCGATCGCGGTGTGGGGCGTGGATAAGAGAGGAGAGGGTTTTGGGGACGGGGATCGGGCGAATTGGGGATCAGGGTTTTTAAATAGGGGCTAATCTGAGCCACACGATCCGGTATCGAGCGAGAGCGTATATTCGTACGTATAGCGTATATACTAGGAGCCACGAAAAATACCTCTACACTTTACCGTATAATATATTTGTACGAATTAAAATTTAAAAAGTTAATTTTATACGGCCTTCTATAAACATATTGAATAATAAATATATTTTTACAAAGTTAATTTTTTATATTTATCTCTTTAAAAAATTTTAAATTATTTATATATATTATTATTGTAATAAAAATATGGTTAACTATAAATTAAATACTTAATTTTCGCCTATAAATAATATAAATTTATTTTTTTATCTTTTTATATATTATATTAAAAATATATCAGCTGAAATTTTTAAAATGACATATTTATAAAAATAAAATTAACAAATCAAAATGACATATATGAATAATTAAAAAATTTTTAAAAGATAAATATGAAAAGTTAAATTTTGTAGGTATATATTTATTATTCAATATATTTTATAGAAAGCTGTATGAAATTAATTCAAATTTAAATAAGAAATTTTTTTATTTTTTTAATTTTAGCTATATATTTGCTAAATTTGTTGAACGGAAGTGTTAATCTGTGTTAATCTGGGCTAATTTCACTTTTATTCAAATCATTAAAAAAATTGATGTATTTTTACCATATATATATATATATATATATATATATATATAGCTAAATTATAAAAAATTCTCATGTAATATCTCGTTTTTTCACTTTACCTTCTGTATTTTAAAAACCTATCTTTTGCCCCTTCGTAATTACCGAAATATGCATTTATCCCCGCCGTCACAATTCCGTGAGTGAGTCGTCAGTTTTTTAAAAAAATATTATTGAATATATCCAAAATACAATGATGGAAAATAAGTCTAAACCCCTTTCTCTTTCCTTCATTATTTTTTCCCTCCAATATAAGGTAGGAATATTTTCGTCAATTACTTTTTTCGTTAACGCCGTTGCCCCTAAAAACAATTCGGTAATTAAAAGGGAACAAAATATAGACTTTTAAAAAATAAGGGGCAAAATAAAAAAACGAAATATTATAAGAGAATTTTTTGTAATTTAGCCTATATATATATAGAGCAATGCTACCTGTACACCCCGAAGGGGTGTACATCATACACCTCCACCATTTTAATGGTGGCGATACTTTTTACGGGTCACATCAAGTGACCCATCATCACACCCCCACCCTTAGATGGATAGGGTGTATGATGTACACCCCGAAAGGGGTGTACACATAGCATTTTCCATATATATATATATTTACCATATGAGTAAACTTAAAAATTATGTAATGTACTAATACTAATAAATATCGTACAGGTCCGGAACGTTATCGGTAAATTGAGCAAATTGCAAAATGTGGTCCGGACCAGCATTGGGTCGGATCCGAGTAATAATTATGCGGCCAATAAACGACAACGTACGCTCACGGAGTTACGACTCCCGCAGAAACCATCCGTGCGTACAAACCCGGTCCAATTAAGATTTAACACCCCCGCGGTCACGTGACACCGAGAAGGTGGCGCATCGCCGCACGTGCCCCCCGACCCGACGAGGGCGAAGAGCGCCCGCCAAATCCGACGGCGTGGGTTTCACCCGGGCCCACTCTCTATTGAAAAAATATTTTGTGCACCAGGTGTATAAAAGTTCCATAGACCACAATAAATATATCTTATTATTTTAAAGCTCATTTTGATATTAAGAACTATTTAAAACTATTAGAAAAAAAAAAAAAAAAAAGTTAGAGCAAAGTTATATACAAAGATATGTTACTCAGTTTTTGACTATGCTAACTGATATAATTTGTGCAGAATGCTAGTAATTATAAAAAATAAATAAAATAATTTTTAATTGTACTTTTTTTATTGCATATAATGTATTTTATACATAATTTTAAATAAAGGTCACGATAAAAAATGTAACTCCATGAACATTGATTTAAAAGTTTATTATCTAACTTTTTTAATATAGTGGTCAAAAAATTAGAATATAAAAAATATAAGTTTTATTTGAAATATATATATATATATATATATATATATATATATATATATATATATATATATATGTTTTTAATTTCAGCTTGTTACTCCAAAGTTAGGAGCAGCAACATAATTTTTTTTAAAAAAAATACTTATAGCTTTTAGTTTAAAACTTTTTAATATTATGAAATGTAATTAAGCTCTAATCTTAAAGCATTTTGATAAAAATTCACTAGAAGAGTGTACGGATACACCGGGTTCATGGAATTTTCCCTTGGTGTATTAGGGTTTCCCCTAAAAAAAATGGTGAGCAAACGACGATCCAAAGCGCGGGCATCGGCGATTCGAACCCCAAAAGCCGAGCAATTTAAGCGGCTGGTCTCCACTCCCGGTCACGGGTCGGATGATCCGACCCGTTAATATTTATAGCATCCGACAAAAAATAAAATAAATAAAATAAATAAAAACCCCGCGAATAGGAAAAAAAAAATTCCCGCACATTTTTTAATATCATTGTTGTCCAATCACGGGAGTCCACGTACACAGGTTCGTTAATTTACGGGGGGAAATTTCTAATTTTGTTTTTTCCGCCATTTTTAATAATATATATATATATATATATATATATATATTATTTTTTTTGTTATTTATTTCTAATATTGCACTCGCACGCTCCTTCCCTCCATATCTATCCGAAGTCCGAACTATAATTTCCCTCCCTTCCCTCGTTTTCTGCTCTCTCCGCTTTTTTAACCTCCCCACTCCTCTTCGCCTCTCTCTCCTCCTCCTCCTCCTCCTCCCCCAAAATCCCCAGATCCCGGATCGAAACCCTAGGCCCCGCCGCCGATCCCCGCGAGGCGGCGCCGCCCCCTCGAGATACCCTCCCCTGATCCCATGCCGATTCCGATCCGAATCGAGGGTTTTGGCCCCGGATTTGGCCCCCGATCGGGGTTTTGATCGGGTTTTGGGGGATCGATCGGGAGATCGGGGGATTCCAGGTGAGATTTTGGGTCTCGATTGCTCAGATTTGATGTCCGGCGCTGGCCGAGCTGCTGGGAACCAACAATCGGGGCAGCAGATCTTCCAGCCGCTGCGGCGGCACCTCCCGTTCCCGTCGGCGAGGCCGCCTTTCCAGGCGCCGGACGAGTACCACCGCTTCTCCGCCGCCGATGGCCGCCGCGTCGCCGCCGCCGCCGACGACATGGCCGAGGCCGTGGTTATTAAGACTCCTGTGAGTTCCGTGTCGTGGCTTGTGCGTTTTTGTTTGTTGTGCTTAGAGTGGAGATAAGATCTCCTTTGATTGAGGGTTTGTGTGGTTTAGCTCTTTCCGATGCTTATTTTATCGTTCTACGGCACTAGAAATGGTTGCTTTGGTGAGAAATTGCTTGGTCTGAAGGGTCGGCTTTTGGTTTCATAGCGTTTGTGCTATTTTTTGCTGTATTTTTTGTTGCCCTATCTAGATCCTTATTATTTTGCTGCTGTTGGAGATGAGGTAAAATGTCCCCTTCCCATTTATGGATCCTTTGATTGTTAGTGATTCTATCAGCCTAAATCAAAGGGCTTCTACAGTGTAGGGAGCTAAGTTCACTTGTAGGATCTCGCGATTGTTAACTGGGATACTAAATTGAGGATTTTGCTTACCTTGGATCTTTTTTTTTAGTTGATGCTCGGCCACTTTAAAGGACGATAACATTAAGACAAGCTATTTTATAGGTTATTTATTGAGGGGAAAGGGTTCTAAATTACTTACCTACTTTCGTTCTGCAGTTTTTTTTTTTGTCAAGGCCCTTTTCCAGATCCCCTTTTTTGCTCTCATAATGCCACTCCAAAGTCGTATACTGTTTGCTGCACAGCTTTTCTCTTTTTGTCTCCACTGAGTGATCTTAACAGTTTCCACTAATAATTTGGGATATCCTGTTTTATATTTCTTGATTCCTTATCAAATTTGTGATTCTCTACACGTATTACGACGCTTAAGCGGAAGAGCATGCTAACTTATATGTAGTTGAACATGAGGTTTCTCTTGAAGTTGAAAATATAACTACTTCTGTAGAGGCCATGGCTCCTGACAGAGAAAGGTCATGCCATCTGTAGAGTTGATTGGTGGGGAAATATTTCTCTAGTAGTTTGCTAGTTCGGATTCAAGGCTCTTGCTGCCTTGTTGTATGTTAATCAGCAGTTGCCTGTGTTGATGGCTTTTGTGAGTTGAAAGGAATGGAGATTAGAGATTTGGATTCTGAAGTTAATGGATCTACATTCTTCCTCTTACAATGTAAACTCTATGAGTTATCTCTTCCTCCCCACCGCACACTCCACTCCCCCCCCCTCTCTCTCTCTCTATATATATTTATCCTTGATAGTTAGATCCATTATCATCTAGGTTTGTGCAAAAAATGTGCATTTCATATCTAGTAAATGAGAGTGCAGATCATTTTATCGAGAGGAACTATTTTGAATGTCACAACCATATTGCACTACTCTCCTTCAAGGTTGAAAGATCACTATAAGCAAAATTCATGCATGTGTTTTCATAACCAAGTTAGCTGTTTCTTCTTCAGAATCGTCTGATAGCTCATGTTATATGACTCAATCGAAAAAAATAAAGATTCGTTTAATCATCATAAAAGTTTGAATGCAACGACTTGTCTTGGATCAGACATGTTTTTATTAATTTTTCAGTGTCCATGCAGTGTAAATCTGGAATTTAACTAACATCATGTGAAAGATGTTACTCGGAAGCATTACCTTACTAGATGCGCACTAAGCTACAGGATTGTGTTTTTTTTTTTTGTTTTTTTGAACTGAACAGGATTTATAAATATTTTCTTTTATGTTGCTGTTAATGTTGAAATTTAGAAGTCTTTTTTGTGGTGAGTTGTCACCAAAATGGTGGACTTCTGCTATTTTTACTACAATTTTTTCTGGTTAATGAGAAAGTCTGTCTACTGCTCTTTCTTCTTTTATCAATTTTCTGAAACTTTTTGTAGTAAAGTAGATGGCCTCAATCAATCTCCCTGCCTGTGGTCTGAGGCTGTGTGTGGTTATGCTATGCTGGTGCTTCAAAGTTATATAACAATCAGATCCTTATTTGTGGCAGAGATTGAACATATATTACCCCTACTGAAACGCATATATAGATGTCTTTTCCCGCATCTGGATTCATACTACTTTCCGTTAAGGCTCTTTTTCTAGAGCAAATATTGAATGCTGATGCGTAAAGATTCTTGCTAGCATCTCTACTGAATGAATGGATTTCATATTTGTCATAAAAGCTTTTATTTCTTCTCTTTAGAAAATAATTATATTCAGGCAATTGATCATATTGCTTTTGGCGATGATCTTTTCTGTGCAGTTGAAACGAAAAGCTGATCAGGAAGAAAATGAAGCTGCTGAATCGAGTGAGTGGACAACCAGTCCAGGATATACTGAAGCAGTTAGCAGTCCACTTCTTACTCCAGTGTCTGGAAAAGGTAGTAGGGTGCATGGCAAGTCGAAGGCTCCAAAATACAATAAAGCTGGGCCTCATACCCCTATGTCAAATGCTGGTGAATACTGACCTTCTGATCTTTATTTATTACTCTTGTGCCTTTTTTATGAGGAAAAGGCTTATTTGTTAAACAGCTCCTGCTTGCTTTACGAGCTTTTACATATGTTTTATCCATGTAAAATCATCTTTTTACATATATACCCTTGTAAAATCTTAATATCTGTATAGACTCCTCAAATGTGTAGTTTCTTTAAAAAATACTCATATCTGAAGGTGGGAAGGATACTATTCACTGGAAAAGGTTGTTTTCTATTAGCAAATTTTTTTTGATGGGGTGCATTTTTGTGAGCACTGGAAAGATATGTAGAATTTTAGTTCTGATATGTCTAGAATTTATGCTTCAATATGTGTAGAATTTAAGTTTCTGATGGGCATAAAGATGCTCAATTTTTGCAAGGATATATAAATAACGAGATAATTTTGCGAGGGTATATAGATTATGCAAATATCTATATATTTTTGCTTAATGTTAGACTAAAAGCTGTATCTTTTTGTCTCTCCAGGTTCCCCTTCTAGCAATCCTCTCACTCCAGTCGGTACCTGTCGTTATGACAGCTCTCTAGGTAACTACAATACTCTTAGTCTTTGTGACTCCAATCAAATGTAGTGTGTCTTCAACTCTGGGAAGTTCAGCAGCTCTAGACATGAAGAGCTTTTTGAAGATTTACTGTCTTGTTATACCTAATTTTACATTTGTAATGCTTTATAGGACTATTGACAAAAAAGTTCATCAATTTGCTTAAGCATGCACAAGATGGCATCCTTGATTTGAATAAAGCTGCAGAGACATTGGAGGTTAGCTGGTTGTTACTAATATAGTGATGTGAAATGCTATTCTTTTGGCAAAGTTTTATTAATGACTTTAGATCTTTCAGGTGCAAAAGAGGCGAATATATGACATAACAAATGTTCTTGAAGGGATCGGGCTGATAGAAAAGAAACTCAAGAACAGAATCCGTTGGAAGTAATTTTACTCTTTTCTATCCTTTATATTGCTGATATTTCCTCCTTTCTGCTTGTTCTTTTAACAGTTAAAATTTTATTACTCACAGGGGGCTAGATGACTCAAGACCAGAAGTTAACAATGATTTCTCGATATTACAGGTGTAGTGCTTCTCTGCAATTTTTTCCTTTTGTCTGTTGTCAAAGTCATTATTATTTAACCACTTTTCTGAACAACTAACCTTTTTGTTTTATTTATAGATTTGGCCTGAAAGAGGATGGCTAAAAGTTAGCTCTTAGCTTTTGTTTTGTTTTGGTTTTTTTTTTTCAGGCGGAAGTTGAAAATCTTACCTTGCAGGAGCAGAACTTAGATGAGCGCATAAGGTTGGCCATTGGTCAAACTTATAGAACTGTTGTTTTTTTTTTTTTGCTTTGTACAGTAATTCTCTAAAACATTGGGTTCTATGCAGTGAAATGCGAGAGAAGTTAAGGGAGCTCACAGAAGATGATAATAATCAAAAGTAATTGTGTTTCCTATTTTTCCTTCCGAGGAGCAAAATAATTGTATTTCTTATGCTTGTAATTGTGCCAGGTTATTTTAGTTTGCAAATCATTCATGCTTTGAATTTCCTTTATCATCCATTCATATAGGTGGCTTTATGTCACGGAGGATGACATTAAAGGGCTGCCCTGCTTTCTGGTCTGGTTAATCTTATTCGATCTACCATAATTTCTAGTAGAATCGAGTTTTCACTGCAATAAAGTAGTAAAAGGATCCATATCTCCTTTACTTATTTGCAGAATGAAACCCTAATTGCAATAAAAGCACCTCATGGCACTACGCTGGAAGTCCCGGATCCTGACGAGGTAAGAGTGAAGTGAGAGTTGAAACACTGCAGAAGATTTAAAATAATCATAACAATGCTTATTGTACTTCACTATTGTGACAATTTGAGGCCTGGAATTTATCCTCCCTCTGCATGCAGGCTGGTGACTATTTGCAGAGAAGATACAGAATTGTCCTAAGAAGTACTATGGGTCCGATAGATGTTTACCTTGTTAGGTAATTCAGTCTTCTTCTCCTCAAATGCTGTAAATAATCTCTGATGGGAAATTTAATGCATCGTTCATTCTGAATGGTATTGTTTGTTTTCACTTTTGGGCTCCATCTTTTTAATATTTGCAGTCAATTTGAGGAGAAGTTTGAGGAGATGAGTGGTGTGGAGACTCCCCCAAGGAATACGCAGATGCCAAATTCAAGACCTGCTGAAAGCTGTAAAGCAGTGGTAGCTGCAGAGAGTAGCAGAGGTAAGGAGACAGAACTAAATGTTCAAGATGGCCAGAGGACTGCCCTGGATATAAATGCCTCACAGGATTATCTTGGAGGAATGACAAAGATTGTTCCTTCAGATGATGATGTAAGTTCTTTTCTAAAGTGCAAATTGTCAAAGATTATTATTCCACTTGATCCCACGATTCGTTGTGGTATCATTCAATGTTCAAGACACCATTGGTCATGGAACTTATTGTAGAGTTTCATTTAGGTAACCGAATTTTAATTTATTGCTATTGAGTCACCGAACTTCAGTTTCTATTTCAACAAGGTCACTCTATCATTCTCCGATAAAATCCTCCGAAGGATGGATGATTTGGATATGGATTCAGCTACCATGTCATATCAAAGAGGTGAAATGATGCTGATTTAGCTGATTGTTATTTCTTGAAGATAATGTGGAGGGTGAATTAAATAGCCTTGAGAAGACATGGCAATTAAATCATCGGCAACATGATCTCCACATTATCCTTTTGAGATAACATGATCATCAAATCAGCTGCTCAGTCATCCAGCATTTGAAAAGGCGTGCGCCGCAGTGCCTCAGGGCAGTGAGGTGCGCGCCTTGTGATATTTACGTTTAATGGATCTAAGGTTTGGATTTTTGGATCTTGGATATTTTTTAATACTTTTTTAAATATTAAGGGATTGAAAAAAATTTCTAATTTGAACGCTTTCTTCCTCTTTTCTTTTGGTCGTTCTCTTTTCCACCCTCCAATAGCAAGAAGCAGCAGCAAACAGTTTTAAGTTGAATGTTGAAACATAATTTTTTTCTTTAGAGTTTGAAAACATTTATACATTTGATTTCTTTTTTTTTTTTTATAGTTATTTTATTTTTATATGGCTATTTTGAAATTTTTTAAAATAAAATATCTATTTAAATTAGGTTTGTTAAGAGTGTTTTATTTTTTTAGATGTGCGCCTCACTTTCTTGAGGCGCGCGTCTCGTGGTGCGTCTTTTGCTTAGGCTCTAGAAGGCCTTTGCGTCTTTTTGCGTCTCGAATCTTTTCAAACACCTGTCATCCATCCCTCTATTATAAAAATTAAACTTAGGTGGAAGAAGTGACCCAATTCGAACAGAAATTGAAGTTAACTGACTTAATTGCAACAAAAGAAAGTTCAATGAGCTAAATTAAATTGCATTGCATGATAAGTTTGGTGGCCGATTGTTTAATTTACTCCTATTATCTTGTTGGTTGGTGCACGCATTTCCTGTAAACCATGAGTAAAAATTATCTCTTTTGAAGGATTGTTGCACTTCATCACCTATATTTTGCTCTAGCCTCATTAATATGCTTCTGATTAGATCTCCATCCAGTAGTAGTAAATTTTCATTATAAATAAATTTGTCTAAACTGCAATCCGAAAGTTGCATTGAATTGATGTGTTGCTTATGCTTCATCGTGCAAATAATTTTCCTGGGATATAGCTGCTTAGTACTGGTATGAACATATTCTTATAATGATTTGTTTCATCGAATTGCAGACCGATGCTGACTACTGGCTTTTATCGGATACTGTGGCTAGCATTACTGAGATATGGAAAACAGCACGTATCCTTCACGACATTCATCATCATTTTGTTCATTCTATCCTTTCTACAAAGGCTAAAATGCAGATAGCCTCTTGAATGTATTGCGATCTGCCTGGTACCCCTCTCAGCAATCAAACCTACCAAATAAATCCTTAGATTCTATAAATGCCAGCAGTTTAATCCCTTGTGATTACAGAGAGGGGGAAGTGCGAATCGTGACGAATTGTGATATGTAAATTGTGATATCTTTACGAGGATCATCGATATTTTAACCTTCTACATATTAACTCAGCTTTTGTGCATGCAACTGTGAGTACTTTGACTTGAACCAACAGCTGAGCAGCAAATTGATGAGATAGACAGATTCAGCATGGACGAGTACTTCGCAGGCGAGGTTAGCACACCTCGGCCCCAAAATCAGCAAGAGTCTGGCGTAATCGACGCCCCCTCCAATACAGAAGCAACACAAAGATAAATGCAGAGACTGTTCAAGTTAAATGCTGTAGGTAAAAATCAGAGCTGCAGCTTTCTTTTTAAAAAAAAATTGGAACAATGAAGTGTTCATATCGAGTTTGTTAAAACAGGCAAATGATTGTCCGAAGCAGCAACAAAGTACTTGAAGAGGAGGGGGCTGTTGCATGATAGTTGTTGTTTGCATCTCTCTTTTAAATGCAACAGCTTTGGTTCGGAAATTATATATCAAAGAGTGGCATAAGCGGCATGGAGGAAGCAAAATATGTAGAGCATCCTTTTTTGAGTTCTCGAAATCTGGAAGGCTGACTCATCCTCAGCGAGTTGCGTGACCTAAATGACTCGAACATGAGAATGGTATTTAGCTACTTATTCTACATATTAAGTAAATTGATGGGTCATATATATATATATTTTTTTTCAGAAAATATGATGCTTCTCCTGTCATTTAACTACAAATATTTGAAATCCATTGTATCTGTTGTTTGTGAAAGTTATGGCGAACTATAATGCGAATGTCATCTATAGCTATTGCATTGTCAATCATAAAACACCATGTCTGAGTTTCACTTTGGTCTCCGGCGTTAAATCTTGAGGTATTTGATATTTTTATTTGTATGAAGCAGTAGCATGTTATCTTTCATCGTTAGATATTTGAAGTTGCAAAGTTTGCTGTAGTGTTTTCTACTTAACTGACTCCTTAGTGAAAACAAGGATTTCATTTTGCCATTGGAGAATGAGTCTGCAGAGTTCAGTATGTTTCTAAAAGTAAAGTATCTATTCATCTTGTTAATATACACAATACAAAACACAACATGCAAGGAGAAGAAGAGAGACAAGTAATCAGTGATCACTTCTCTGATTTGGCTCTCTTCTCGCCGATCCAATTCGCGACCATCGGAGTGAGCGCCACCGTCGGCGGGAACCTGATCGGCGACGCCGCCTTGTGCGCAGCGTAGGCCAACGCGAACGTCCCCAACTTCCCTCCGGCCTCGTCGGTCACTATTCCAACCTGCCTCAAGCAACATTGGTAAACCTTACAACTTAACACATATCCCTTTCACCTTGTAGATAAAAAGATCAAAATAGCTCAACTTGTTTTCATCAGATTATTTAGGATTCAGCATTCTTGTTAGTAGAAAGGGACAACATCATTGAACATAAATGAATCATCACTAATTCAATAAAAAAATTTCAATTCACTTAAGCTAAGTAACTCAATTCAATATAAACATAAATTGAAAAAAAAAGTGTAACTTAAAAAATAGGGTTGGAAAGAATAGTCTCAAACAAAATATACCTTATTTAGCAGGGCTTGTACATCAATCCCAGCACTAATCAAAATGTAGCAGAGGGTGAAAGAGATAAGGGAGAGGGTTATTGAAGTAGCCAAATAAGCCCCTCCATACTTGGCTAAAAGTTCCTTTGCTTGATCTCCTTTGGACTTCTCTTTTCCTTCCCCATCTCCTCCTCCCACCTTTGAACTCAATATCTGTTGAAATATTAAAAACAATAATCAAAACTTAAGTTTTTGAAGTATAACGATTATTTCATATAATTTCATAATATCCAAATCTATACTTTTACAAACAATTATATTTGCAAAATGTTTAATTAGTGCTACCCAAAAATATCCATTTAGTAGGAAACAATATGTGCCTATAAAAATTTTTAGTTTGCCAAGCAAAGCTTTTAAAATTTTATTTGACTAAATAATTCGAGAAACACAATGAAATGTAGGGGTGAATCATTCACTGTTTTTATTTTGCTATTTTTGTTTTTTTAATAAGTTGTGAGGATAATTATTAGAATTTTTATTTAATAGTTAAAATTATATAAATAAATTATTAAAATATTTTAGATTATTAAAATTATATATGATTTATTAAAATTTATCCGTAGTTGTTAAGATTATACATGGAGAAGAAAAAAATTAGTAATTCACGGATAAGAAATATGTACATTATTTACTATCAATGAATTATCTACTGTATTCTAAATTTTATTAAATACAAAATAATTAATTGTCTTTCAATTATTTTTTTTATCATGCACTGAGTTGGATAAAATAGAGTTTTTTCGTTAGTTTTTTTTTTTTTTATAAAATTAGTTGACTAATTATAAATTTTTTAAAAATTAAATTTTTTAAAAAGTTCTCCATTGGTGACTCTACTAAAACAGTGCTCAAATTTGAAAGCATAATTAACACATTCGTTCACATGCACGATAAATATCATATAAATAATAAAAATTAGATAAATCGTGAGTACTTAACATGTGCACTAATAAACAATAAGTTAAAATCTATAAAAATTATTTGAACTATAAATTATTTTAAATCAACTATTCAAACATTTAAAATTCAAACTAATTATTTATTTTAAAATTTTATTATTTTAAAATTTACGTAAAAACATATTAAATATAAAATATATAAAAAAATAATAATTATTATTTTATATAATTTTACGTGATATTAAAACCGGAGATGCCGTGTTTGAGTATTTAAAATTTGAAATTAAAACACCGTAGTGAAAATTAAAATACAGCGTGCTAACTAATTTAAACTAGTGTACAACTTTTTCTTTTTCTAATTTTTTTTTTAAAATTTTCAAATTTCGTAATAATACCTTCCAGAGCCCAAATTCGAGCCCGTACTTCTCGGTGACCTCCTCGGGCGAAGAGGAGGAGCTCTTCAGCTCCTCTTTCGTGCCCTGCGCGGCGCGAATCTTAAAGCGGCTCCGAGGGAGATGGACGGTGGGGAACGAGGGGGGTTTGAGTTGGGCTTGGAGGAGCGTGGAGAGTAACGGAGCCGCTGCGGCCATTGTAGAGAGAGAGAGACGAGGAAGAAGAAGATGATGATGATAGGATTTGGGGGATTTATATTGGGCCACGTAGATCCTAACTGGGCCGTGTGTTCTCGGCCCATGGATCGTACGGTGGAGATTCTGCGTTTTCGGTTGTGATGACGATTAGAAATGGACGCGCGGATGTGAAGGACGTAAGGGTGCATGTTTAGTTTTGGAAAGGGACTTAGGCCTTATTGGGCCTTATTGGGCCTTATTAGGCCTAAGATGATTTTAGAGGAGTGATCTGGGCCGTCCAATCATGCCACGTAGATAAAAAAAAAAAAAAAAAAAAAAAAAAAAAGGGGGCCTCTAAACTTTGAGAAATGCTACATGCATGGACTTTTACTTTTGCAACTTTTACATCCATGCAGAGACCAAGAAGTATGGACATCATACATACATGCATTTTATACTACTAATTTGACAATGTTGGAATTCTAACAAAGAGAAAGGAGTAACTGAACAAACTGCAGCTCATCTGTGGCATTACTATTCTCTGTATTCACATTATTGGTTTCATTCATGAATCTTCTACTACTTCTCTCCTTTTGTTTTTCTAGCTTCAGTAGATTTTCGCAATCCTTTTTTTCTAGTACTTGTGCCGGGGCCGCCGTTTGGCACTGCCGGCGGCCGCATCGTCGGCTGTGGAGCCCATCGTGTCGGAGTCGTCGTAGTAGGCCATCGATGAGTGCTTGGTCTCCGCGGGGCTCGATCCCGACCTTCGGTTCCTCGAGAAGAAGCTCTGTGAGATTGAGATGCAGCAGCATATATATATATATGCGAAGTTAGTAGAGAGCAAGTACAAGCTTTTTTGGCTCGCAGCATTCTATTCATGAGCAGTGACCCTTACAAGGGTTTCTTTGCTTTTAAACCCACATCATATCTCTTTATTAGTAGCCAAAATCTCCGTTTCAATTGCAGTATTGTTGGAAGCGTAAAAAATATCTGATACGAATTGTTGAAATCGGTATTCACGCTGATACCGATTATGTAACTCTCTAAAATTCTAAAATATAAGAATATGGAGAAGAGACATTGAAGAAGAACTAATTCTTTATCAATAAGAAATATTCAATTACACTCTCAACGATATTCTTGACCCTATGCAGCCATGTCTATTGTGACTCTCCCAATTCATCTAATTATCACGTCTAGATATATATAGCTATCAAATCATAATAGATCACAAATCTAGATAATATAATTTGGATAAATTCTATCTCAAACTAACTTTTAAATTAAGTTTGGATTACAATTTCCAACGCAGTACGATAAAAACTTTTCTTATGGAAAAAAGAAGAAATCAGATCAGATCTGATCTAATTATTTAGTTTGGTCCGTGTTTACATAAATTGCCCATGATAGTTCAGAGCCAAATTAACCAGGAGGGATTTAAAAATTGAAATTAAAATTACCTCAGTGCGCGAAACTCGCGAACCCTGAGAGACCACATAGTTGAGGGCCTCAAAGAAGAGAGTGCTTCCTTTGTCGGAGAAATTCTTGATGTAGAACATGAGGAACTGCCCTGACTTGGCCCTCAAATGCCGTAGTCTCTGCTCAATGTCTGGCTCGTACTGCATCACCAACGGTCGCAGGAAGGTCTCGTAGACCAGATCAGATCCCTGATGCAGAAAAGGAATCGCATTAAAATTGGTAATTTGGCCGATCCATGGTTGGTCTACGGTCGAGTTCAGCTGGTTGGTTACCTTTGTCTTTGGATACCATAAGTAAACAAAGAAGGCAAGCTTCACCTGTTCATACAACGGCACCCTTTCATAGAAAAGAAGGGGAACACAATGGTAAGAGCTTTTGATAAGAGAAAATGAGCATTAAGGAGTTGAATTATTGTTACTCATTACCATGAAACAACTGTCTCTGCAAGCATCTCGATGACCGTCACAATTGCTACTATGATCCTGAAATTCAATGTTATGGTAAGAATGTTTCAATATATAGTGATTTTATCCAATCTCAGAGCTATCAAAATGAAAACTGATACAATGAATGAGCCTATCATTGAGTCATCCACTGGACTTGGTGAATACTAAACTGGTACATGTTCTCAGAGCCTATAATTGAGTAAAAAGGATGTGAAGAAGAGCATGGTTTACATTCATGTGATGTTCGTTTCTCCCGCTAGAGTCACCTTCAATCCAAATTCTTAAACTAGAGTTGTTAAAAGAGACAGGAACATGAAAGCTAAATCTAATTATATACATTCAGAAAACAGCTGCGACATTGGCGAGAAAATAATCAAGTACTCGAAGTATTTGTCAAGCATATCAACATCTTATGCTTGCTTTCTTTCCTATCTACCTACCAATTATGCCAACCTACAGTAGTGATTTCTCCATCCACTTAAAAATCAGTAATAAGCTAAGCCTAATCTCCATTTACTTCTACATGATGGCAAATGGTCAAATGATTAGCGCATCCTCGAATCTTCGCTTAACATGTTGTACTCATCTAAAAGGCTTAGCCTAATCTAATAGCCTTTTTTAAAATGTGTCAACATGTGAGTATTTCGGGTGGGGTGGAAAAAAAAAACCTTCTAAGATACTAAACGCAAGCCCTTGTGAACCTATTTTAGATCAAAGTTCAATGAAAATGGGCAAACACACATTTTCTGAAATGCTAATTGAAACATAGAGGCAAATATGGTGCTCAGAATCCCTTCTCTCCAATTTTAGGCTTTGCTTTAAACATAAGTGGGGGCGCACGTTGATAGTTACTAATAGACCAATTCAATTGAAGTGTACGAGGACTAGTCGCCTAATTTAATGAGACAAGTTAAGTAAACAAAGAAAAAGGAATAACAATAATGGACACAAAAAAAAATTAATTACCTGCTTTGAATGCAATGTTTTGTCCTCACTGAACTGGAAAAATCTAAACAAGCTTTCATTGCCTTAACAATTCGTACCGGATTGCAGTTTAAATAATCGATAAGTATGCATTGCACCAACAATTCTTGACAATGGCATGGAATGAGGACATTATTGCTCACAAACTTCGATTTTCTAGTTACCTAACATGTTGTTTCTACTTATTAGCCAACTAACCTATGGAACTTGTAAAGTCATTAAGAGACCTAATTAGAAGCGATTTTAACAACTCGAAGGCATCAAGAATCGCAATGGATAGGAGTTTGATTCGACCAAGTTCGATCCCAACCTCTCAGACAGATGAAACTCGATAATCCCATCAAAACAAGATTATCCAATTCGTTAATCCGAGAGTCTTACATCTCGCAACTTGCCTCTAAGTTGCTAAATTCTTCTATTTTCGCAGCATCGCTTTTGTATTTTATCCTATCCATCCTGGTTTCCAAACAGCTCCTTACAAAAAAAGAAAAAGAGAAAGAAATTCAGCCAGCGCTTAAGCCAAAACATCATGTGCAATATCCTCGACTTAATATATTCTTTGAACCCTCTAATTGGACTTATACATGAGATTGAAATGGTCCTCCAATGGTACAAACCATTTAAAGTGGTCTCAACAAGGCAAACAAAGAGAGGTTTAATAGGACCTGTCTCCTCTACAAATTGACCTGTCCCCACTAATTCAAAAAGTGATAATAGAAATTTAGTAGAATATACCAAACAATTCATGTATGACCCCCAATTAAGCCCATCAACATGAACTTTTTCATTTAAGCATATCATCAAGCACATCTAATCCCATTCCTTATTCCAAAAATCTCCAATAAAATTTAATGCTCACAAAGTTCAATTAACATCTCCTCCTTTTGATCTAACTAATTTTCATTA
Organism: Tillandsia leiboldiana; assembly: GCA_029204045.2. NCBI lineage: Eukaryota > Viridiplantae > Streptophyta > Magnoliopsida > Poales > Bromeliaceae > Tillandsia > Tillandsia leiboldiana. The sequence continues at coordinate 33,457,046 of CM055073.1, read as the reverse complement.
CTAAATTCATAAAACTCAGCAATCAATTAAACTAAACCAATCACAAACTATAATGAACTCAAAAAACCCAAAACAGAGACCCAAAAAATCCCCTTTTTTTTTCCAATTAAAGGAGGAAATGGATTCGAATTCTCGATTACCAATACTGGCACCAAAATCGGAGCTGCTCGATCTCGCCGGGCCGCTCCTCCACCATCTTGAAGCACTCAAACGCCGGATACGCGTACCCGAACAAAACCCTACACAACACACACATCAAACAACAAATCAATGAAGAAACCATAAGATCAACACTAAAACAAAGAGATGAAGAGAAAAAAGAGGCCTTACACAAGTACTTTGGTTATAAATTCCTCCAACATCTTCGAAAATTAGGGTTCCTTAGCAGGGAAGCTTCCGACGCCTCTTCTTCTTCTTCTTACTGAGGATTGAGTAGGTGTACACCTCTTTCCTTATATGTATATGTATATATCCCTCCTCTTCCACTACATGTATATATATATAGAACCCTTTTGCTTCTTCCTTAGCTTTTTTCAATTTGTGAATTAGGGTTTCGAGCTTCGTCAATGGCGACTTAGAGAGAGAAAGAAGAGAGATAGAGAGAGGGAGAAGCGACGTAGCGCGAAATTTACACGCGAGGAAGAGGAGGAAAATGATGCGTTTAGTGGGGTTTAGCGAATTACCGATTATGCCCTCAGTCGTTTAGCAATGAGGATGTGGGAATACGAAGGGATCTCGAGGGTATATTTGTCATTCTACATTTTGGCAGTTACCGGTTTAAGATTCCAAATCCGGTTCTTTTTTGCCACGTAGGATGGTGAACTCGGTCCACGTATGAACCGGAACGGTTCAGACAATAATTTCTTTGAGTTGTGGACCGGGTGTAGATCCGGTGTAGCTGAGAGGTTGGTGAGCAAAAGAATATTAGTTAAACAACCTTAAAAAAATATATAATAATAAAGCTATAAATTGATAGAATAATTAAATATTTGAGAAATTAATAAGTTAATATAATTGATGTTTAAAAAAAAACATAAGTTTATTTATTTGGTGGTGGGATGTGAATATATATATATATATATATATATATATATATATATATATATATATATATATATATATATATATATATAATTGCTTCTTTAATGAATTGATCTTGGATTGGATCAAGGAAATTAGAAATATTTTGAAATGGACCTCTCAAATTCTAGTTTTTTTTTAAATTGTTATGTTAAAGTTTTAATCAAATTTAATGACTATATATTAGTTATAACCATTGAGATCTCCATTTATTTGTTGAAAAGTGATTAAAATTATTAAATTTGAAGAAATTACTAATAAATTTTAAAAATTCTTCATTTTTGTAATTAAAAATATTTAATTCAGAAAAGAGTGGTATGATTTATTAATCCAACATGAATTGTAATTCTAGCATTTTTTTTTTTTTTTTTTTTGAGAGTGAGAGAGAGAAAGGTAGCACAGTTTCTGATGAATTCATTTCGAAATTTAATTTTGCTATAAAAAAATGGGCAACTAGGCCTTCAAAAATGATTTAACAAAAATAAAACATACAAAATTTAAGATAAAAAAAAAATGAAAAAAAAAAGTAATACAGAACCAATCAGGAGTTGCAACTCATCTCCCTTTATTTCACCAATTTTTTAGCCACTCCTTTTTAATTAAATTATTCACTGTAAAAATTCTTTTCTTAATTACTCTTCTTAAAATAATAATAATAATAATAGTACATGGAGATTAAAAGTTTTCTCTATTTTATTACTAGAGATCTTCATCTCCAAAGTAAATTTTTATGAATAAATGATCAATCGTCTCATATGCGCATACACACAGAACATAGGATTAATTCCAGCCACTCTTTTTTAATTAAATTATTCACTGTAAAAATTCTTTTCTTAATTGCTCTTCTTAAAATAATAATAATAATAATAGTACATGGAGATTAAAGGTTTCCTCTATTTTTTTATTTTTTATTTTTATTTTTTATTTTTTATTTTTTTTGGAGTGGCCTACATGGTAGAGACCAATAAATGCATAAAACAATGTGCCCTGTTGATCATAAAAATGCTATGAAATGGAAAAATTATAGAATACAAGGTTCCTCCAACTTATCCACAAATAAACAACTAAATTGATTTTTTTACATTGAGGATACCCTACCTACCATGAGAGAAAGTGATATTATGGCCAATTAATTTTAATTAATTTATTTGTCCTTTTTTTTCCAAAAAATAATAAATACATTTGACCTTAGCAATAGTACACATCAGCTTAAATTTAATTGTAGATGTCAAATGAAAACTTAGTTAGATTATGATAGTATTACTACATTGCTAAGTCTCAGCTATTACTGTAAATAGTACAATAACTCATAAAGGCGATGATAATTACAGTAACATTATTTATTTCTAAAAGTTTAATTTATCAGAAAAAGTATTTCGACATATGCGACGACAATTTCAATAATATTATTTATTTATAAAAATTTAAGAATATTTTAATATTTTATAGTACATCTGTACTCGTCAAATTCAGTGCAGTTATTTCTAAAACTGAGCCCAGTTAAAATATTTACGGGCCGAGCCCAGAAACGATTAATTGGCCCATGCAGATCTCTATGATGCTCTAACCAACTGAGCTAATATAATAGGCCAATTTATTTATTAATAACAATTTCACATATTTTTTTTAAGAAAATTATAAATTGGTAAATTGAAAAGTCCAACATGAGAAGATTATATAAACTTGTGATTACGACGCTGATAAAATCACGTGTTAATTAGTTTGAAAAGTCTAAGATCAATTCTCTCTCAAAAAAAAAAGAAAAGTCTAAGATCAAAAGGTGACAAAAAAGTAATTTGTGATATATATATATATATATAAAATTAGGCTGGAATACTATCGATAGCATCAAGTCATTGATGCTATCAAATTTTTAGCCATTGGATTAAAAAATATGCGGTTAGGATAATAGTGGTCCTCTAGGGTTTAGTGGATGGTTGGTTGAATAGTAAAAATCTTAGGACCCGCTATAATTCCAACCACATATATTTTAATCTCAGAGCTAAAAACTTGATAGCATCAATTACTTGATGCTATCGATAGTATTCTAGCCAGACTATATATATATATATATATATATATATATATATATATATATATATATATATATATATATATAAAAGTTAATTTTAGGATTAGGAACAAGTAGTTCTACTTGTGACTTGAGGTTCCCTTGAATTCAGGGCAACAAAGTGAGAGAAAGCTCTAGCCATCACAAATATATATATGACAATTCAACAAGCTGAGAAATAGAAAAAAGTTAACTTTTGAAATTATTTGGGCATTTGAAAGCATCAAAAAACTTATTTCTTCAATGCTAGTACATACAAAAACATGTAGTCAAAGCTGTTTCATAAATATATATAAATATATATGTGATGAGAATAAGAGGGATGGAAATACCTTTTCAAATAAAATTGATATATATTTTCTACTATTCGTCACTGCTGATTGATTTTTAATATTATATTTTTTATTTAAAATTATTTTTTTGTTTGAAATTTTTATGATCTATATAAATAAATGATGAAATTTACGTTTGTAATATGAGAATAATTAAGAAAAAGTTTCTTCATTCTTGGTGAATGCAACTTATGGGTTGAACCACGTATATTTGTGTCCATCTTTTTATATGTTATTCTGTTTTAAATTTGACATTATATAAGAACAGTAAATTCTGAGTTCGAGTCATATTAGGTTTTTAATATTACTAATCTTTTCTTTCTTCTTTTCTTATTAATCTTAACAAATATTAATACATATTAGTTATGTTCCCTCGACGTAAGACGACACAAGAAAAAAGAATTTTCACCTTATTTTTTTTGTGTGGTCTTGTATTAAAATAATAATAATAATAATTTTGTTTATCAAAGATTACTATTTTTTTTATGGAAACTCTTTTGTTTAGATTTAGAGCAACACTACTTGTACACCCAAAAAAGGGTGTACACCCCAAAAAAAATAGTGGACAAATAAAAAAAAAAAAAAGAAGATTATGGATGAATAAGTTATTGAACAAATAGAATTTATTCACTTATTCACTTATTCAATATAAGTTAAAATTCTAACTTGGAGAAATTATTCAAACAAAAAAAATTGTTCCGGTTGGAAGGTGAATTTAATTTTTTCGAATATTCAAATCTTTATTTATTATATGATAAGATATATGATTAGAGTTTTTATTTTATTTTTAGAGTAGTTTTGATTAAGGTTGTATTAGTTGAGTCAGTGTTGTTTTGGGATTGAAAACATTTTAAATGTAAGATACTGTGACACTTCTGGAATTTGAATTTCTCCTATATATAAATGATATAATATGACTAAATCTCTTATCCCTACTATAGTATTTTGGGTGGTAGTAAGACCTAAGAGGTTAAGAGAGTTAAGCGTGCTAGAGCTAGAGTAGTTCTAGAATGGATGACCCTCTGGGAAGTGGGGCGTCACAGTTGGTATCAGAGCCAATCACCAGTCGGAAATGTGAGATGAGTCTCGGCTGAGCTACGGTTATATAGCAGGTAGAGCGTGGCTGCCTGGCTTATGACCGTTGTGGGTGGAGTGTAGCTCCCCACAAGTTCGACTAATGCTAGCGAGACGAGTCTCACATCGTCTGGTGCTTGTGACTGTGTTGAGCCTGACGTGGACGTCAGGACTTAAAGGGAGGAGGAATGTGACACCACATGGACGTCAGGGCTTAAAGGGGAGAGGAATGTGACACCGCTGGAATTTGAATTTGTTCTATATATAAATGATATAATAAAACTAAATCTCTTACCCCGGCTATAGTATTTTGAGTGGTAGCAAGACCAAAAAGGTTAAGAGAGTTAAGCGTGCTAAAACTAAAGTAATTCTAGAATGAATGATCCCCTAAGAAATGGGGCGTGACACATACTGCCTTTTTGTAAAATATGAAGAAAGTGTTACAGCATAAACCAAAATAGATAGGCTTGAAACCAAGCTTGATATGTCTGTCCATCAAACTTACATATGTTTGCCTAGAAAAAGAAGTTTTGGGATAGGGGCATTGGAAAAAGAGAGCCAGTGACCATTGTTATTATTTAGTAGGTTATTTAGCTAGAATGGAATGAAAGAAATTTGAGAAAATAAAAAATACCTCGTCTTACTTAGCGTTCGAGATCCATTTTTTTTTTAGGAATAGCTAAAAATTTTTCTGCTCTTTGTAGTAATTATTTTTTTTTTCATCACCTCCAAAATTTAATTATCTTAGTTTGTTCTTAATTTTTCTAAAAAAAAAAAAAAAATGATGGTGAAAGAGAAACCTTACTTATTATGGTTTGCAAAATATTTTACCCCATTCAAAGAAAATGGACTTTTTCAAAAGTTAATTTGTGAAAGTATCTATGTAGAGATTACAGAGAGAGAGAGAAAGAGAGAGAGAGCATATGTAGATGCTCATTTTCTCTTTCTCATTAATTAAACCATTTTAGAGTATCTTATGGAGCGAGCTTTTTTTTTCTTCTTTTTTTCTTTGAGTTATTAATTATAAGGTGTGCTTAGATTCTCTACAGAGTCCATGAATGGCTTATAAACTTATATAGCTAGCTAATACATTTATATCTCAAATTTTAATTTAGTGTAATAGATAAAAACATATTAAATTTTATTGCCTAATTAAAGCATTTACTTCTAGAATTATTTTACCTTAACCCCCCAACACCCACACACTCCCTCTCTCTCCTTGTAAAAATAAAAATAAAAATAATAAATTAATTCATAGTGTGTTTTTGTCAACCCAATCATAATAATAGCATTTTTTTTTTATTATCAAAGTGGTTATAATTACATTCCACAAACGTAGGAATTAGATGATTTGTGGATAGGCCATCATAATTGCGAATTATTTAGACATAAATAAAATTTACTTATGAATAATCCACTTTCTTATTCATACTCATCCTTGGGCGAGCGGATGGATGAATAAATTTATTTTTTTTATTTTGTTCTTTTATATATATATATAATTTTTAAAAAAATTATAATATAATAATACACTGTTTAAAATGTTACAAAATATGTATTTAAAATATAACAATATATAATAAAAAGTTAAGAAAAATTTAGGTTAGAATTCTAACAATAGATAAAATAAAATGAATATAAATATTCACTCAAAATATTTATAATTTAATGAATATTTATATATTATACTTATAAATTTTTAAATAAAAAAAAAATTATATATATATATATATATATATATATATATATATATATATATATATATATATATATATATATATCAGTAAATCTAGAGGTAATCCACGCAAAGATAGATACCCACTGCTATAGATAAAAGTTGTCGGACTGAGTTACAACTGAAGCTTCAAAGAATCCTCCTCCTCCTCCTCCTCCTCCTTCCACAGTAGGAGGTCCATTCATTAATTAACTTCTCTTCTCTTTATATATATATATATATATATATATATATATATATATATATATATATATATATATATATATATATATATCATCATGCATGTGTCACTGTTATTCCTCCACCATGTTGCCTCTTTATTAATTTCTCTCCCCTCTTTCTCTCTCTAACCCCCCTTCCTGATCCCTTCCCCTCCAAACCACCAAAAGAAGAAGAGAAGAGAAAAGAGAGAACGAGACTAAGAAAAAACTAAGAACAAACACTTTCTCTCTCTCTCTAAAATCTCAAAGAAGAAGAGCAAGTTGATCACCATAGAAGGCCTATTCTCTATACCTCTCTAGACCGGGTCTAGGGACACTACACTCATGGAGTCAGGTGCAGCAGCAGCATCGTCGTCGTCCTCCTCCGGAGACCCTAAGCCCTCCCCACGTAGGGAGCTCCAAGGCCCCCGCCCTTCCCCTCTCAAGGTCAACAAAGACTCCCACAAGATCGCCAAAAAGCCCCCTCTCTTCCCCCACCACCCCCCACAACAACAACAACAACAACAACAACAACAACAACAACAGCTCAAGCAACAATCTCTCCTCCAAAAACAAAACCAAAGCCTCCATCATCGCTCCCCCGTGATCATCTACGCCGTGTCGCCCAAGGTCATCCATACCACCCCCTCCGACTTCATGTCCCTCGTCCAGAGCCTCACCGGCAATTCCTCCGATTCCTCCTCTTCTTCTTCCTCCGCTGCTGCTTCTGCTGCAGCAACAGCAGCAGGAGGAGCAGAAACCACCGTCGTCCTCTCCCCCGCCGCGCGCCTCGCGGCCGTCGAGCGCTCCACCTTCGGACCCACGGCGTCACCTCGGGCTCACTACCATCGTCCCCAACTGCAGCAGGACGCGTTCGCCGCCGGCCTCGGCGAGGATGCAGACTTCGAATTGCTGACGGGCCGGACGGGGACTGGGACTGTGACGGCGGCAATCTCGTCGGCGCCGTTCTTCCCCGGAATCCTATCCCCGGGGCCGTCGTCGCTGCAGCCCATCTCGCCGAGCTTGTTCCTCGCCTCCCCCTCGCTCGGCTTCGACCCCAGCGTCCTCGGCTACCTCAGCGACCTCAGCCCCGTCCTCAACGGCGCCACCACCTCCGCCGTCATGCTCATGAGCCCCAGAACCAACCTGCTGTCCACGCCCACCATCCCTTCTCCAGGTGCCTTTTGGGATCTCCTCAACCAGTTCCCCGATTTCTAACGCCCCCTCCGTTTCATCCTACTTCTGCTTCCCTTTTTATTTTTATTAATATAATTAATATATTTTTTTAAAAAAAACACAATCAATCTATCCATCCATCTATACTCTTTACAAAAAAACAAAAAAAATAATCCTTAAATTTATTTTTTTTAATTATTATAGTATATAAATAATTATAAGCAGAAGTAAAACCAAACAGATAAAGAGGGCAAAAAAAAAAAAAAAGAAAAAAAAAAAAAGAAGGGGAGGGAGAAGATGAGGTGATGGAAAATTATTGTTCTTGTTATTAAAATCGGTGGGGCCCACAACAAACTGCCCCAATTAATTTTTTTTTTTTTTTTGGCCGGCCGCCGGCATTGTTGTGTATGCAGTGTATGTGGATGAGGTTTTGATTTTTCTGGCCATAGAAATGTAGACTTGTGTAATTATTTTGTAACATTATTTGCAGCTGTAGTTTGATTGTATTAATTTATTCATTGATTTAATCTCTTTTATTTGTTTGTGATGTATTGTGTTGATTATTTTGTATATTATTTTGATTATAATAAATATTTTCAGCTATGAACTTGTCGGTGAGCGACTGAATCACGTATTTTTATTTTTTTAATATTTTATATTTTTACGTTCGATAAATTAATTTTTTTTTATTTTTATTATAACAAACTGGCATCATATTAGTGTAATTGTGTAAGGCAAAAATTCCATACAAATGCATACAAAAAAAAAAAATCACATTTGTTCACAATGCCTATAAGACTTGTATTTTTTATTTTAAAATATTTAAATGTTGCTATCAACTGATCTAATAATTATTGAAAAAATAAATATTATACGAGATTACTAGTAACTTAGAAAAATATGATGATTGAATATTCAACATACCATTGACTATATGGGAGCATAAATTTAGTGGAAGTAGATAAAAATGGGTATATGACGAGTTACGTGCCAGCAATGGAATTGAATTGTATTTTGTTTTTTATTTTACAGTGTAGGTAAAAAAAAAAAAAAAAAAAAAAAAAAAAAAAAAAAAAATCAGAGTCAACAAAGGAGGGAAACCATTGACTTTGACTAGAAATAGAACATTATATTGGTATTATTATAGGGGCAAAAGCTTCAAATTTGGAGTGTGAGCAATGACATCAGAAGTATTTGGAAGAATTGGATAATTCGGGACGGATCCAAACGAGCTAACAAAAAATTTGTAACAATCTAATGATGTCTGATGTATTAGAAATAAGATGATCTTTCATAATATTTCGATTGATACTCAGCTTGCAGTGTCCTAAATTATTAGATTAGGTACAATGTGGGAGCAGAGCAAATCAAGCTTATTACAGGAGGAGAGATTCTGCTGAGAGAAATCAAGCAGAAATTGACAATATATTTTTTTTTTAATCTTTTTTGAAATTGAGTTGTCTCACTGCCGTTGTTAGTTTATATTTTTTATAAATGAAGCGTATAGATAAGCTTATTTTATTATTTTGTAAATTCTCTTATAACAACCATGTATTATTATTCTGTAATTTCAACTGTTTTCTATGGCAAAAAAATTTATAATTTTTATTTTTTCAAATTTTTTACTTTCGCTTTTTAATTTGTCAAGTCGTTGGACTTTTAAATTTGTCAAGTCTTAGGACTTCATATCTTTTAGAAGGACAACACACCGACCTACTCCATGTAGTAGTAAAAGATCAAAAGAGAGAATTTTCATTTTCACACATATTTCATGTAAGATCATTTCTCCCATCCATTAAATTGATAAAGTGACATCTCACCAATTGAATGAACGGAACGTAAGAGCCAAAAAAATTTTAATATCGAATTACATCAATCAATTAAATACAGTTAAATGATTAAATGTGTGCATTAAATCATATAAAACACATATTGCTTCATGTAGCATGGCAATGACAAAGTTTCCTATTCAACAACAGCCATGGAAACATAGAGATATTCACACAAAATTTTCTTCCAAAAAAATTAAAAAAGAAACTGCCAGTTGCAGCTAAAAGCATTCAATTCTATTTATCTCTCTCTCTCTCTCTTCTGTCCCTTTTCTAATCCCTGCTGAGCATAAGACCTCGAGCAATGCTCATGATCATTTTGAAGTGATCAGTAAAATTCATCTCATTCCAGAATAGATGGAATGTAAAATGTACATCCTTTTTGAAGTGTACAAGAAGCATTTTCCTAAAACCTCAACAAGCAAAATTTCCACCATCCTTTTTGGAGGTCACTTTTGTTTCCTGTCACTCTTTGGCCAGTAATGTTGCTCTTCTTGTTCCCTCGAGAAGATTAATAATATGCTGAATCCATTTGCTAAAAATATCTCGCAGCATCAGTCCTTCAAATTTGAGCAGAAACCCAAATAAAAAACTGCAAGGATCTTACAATGCAAAAATAGCAAACTTCGGCCCACCTTTCTTTTCGAAATACTTGGAAAAAGACGCAGCGGCAGTTCTGATACGCATTTTCACAGCCTAACAGGCAATCCGTAGTTATGGAAAGCCCTGATAATCCCGTCGTCGCTCGCAGTCACTATGACGCTGTTCCATGACGCCGACATAGAAGCAAGACACCGATGGGGAAGACTGCAATCATCGGCCATTGACGACGAATAAGACGGTGGAGGAAGCTTCTCCTCCGGCCATGTCGCGGTTCCCCTCAACAAGGCATTAGAAAATAGCCAAGCACCTAGGGACAAGCAGTTGGGATCTCGGAGCAAGGTCGACGGCTCTAAGATTCTCTTCGGGATGGAGGATGGATCAAAGGAGCTTCTGCTTAACCCGTTTCCTGCTTTGTTGGCCACCCCGGGCCATGCGACTGCTAATGAAACACCTTTGGAGAAGAACGATTCGAACGAATCAATTGATTTGGGCCCTTTCGACGAAGGTTTGATCGAGCTGCGTGTATTAATTGATTTGTCTACTTTGGAACAGGGGCTCGTAGATCCATCTGAGTTCCAAATGTAAACATGGGAATCATTGTCGACCGAGATTATATATCTACCGTCAGATGTAAATGACGCGGGCGATAGACTCTTGGCTTTTCGGAGACCTGCATAAGGTAATAAAAAGCAATAAGATCATAAGTTGTAAACGAAAAAAGGAATAAATAAAATAAATCATAAAGGTTATGGTTGGTTTCAAGCTTTAAACCAGGAGGCGTATAAAACCATCAGTGTAGAACTATAGATCAAATATCAGTGATTTTGTATAAAAAAATCTGTATAGATCATCTCTCATTATAACGCACTCCACCTTTGAATTTTTTGATGATATTGACTCCATCAAAAATTCGAATCTTCGAGTCTGCTGATGTGATCATAACTCTCTCAGAATCATCCGACGCGAACTGCAATAATTGAAATGTTGAATGTTACAAAAAAATTCCAATCTGAATAAGGTACAATATCGGGCCTTGTATTATTAATTAAAAAGAAATACAAAATTAACAATTAACCTGCAGGCCGGTAATTCGATTGCTGACAGATTTCTTTTTGTTGATACATTGTTGTGTGTCCAGCTCCAAATTTTCACCTATATCCATATATGATACAATTCATAGACACTAAGACAATAGAAGTACATAAAATATGGGTACAAATCAAAGGAGAAAATAAGGTAAAAGTCAGCTACCAATACTTAAGATATTGAAACCAAAAAGGATATGACAATGGCAAAATAAGAATCAGCAAAGCACGAGTTTATACCTGAGTAGTCATAGAAGCGGCAATTTCCAGTGATAGAACCTACAACAAAACCCTGCACAACCGAGAGGACATGAATAACCAAAATTCAGAAGGGAGATTGATGATGTGAAAATTAATCATAAATAACACACGGTTGTCAGATTCAAACCTCTCCATCTGGTCGATAACACACAGCAGTTACCACATCCCGAATATCAACCCAATCAATGACCCGATTCTCTAGGACATCCCACACTCGAACTTTTCCATCAATAGAACCACTGATGAAGTATCTTTCATCAACAGGATTGAACTGAACACTCGTCACTGAAATCCAGGGGAAATTAAGGACGATGAGAATAAGTCACACGGCGAAAAGATAGAACAAACTAAAGATTTATAGCTAAATTATTGCCGATTTTTTTTTTAAAAAGGGTAATGCTAAGGGTAGCAGGAGCATTTTCTCATCACCCCATACCAAGGTCAGGATATAAGAGTTTTAGCAAATTCTCATCAAAGTTATGATTCATATCCTAGAATTCTTGTCCGTACCGTAATCATTGTGCTGGAAGATTGCAAGGCAGCCATCGCAACCGACTTTCCACATTCGCACAGTTTTGTCCTTAGATGATGTCAGCAGACACTGCAGCCAAAAGTCCAAGATTAATATTCACAAAGAAGTAAGCGGCATTAGAATGAAATGAATAAAACAAAGAGATTAATCTCAAGAATATCAGGTCTTAAGGTAACTACGAAATAGATTAAGTTAAAAAATAGCAAAAGCATCCTAGTGTGCATACTTATAAATTGACAAATTTAATTTATAAATGAGGATGAGACTCACATCAGTCTTAGACCAGGATATATCCAAGATATCACTTTTGTGCCCCTGGAACTCGTGCAATGGAGTCTCTTCAATCTCGACAACCCTTGAGGGAATAACAACAGGAGCAGAATTTCCATCTTTTCCGACCATTATCTTAACATCTTTAACTCCATCAATAGATTTGTAAGATACCTCTGAAGTAAATGATTTACAGCAGGGCTCTGCTTCTCTAATCTGCCATATTCGCACGATGCAATCCTCACCTCCACTTGCTAAATACCATCCAGATGGGCTGAACTGCATAGCCCTAATTAAACCCTTGTGGGCCTGGATTTCTTGGCCAATGTAGAGGGCGGTGAATTCGCTGTACTTCTTCCTCTGATGGCTAACTCTGGTAAAACGATTCACTGCCGCGATCTTAGGCGGAATATCGGAATCACACTTTCGAGATGCATGCCTCCTCTTCGAAAAGTTCCTCCACCATCGTTTGGGGTTCTTTCTCAGTGCATTGGGGCATCCTTTGTTTCTTTGTCCCTCGTGAGGAAGTTCTCTCCTCAAGAACTTGTGAAAAGAACGTGAGAGCCCAATTAAGGTTTCAAATTTTTTCGTGGTCATAAAATTTTCAGAACCATCCTCCTTAAACATGCCAATTAAGCCTTGCTTGCCACCATCATCATGAACAACGAATCTCTTCCCACTGTCAAGATCCCTTATACAGCAGGCACAATCCTTCGCTACCTCTTGGTCAGAAGAAGAAGAATCCAAGACAGCACCACTGCTGCTCGTAGTTCTCTCCGACTCCATGGCTTCTGAATGCCTACCACTTGAACCCTCTTCTCTATGCGGTGAATGGCTTATTGCAGCAGCCAAAAATCCATCATATCCCAATTCATTAATGAATCTGCTTCTTCGTTCCTGAACACTCATCAACTCCCCTGTCCATAATGAATAATCAAATTTCCATAGCTCTACTTCTTTGTTACCGAAATTACCGTCCTCTGATGATGAAGAGTCTATACAAGTTCTGATATTGTCAAATGCATCATAGAATATATCCTCTCCTTCCTCCTCGGGTTCACTGGGGCTCAGCATGTCTGATCAATCTCATCTAGCCTTGGAAAAGAATATAAGGAATTAATACGATATTTGATCTCATTTGTCGATGGTGATAATGCCTTTTTTGGCTGTCGGAGCAGAACCCGCAGTGATCAAACTATAAAAGAGAAACAACAGAAAGAAGATAACACAATGAGATAAATTCATGGTGTGTAAGTAAGATAAACCATCTAATACAGTATTTAGACATAAACAAAGAAAAAAAAAAAAAAAAATTGAGTTTTGGACACCATGGAGCAGGCCTATTGCCTTAAAGCATGCAGAGTGTAGATGCATAGAAATAAGAAAGACCCCTCTTAACAGTATAGAATATTGACAAAATATATAGAGATTCACCAAATAACATAAAAAAGATCTCTTGGAATAATTTTCTATAGGATCACGAATAGCATTAGTATTCAGCCAACTAAATTACACTGCACGACTAAATTACAACAATTTAGAAAAGTTTTGAGCCAAAAATTATAACAAATCAGAGTGTGATTTTCCAAGAAAGCTAAGGCCTAATTTGGTAATACGATCGCAAAAAGCACCAATTTTTATACTACATATGGCACAAAAAATGCCTTAAAATTAAAAGCATTTTTTAAATTTTTAGACTTTCTATAGTAAAAAAATAATGCTTTTAGCTACCATATTAGGCCCAAGTCACAAATTGATGAGCCATAACATTTTCGTGATATTTCCTCCAGGAAAGAAAAAAAAAAGGGAAACCAATTTCTGATAAATTCATAACATAAATCTCATCAAATGTATGAAAAAACCAAGCAATCAACAAATATCCCACGTTCATAAAACCCAAAACACTGTAAACTCCCAACGCAGGATTATATAACGAACCATGACACCGAACGAAACAACAAAAAAAGATCTCCCAGAAAACAGAAGCGAAAAGTTCAAAAAGCCAAAGCAATTTCACCTTTTTTTTTTTTCTCAACTACTTAAAACTCCAGGTTTTCAACTCTCCTACAACGGGAGAGAACAAAAAGGTTCCTTTTTTATTCAATTGAGCCAAATTACACTCTCCGAAAAGCCCAATCCAACCGAAGGGATCAAAAAGGAAAAGCGCTTTCTCGAGAAGCCCACCCCAACACAGATCGCAAAGCGAAAGGCGCCCACACTCCGCCCGCACGAGCCACCCAACACGAGCGGCGGAGCGAGGCGCGAGTCCCGAGAAAGAGAGAGAGAGAGAGACTCTCTCTCGCTCCTCCTCCTCCTCCTCCTCTTCTTCAACTCTCTCTCTCTCTCTCTCTCTCTCTCTCTCTCTCTCTCTCTCCTCTATATACAACAGTGAACACGAAAAGCTATAAAGCGACGCGAGATAAAAAGACGCGGAGCACGGAATTAATAAGAAGGAAAAGAAGAAGAAGATGCCAAAATGTTCGAAGAGACCCTGTAATATCCTCTTTTTACGCCTCACTCCTTTTTTTTTCTACTTTATTTTTTTCAACTTTCACAATTTCATTAAATTCTAATAAATTTCTCAGAAAAAACAAAAAAACACAAAAGAGTACAAAAAAATCAAGTTGGAATATAGAGAATGCTATCAGGATGAGGCATCACACATTTTATTATCCCAAAATTATTATAAAAATAAAATATTTAAAAATAATTTTTTTTATTAATTTTTTTTTTTATTTTTGAACAAAATTTAGTTTCTAAATAGTTTAATAAAATGCATAAAAAATATATAAATTATAAAGAGAAATGTTGGGGGTGTACATCTTCCATCTCACCTATTTAAGAATGAGTGAATTTTATCGGTCACTTCGAAATGATCGGTAAATTTGTCTCCATTTTTGAATGGGGTGGGATGTGTAATGTCCCATCCATTCAAGAATGAAATAAATTTTATCGGTCACTTCAAAGTGCTCAGTAAATTAGTTTTTATTTTTTTCAAGAATGGAATAAATTTTATCGGTCACTTCAAAGTGCTCAGTAAATTAGTTTTTATTTTTAAATGGGGTGGCATGTGTAATGTACACGCATATGGGGTGTACAAGTAGCATTGCCCAATTATAAATTAGAGATAATTGCCTGTGTATCCCTAAAATCTGAAAAAATATTTAATTTATCCCTCTTATTTTTTTCTTTCCAATATATCCTTCATACGTTCCACTCCACTGTTATTAAAAATAAACCTACCGTTTCCCTTTGTTAAGTTAACTAGGATTAAACTAGAGTTAAATAATAATCGGAGTTGAAAACTATTAGATATACCTATTTCGTCACTATCTACCAAAACTATTAAAAATTTTAAGAATACATAAAAACAAAATTGGTTATGATAGAAGAGTATATTTGAAAGGGCAAAATAGTAATTTCACACAGATAACGGTAGCTCACTAACAACTTCAGGAATATTTTTAGAAAAAAATTAAAACGTAAAAAAAATAGTTTTAATATTAGCTTTCTAAAAAGGATAAATCTAAAAACAAAAAAAATTTTAAAAATATATAAAAAATTGCCCCTATAAATTATATCAAGGGAAATGATACTTGTACACCCAAAACGGGGTGTATATCACACACCCCATCCATCCAATGGGTGGGGTGTGATGATGGGTCAATCGATGTGACCCGTAAAAAATATCGCCATCATTAAAATAGTGAAGGTGTATGATATACACCCCTTCGGGGTGTACATGTAGCATTGCTCTTATATCAATTATGGGATCAACTATTTTATCATAAAATATATATATATATATATATATATATATATATATATAAATGTCAGAATGATAATATATAGTATATATAATAGTGGGCCAAACAAGACAGCTATGAACAGGCCCTCATGCAATAAAATTACCCTTTTTAAAGCATGGCAGCTCGGGAAAACGAACCAGACAGCCTGGTCCGCTAGTGTATAGGTCCATCAGGCCTACTTCTGAAAAGAGCCGGTCGTCGCAGCCTATGATCCGGTCACCCACCGCCACCTGTCTGTCTGTCCTCTTCCCCCACTCCTCTCTCTCACACACACACACAATTTTAATTTTAATTTTAAATTTTAAATTTTAAATTTTAAATTTTAAAAATTTAAAATTTGTACTTAGAAATTTTAAGATGATATAAATTGAAATTGTTTAAATCAAAGAGAAGAGATTCGTACGCTGCAAAAGTGGGAGGTGAGAATCGGAATCACCGGCGATATCCAGTGACCGTACGGTACATCACCGGAGAAAAGCCGAACACCTCGCCGATCTCCTCCTAACCCTAAACCCTAACCCTAGAAATGTGATAGGCTTTGTCCTTCTCCGCTCGTCCCCCACTCTACCCTGCCATTAATGGAACCCTCGTCCTCTCTCGCCTCCCGCGACGCCTTCTTCGCCACGCCAAAGATCTCCTCCCCCAGAAGGTAATAAAACTCCCGATCCCTTTCTTAAATTCGAATTCAATATTCCCAATCTATTTTTAGCCTTCGAAATCGCTGGAAATCCCCAAAAGAATCGAAATCGAAAAAAAAAAGAGAGAAAAATCCGATTTCGATTCAAAAACCCCCGGTTGCGGATTCAGAAGTTGGTACTTACGATTGATCGATCGCGCTCTTCGCGGCTGCTGCTTCTTCGTCTTCTTCTTCGCTTCCTCTTCCTCGTCCCGATTCGAGGGTCCTCGTCATCGCATTCGATGCGTCGTCGTGGTTCTCGGATCGGGTGAGGAAGGAATCGGATTCGAGCGCGCGTTCGTTCGTGCGTCGGGGGGATGGGGGTTTCCAGAGGAATCGATAAAAAAAAAAAAAATTGGTTTTATAAGTGAGGTTGTCAGGGCCCACACGTGGGTCTAATGGATCGTATTCCGGTTGGGCCGGGTTTGTCGGAGCCATTCGATTTGTATATATATATATATATATATATATATATATATATATATATATATATATATAATTATGCTATACTATCGATAGTATCAAATATTTGGTGCTATCAAATTTTCTATCCTTAGATCAACTCCTTTATTTATTTTCACCCGTTAGATTTTACTATTTCCCAACTACCTATTAAACTCAAAGTAATATTTATTAATTTTTTTTAAAAAAAAACAAACTGATTCCTTAATTACTAGCAGTCAGTAGGATTAAATGCTTTTCTGAGGGGTTTGGGAGATTGGTTGGTGACCGTGTCCGTTCCCTCAAATACTCTGAACGTGTCATCTAGATTTTATTTATTTCTCTTCCTCTCAGTGTTTCTTAGTTTATCATTCTAATGAATGAAACGGATAGCTTACTATATATTTCTAAAAAAAAAAAAAATATATTATTTTTTAAAAAATAATATAAATTTTTTTTATTTTCTTGCTTCCATTCATTCACTTGGCCATTGGCATCTGATTGTCACATGAAATAAAAAAAAATATATATATTTTTTTTAAAAAAATTAGATAGTGATATGCTAAATTTTATAATAATTTATTTAAAGTTCAAAAGGTGTTAAAAAGGCAACAGGAGTTTAGGTATTTGTTTTTTTCCTTTTCTATTTTTATCATCAACATAATGTAAAGTGAGACACTCCGACAAAAAATTATATTGTTGAGTATCCAAATTTAGATGTTGTTGGGCAAAAGAGAATCTTCAATAATAGTTAGTGGGCTAGTGGTGTGATTCACCCAATCCAATTAAACTCATTAGATCCAAAACTTAATTTACATTTTAGATCCAATTAATAATCTCTTGGATATTAGGTCAAAATTTGGTTCATCTCCATTAGTTTAGTTTGGGGAGCGTTGACTTTGTTATATCTAATTAAACACAAGTGCATTTTAACTAAATTATGTCATGCTTTATTTATCCCTAACTTTTCACTTACTCGTTAGTTTAATTATGTTGACCACGAAGTAGTCATGTGCAAGTGCATATATATATAGAGCAAATTGTTCAAAACCATTCTTAAAACCATGCATAGTTTGTGTGTGAATGATCAGTGGATTGTATTTAGGATGCATTCCTTGTAATTAAATGATTTTTTTTAGGTAATTAATTAGATGGGTAGTTGTAACTAATTAATATCTAAATTAAAGATAATTAAAAGTAGAATATGTGTAAGAAATATTCCTAATAAGGATTTTAGTTTTTCTTGTGTGAATTGGTTGGGTAAAAGATTAGTCATGGGTAGTGGTGTACAGGGATGTCAACTGGTCAGGTCAGATAAGAACAAAATTTATATTTGAATTTAAATATGTCGGGTTGTCGTTTTATACTCGTATCTGAAATCATATTCATTTAGCATCGAGTAGATCCGTCCTGTTTGGATTCCGATTCGAGTAAAATTTTGGATATCCAAACCCATTGACATCCCTAGTGGTGTACAGGGGATGTCAACGGGTCGGGTAGGAACCAAATTCATATATACCTAAATTCAAATATATCGTGTTATCGTTTTATTCCTGTTCCTGAAATAATTATATTCATCTAGCATCGAGTAAATATGTCCGGTTCGAATTCGGATTCGAGTAAAATTGGTGCAAGTTAAAGTGCTCTTCGAATAAAATTGCTTGAACAAGTACTATATATAATTCTCTTCAGAATATTCCAAACATAGGCAAAAGCTACCAGCTACAACTTCTATTATTAATTTGACTGAGATCATTCGGCTTCTCATCACTGTTAAACTTCTAACTTTTTATTGGTCAAATCCTTAACTTGTACATATCTAAATAGCAAAGCTATTACAAAAACTAGGCCAATAGTTTAGCTCTACTTTGTTGATGATAATTCATTTTCTTTTTGATTGTACCCTTGTTGATAATTGTATTTGCTACATTAAGAACACCTGTAGCAGTCAAAAGAAACACATTGAAATGGTCACTACAAAACAAGATTGTATTCTCCATTTACATTGAAATGGGCACTACAAAACAAGCTAGATTCAATATATTCTTCATTCATTTTCTTTCATGCTTTTGGACTAATTGCTTTTTAGGCATGATTTATTGGAACAACAACATAATACAGAGTTCCTTGTGTTCATACTAGTTAAGGAGGGAATGGTTGAATTAATTATTAAGACCATTTATAGAGTTGATTAATTATAAAGTGGGCTTGAACCAAACCAACTGGACCCAACCCATCAACTAACTAGAGGCTACTCACTCCTCTTACTTTATAGAACAATTTTGTACAAGGTTAATTGTTTGTATCCTTTTAACATCATTCATTAAAGGAAAAATGAAGGAAATTAAACTATTATAATGAATGATCCAAATATACATATTTACAAAGAAATATTGTATGAAGACCAAAAATATAAATCCTAGAAGTTTTGAGTACAAGAAGATCACATATGAATGAAAAACATATCAAAGTAAGAGCAAATAATTCACTACCTCAGAAGAAGATGGTCGATCTCGCAGATGAAAGAGAGAATCGCGTGCAGGTGCATGCACAGAGAAATATCTAGAGAGAGAGAGAAAGAGAGAGGAGTGTAAGAGATTTGTATAGTTGTGGGAACAATATTGTGGCACTAATTTATATATGTAGAAGAGTTTGTTGGGGTTGATTAATTGTTCAACAAAGTCTTGCATGAAAAGCAAGGAATAAGTAGGAAAAAGTGAGAGACAAATAGACCATAAAGTGGAATCTTTATCCTAAGGCAAGTTTTTAAGTTGCTAGTTTCGATACCTGAACTTGTGGTTCTTATATTGACAAGGTCATGCTATGGCCATTAAAAAAAAAAAAAAAAAAAAAGAACTTTAAAATAGTAAGAAGCTTCATCTCACAGATAAAAGTCACAAGGCCAACCCAAATTTTCAATATATATGCCCATAAAGGTACACCTTTTTTGTCTACATCCCAAAAAGGAGAAGAGAGAATAATTTAATCATCAAGCCCCAGAATGTTGTTCACCACTCCAAGTACACTACCAATCAGGAAACTATTATATATTTTTCTTGTGATCCTCATGCCTCTCCTTTCATTATTTTTTTTATAGAAGAGATTGGACTGCTCTTTGCTTGTTCTTTTCTGTTCATGGTCCTCGAGTTCTAATACAAATTGCACTTAAAATACACATGGTCAATGATCCTATACGCTTATCTTGGATTATCATCGAATATTAATTATAGCAAATTAAACTATTGTTTCTTGGTGATTTGCGGCTGTGTCGATTGACCAGCAAAAGGTTTTCTACCAAATTTCACCTTTTTGGGCTATACATTGATATATACTAGCTATGTGATCGTGAGGATTCCTAGTATCTCGTTGATACCACTCCTTTGAAAAGTTAATGCTATTTATACAGCAAATAAAAAAAGATGTGGATCAATACCAGCCACTCGGATTCCATTATAAAATAGTACATGATCTTTAATCACATGGAGAGGGGATCGACTTGGACTAGGAGGGTGTGATTAAGAACAATACCAAATTGTCGCAGACTAATTTGCTACTTGTTTCTTGCTAGGATTAATATTAAAATGAGATTCCAAAACATGAATGTTTGTGATTACTTCTCATCCAAAGAAGACAATTTCGTACAGAGAGCAGAGAGTTCGATGATCGATGGAAAATTAGTCGTAGCCTCGTATATATATGTTGGCTATGTTGTCATTTTAACTCATCATAGTTTCTGAAATTGAAGAAACCATTCCTTAATTCTCGACAATTATATAGAGTTGAAGCAAGAAGCAATAGTTTGATTGCGAGTTATCAGAAAACTTTTCTTTTAATGATCTATTAATGATGCTAATAATACATACAGGATATATACAAGTAGGTAAAAAAGAAATATGAAATGGGCCACCTCTGAATTATTTTAACTGCAAGTGCAATGTTGGTCAAATAAAGTATATGTTTACATGATTTCTTTATGCTAAACTAGTATCGTAATCTGCGAGGTAGGTGATCGGAGTGGTTTATTTAACTATGCAGTGCACTCTAGCTGTCATTAATTAGTGCTCAAGGAAACAGTAAAGCTAGAATTGTGATGTCGATAATGGTTATCACGATCTTTTTGGAACCATTTAGAGTCCACAATAATATGTAAAACCTTTGTATGTTTTCTGCATATATATATATATATATATATATATATATATATATATATATAGAGAGAGAGAGAGAGAGAGAGAGAGAGAGAGAGAGAGAGAGAGAGAGAGAGAGAGAGAGAGAGAGAGAGAGAGAGAGCAAATAAAGTATATGTTTACGTGATTTCTTCATGCTAAACTAGTATTGTAATCTGCGAGGTAGGCGATTCGGGTGGTTTATTTAAGAATGCAGTGCACTCTAGCTGTCATTAATAAGTGCTCATGGAAACAATGAAGCTAGGATTGTGATGTCGATAATGGTTATCACAATCTTTTTGGAACAATTTAGAGAGAGAGAGAGAGAGAGAGAGAGAGAGAGAGAGAGAGAGAGAGAGAGCCATGTGAATACATAAAATGATACATTGGTCGATCGTAGAAGGGCATGCAAAAAGGTAGAACCTTTATTTTATAAGTCTGATAGCATTTGATCTCAGATTCTCTATTTTAATATTTTATGCTCATCAACATAAAGCCTCTTGCTTTTTGACAGCTGTCTCGTGAGCCTATCTTTTTGGGACAAACTATTAACACCAATGAATGATCGAGTCATGCATAGCTTTCGCAGGGTTGTAAATGAATTGGTATAGCTTTTTATAAGCTTGTTGTTAATTAGCGAAATAAAAAAGAGACACTAGTGTACTTTTCCAAAGGAGATGCTAGTGAGAACCTCTTTGAATTAATGCCTTTTGGCTTGTAATGATTATAGGTTCATTAGTGACTGTGGTACGTGGTGGTGGTGGGGTTTGCTCTATTGATCCTCCTCACATTTCTATTCCCTTGTCATGTATACAACTATATATCCTCATGAGGGATGGGCTCTTATCTAAGGCTCACAAATAGCATAAGAGGACACTATATATTGTGCCTGTGCATTAAAAATGGTTCCTCCTCTTGTGAAAGATTATTATTAAACATTTAATTGTATATATATATATATATATATATATATATGACAAGCAAGCATGGTGTGCATGAGGTTTTATGTGACACAAAAGCTTCTTTTGAGGAGCTAAACTAGTAGAGCAATAATATGATGTACTAACCTATACATGCGCGAATTGAAAGTGGTAGGCTCTCATATTGGTGATTGAGAAGCAGATCTATATATATAGGGGGTTCTATCTCCTAAGGTAATCACTTATAAGTTATTTATTTATGTAGTATCTTTAATTTTTGCGAATTTTGGCTTGTGAAATTTATTCATTAATCATCGATTGCGATTGCAACTCGAATCGATCGTTGTATATTCCTGAGTAGCATGCTTGAGTTATAGTTTAATAGAGCTACTTTTTTGTCCAAATAATATCAACTCATGTTGTGATTTCAATAACTTATGGATTAAAATTGAATCTTGTTGCCAAATTATTGCATCTTTCATATCCAATACGCTGGCTTAAAGGGGCTAGGGCCAGCATTCTTTTCTGTGGCGAGACACGGCCAAATAACGTTCGAAGTAGCGGAAGACTGGGTTGGATAGACTCATATTCGAAGTGAAGAGAGACTTATTGAGTTGAATCACAATCAAAATTGGTAGATATTATATCTGGACATCTTAAATGAATAGATTGTCACTACAACAAAACTGAGTTTTAACGGCGATTATTTTTTAAATTCACGGCAATTATAATTGCCGCTAAATAGTTTTACGGTAATTATGATAATTGTCGCTATTGGTACGATCGGTAAAAAATATTGCGGCATTTATTCTGACGGTTGATAAAAGTTTAAACAAATATCGCTAAATACTATCCAATAACAACTATTATAGATGTCACTATAATTATCTATAATTGTCACTAAAAACATACTAAATGATTATTAAATAAAACCTATATTGGCAATTGCAAAAAATATTATCAACAATCTAATAATTCAATAAATTAAAATATTAAAAAATAATCATAACTAAAGAGCATTAATCTCTTAACTCTCAAATTATATCTTACTAATATTTAAATTAAATTTCGGACACGGGATTCAACAATATAATATTTGTTTGAATTTTATTCAAACAATAACAAGTTTTAAATAACAATAAACATGTATTATCTCCAAAAAGAAACAAGAAAAGTCATGACTAAACCAAAAGTGTTTAATTTGGTTTTGTCGGATCGATCATTTCAGTATCCTGGAGCCATTATACTGGAACTCTGTATGCCGGATCAACCATCTTCAGTATAAACAGATTTTCTTTGTCGCCCCTCGATATCCTGGCAATTTCATTCAGAATCAATAAAAGAGCATATATTCCTTTACTTGAAAATCATTTGAACTTCGTATTATTATTCAGGCATATTATCATCTGAGCTATGTATAGATGTAATAAACTCTCTGACCAATTTAAACCAAAGAAATTTAATTTGCATTCGATCTAAAGCACAAAACCAACTAAACTAGTAGCATTTGTTGTAGCTTGCTTGAAGTGTCTATAGGCTAGAATTTACCTATTTGTTGTAGCTTGAAGTGACTAATTGTTTTCCTGATAGAATTTCCTGATAGAATTTATAGGTTGATGCACATAAGATTGTGATGGGTTACTCGAACTTAGTTTCATATGATCCACAGTTTGAAAATCCGCTTTCATTTGTAACTGGCCTTGATTTGGAAAATGAATTCTCATCTTACGAAGTTCTTTTGATTTCGCCGTAAAAATCTACAAGAATAAAGATTTTGTAAAAAAGTGTACTAATAAAACTCATTTTGCCATTTCACAATACAAACTAGTAGCATAGCAGTTACCCAGATCTGTAATCAAAGGTTAGCATATGCCCAGATCTTTCCTATGCCTTCATTGTGAGAACTTCTAACTAATGGTGAGCAATACAGTAGTTGCATTTTATGCATTGCAGATACATCCTTTCAAGATTATGGATGATTTCACAATCTTAACCAGTTGTTCTAGTCATCTGATCAACATATTCATAGAATTACACGAAGCTGGTGAAATAAGCCCTGCAGATCCATTTATTTCAGTTGGGACGATAAGCCTCATGATTGGCAATATAGAACCAGTTCTAATTTACAGGTCATAAGCAGTCAACAAACCTCATGTAAAGCTTCATCTAGCTAACTAGAATACGTTGAAACTGGGTTATATAGCATCAGCTTGGTATGTCGTATGCATAATTGGCATGATTTACCAATCAAATGCACAAAAAGCTAACGATTGTCGATCATTTTGGTTTATCGCAAGTTTCATAACAAGGAAGATTCAAGTAATAGTTACCTGGTATCCCTTATATTTTATCAACTCTTTTAACCTATCAAGAATGAAGAGGAATCCATCGTCATCGATGTTGCAGAGGTCCCCAGTGTTGGCTATTTATGTATGGATTAAAATAGACCCAACTTTCTGCCCCGTGACAATAGGCCCAGGGGACTAATAAGTTGAGTTGGGTGAGCCTTGAGTGGGGCTGCGGTCCACAATAGACCTAACGGCAAGAGACCCAACAATAGACCTAACGTCCAGGTGGGTTGAGTCCGGTCGAGACCCGTAGGTGCTGTGTCTGTACGCTTTAAGTGAATTAGTTGCGTATTTCTAACAGCTCGAGTTTTTGGGATTAATGGTTAGCGCCAACGATCCGACACCCAGTTTTCAACCATTCTTCCGAGTTAAGAATTTCAGAGGTTGGTCTCTTGTCACCAACGTAACCTACACTAATGTAAAAAAAGAAATGACTTCAGCATAATATTAATCAAGCACCACAAATCTGCAGAGACAGAGATAGTGGATCAGTTTACGACAGTTCAAAATAATATTCCCAATTTGACGGAGTAAAATAACTTAAATCAAAATAAACTATAGTGGATGTCAACTAAATTGATAAAATTTGGAGAGTTTCTGTACATTTTTACCAAAAAGAAATGGTTTGTTAGATATGTCTCGAATTTTAGAACCGGAACGTTTTTTAACCCTATTCTGTTTTGCTTATCCAATTAAGATAAGTTTGGATTATGCCTAATCTTATTAAGATTATTCGTAATCTTAGTGGATTCGTATTCCTAGTTGTATTAGGATTTAGCCACTACTATAAATATACCAAAAATATACCATTATTCCATTGATTTAGTGCGACGGATGAGAAAGAGTATTGGTGTATTTTGAAATTAGGGTTTTGTGAGAGAGACATATTTTGTGCACCACTCTGATTATAATGGAAGTCTCTGCTCCGTCTTCGTCCGTGAACGTAGGCCAGTAGCCGAAGCACGTAAATATTGTGTGTTTTATTTTTCTTCTTTCTTTCTCGATTCTCTTTTGGTATTTTCGTGCCCAACGAACTAGATCTTTTTCACTTTTGTCGTAGCATGGTTAGTGATTCAACACTCTAAATTTGACTTAACTGCTGAATTGTATCTACATCAATACAAATTTAATCAAACACAATAAAATGGAAGTAAAGTTTCTTACCCTGCATAACCGATGGACCTCGAATCCAAAGCTCCCCTGGAGCACCTGGAGGCAAAGCAATTCCAGTGTCCGAATCAACAATCTTTGCTTCACAGCCCCACACGAGACGTTGTCTCCGTCAATCTGTATCCCTTCACAACAACTAGAATGCATCACTAGAAAGACTTAGAATGAAATTAAATCGAAACCGCCCTTTTGGTTTGGTTCGGGGGTTGCATGGGCTTTTTCGAACGGGTCTAGTTGCTGTCAGATGTTTGGCTCAGCCTGTCCAGCTAGAATTTTGTCAATCGTTGTCTTGTCAAAATCATCGGTGATCACACACTGTTCTTGGTGAAATGAATCTGTCTAGATCATAAAACTTGCAATCAACTTTTAAATTGACCTGTAATCCAGAACACATAACAATTCCAACAATCTCTACCATCAACTAAACTTACATAGCTATTGCTTGAAGTTTGATTTTTTACTTGCTGTTGAAAGAACTTAGCCTTTGGATTTGTCCTCCAGCAAGTATTGAACTACAAGATGTTACAATAGAAGCTAATATGCATCTAAAAAGAAGTGGAGTTGATTTGTTCCCCAGATCTCTCAGCATATGCACAAAATCTTCATAATGGGAAAAGAATAAGAAAGCTGAAAATGAGATGAAAGGAAGGAGGATTTGAAATTGGCATAACTTCTGCTGAATTCTGAACACATAGCCCATACCTTTAAATAACTAAAGGAGCCCAGAATGTTTACACTGCCAATCACCATAAGATAATAGTAACTTAAAATTACGAACTTCACTAATATAATGAATGTTAATGGACCTATCTGAGATTATTTTTCCCTCAATCTAATCAAACTAAACACATTAATTTGATTCCCTAGAAAATAACTAAAAAATTCATAATTATATAGGATTTGAGCAAATGCAGCATCAAACACCCACAATGCTAATTCTTTAAAATCCCAACACCTACAATTCATTACTCTAAACCAACAATTTGACTAATCTACGAATCGTAATTACAAATTGACAGCAAAACCAAATGAGATCACGGAAAAAAACAAAATCTATTCAAGGATGAACATTGGATTTGAAATTGAAAGCTCTTACCAATAGATCGGAGCACCAAATCGACAAGTTGTATCGCCGAGGTCTCGGATCATATCGCTGTGTCAAGAAAGATCGTCCACGCGGTGCTGAGAAGGTCGGAGGCGAAGAGAGGGTGATTTGGGAATGGGATCGGTGATTTGGGAATGGGAATGGAGCTTGGAGAGGACGCGGAGAGCTCGAATAGAGATGAATAGAAGTGAAGGAGAGGGGGAAAGCTTGAGTTCGGAGAGGGGGAGGATGGAGATAAGGGGTAGAGCTCGAGCTCCAGCTCCAGCTCCAGCTCCAGCTCAGCTCGGAAAAGAGGCGTCGCGTGAGAAGGGGAGGGTTGGGTTTGGTTGTGGCTACTTTAAAATTTTGAAATTTAAAATTTAAAATTTAAAAATATATATTTTAAAATTTTAAAAATTATAATTTAAAAATTAAAATATATAGTTTTAAATTTTAAATTTTTAAATTTTATCTTAAAATTTTAAATTAAAATTTAAAATTTAAAATTTTTAAAATTTTTAATTTGAGATTTTTAAATTTTGATTTAAAAATCAAAATCACTTCTTAAATGCTCTATTGAGCCCTTTTTTTTTTGTCCAAAATCATTTTTCAAATAATAGTCAAACACTCACATATTTAACATAAAATTATTTATCGATAAAAAAATAATATTTATAATAATTGTCGCTAAAGTATAATTATATAATATTTAATAGCGGTAATTTCATAATTATTACTATTAAATTGTCATAAAAAATCTATTTTGTTGTAGTGTGTATAGTTCTAAACTTAAGCTTTTGATATTAGTGAATAGCGGCAATGATCAGACACAATATTATATATATCGCCGCCTCTGCAATGAAGAGAACCAAATCTTAGTAGTCTCCCTCACCATGTAGGATGCTAGCATCTAGCTAGGTTTGTGTAAATTGGTCATAATTAATAGGCTTTGTAATTAAATGGTTTGGATTTTAAAGGGACACATAGTGAGGGAATAGAATGTTACCTTTCCTTGTGCTTTTTTACTTTCATTTATAAAAAAAAGACAAGGTGCGCATGTAATCCAATAAAATTTAACCATTCATTTCTCGTGTCTCAAATTTTTTTGGGAGAAAAGGTTCATATGATACATTTAATTTACCAAATCTAAGTTGAACAAACAACTTAATGAAAGAATCTACTTGGTAAAAATAATGTTCAAATTTTAGTTGCAAAAATTCTTAGAAGGTGAGTAATGCTTGTAGTAAGGTGGACCGGGGAAATAATGAAAGCCCTTTAGGTTTTAATGGGTCGGTTCGGATCCGGCCCATTATCCAACTTTAGTGGGCCTTATTCGGCCCATATTTGTTTCCAGTTTCCTCTTTCCTGTGGGTAGTAGGAATCGACTCTATAAAACCTCTCCCTCTCTCTCTCTTTCTCTTTTTCTCTCTCCTCCTCCTCCCCACGAAGCTTTCGATCTCTCCATTAATGGCGACGATGCTCCGCTCCTCATCCTCATCCTCCCTAGCGCGGAGGCTGATGACGCTTTCGCGTGCGAGCTATTCGTCGATCGCCACCGCCGCATCCGCTTCACACTCCAACGCCGTCGCCCGATCCCCTTTCTCTCGTCCTAGCTCCTCCATCGCCCGCCCCATCTCAGGTTATGGTCTCTCTCTCTTTATCTTGGGTTTTCGGTGATGTAGGAGAACCGATTCCCTTTTGATCACCTGTGTGGATTGTTTGTTAGTAAGAGTAATAGATTATCGAGGGTTTTTTGTTTGATTTATTGTATTAGTGAAGTAATTGGATCGTCAAACGATCGTAAATGCTAAGGGATTTTGATCATTAGGTTAACACAAGTATGAGGGTTATGTAAGGATCGATCAAAATGAGGTAGTTATTGTAAATACTTTGTGAAACGATGGAACTGTGCAATCAAACTTCAACACTCAAATTCTAACAGCTCTGTATGATGCCCTGGCAACTATTTTGTGATTTTCTTTTACCTCTGGATTTTTGGATTTGATCTCTTCATTTGAACTGTTAGAGGGTTCAAGTGATTGGTGGAGAAATCACCTACATAATGTACAGGCCAAAGTTCTTTTTGCTATCTAATACGGAACTTTTAGCCTTAACACATGTTAGGTGCGACTAGCACAAGGTACAAACCCAATCCACATTCTAGAGGGCTCGAATCAATCCAATAGCTTAAGCTGATAGGTAGAGATTATGTACAAATCCAATCCACTAGGGAGTGTGAACCTAAGCTCTGATACCATGTTAGAGGGCTCGAATCAATCCAATAGCTTAAGCTGATAGGTAGAGATTATGTACAAGCCGCAATTCTTTTTTCCTTTCCAATATGAAACTATTAGTTTTGACATGAACTGGGTTTGTGTACTTTTTCTATCTAATAGTTAAAACTCTGTGTAGCTTTTACATTAACAGTATCATACTCTTTTTCCACACATTTTGGTTTATACTAAAAGTCTCCCGTGTTCATTCTATCTCAGATTGCAGTTATCCTTTTGCATGGGGTTTTAAGCGCTTGTTTAATTCAAATCCTAGTCACTTGCCCACCATTGCCGACCCCGGCATAGAAGTGGTATTCAAGGATTTATTGGCTACGAGTTGGGATGAAATTCCGGATCCCGTATTGGAGGAGGCAAAGAAGGCACTATCTAAGAATACGGATGATAAGGCCGGCCAAGAGGCTCTGAAGAATGTCTTACGAGCATCTGAGGCTTGTGTCGAATTCGGGGGGGTGCTGGTATCCCTGAGAATGGCTCTTGATGATCTTGGTGGCCTAAGTGGTGAGGTTAGTTCATATCGTCTCTGCGAACAATACCTTCTTCTTTGTTTATAGGGAAAGCTGGTGGTTTGAATTTTTGCTAAAATATATGGATGCTTCTCTAATCTCTATTTATAGGTCATTTAGTGATATTCCACTTTACACTCCCTAATTACCAGTCTTTGTACAATAAAAAATTTGCAATCTGTTTTCAACTCATTTCTCATCATCACTTTTACTTCGTTATTATGAACATGTGCTACTTTCTGCAGAATGTGGGTCCTTTGCCTGGTTCTATAGAAGATGCCGTAAAAGCTGCGTATAAACGTTACATGACATATCTGGATTCCTTTGGTCCAGATGAGGTTTATTTGAGGAAAAAGGTTGAAACTGAGTTGGGGACAAAACTGATTCATTTGAAAATGAGATGCAGTGGCATTGGATCTGAATGGGGGAAGGTAAATTTCTACTCAATAGTATTTTCTTGTTATGTTAGTTTTTTTTTGGGATGGTCTTTCTGTTCCGTACTGATTAACTAGTCATTTTTACTAATTCCTAAGTTTCATGGAAATTTGGTCTCAACATCCCAAGTTTCTTAGGCATGCCTCCAGTATAAGTTTTGTCCTTCCTATTGCTTGTCTTCTTAAATTTAACGTCTTATTATGCCTATGAAATGGATCAGATCCTTGGATGATTGTTGTGCTTATTGGAGAAATCTGTGCAACTTGAGGTTTTAAGTTGCATGTTGCAAAATATTATTACAGTTGATATTTGTAGTGCACTGAGCTTCTATAGAGCTTCCTGCTGCTGGGGTTTACAGTAGGCAACTTCCTCTTTTGAATTTTGTCGTGCCCTTTTTTTTTCTTTTTCTTTTTGGAACATATCAAAGAATTTTTTTTTTCTTTTTCTTTTTTGGGATGCTACAACAGCCTCAGTAGTTTAATACTTTAATGCTGTTCAATGTGATTGAGAATGATGCGTGCACAAAAATGTATATTGACTTAAGACTCTACGTTATGAGAGAATAATTAGCTAGTAATATATTTACTTACAGTGAAGTTCAAAGTAGCTTTCAAAGTCATACCAGTTATTCCTGCCTCCTTTCCATTTGTGAATAACTCCCATGTGTCCCAAGGTCTTTTTTGATGGCTATTACATATTGACACTGAAAATATTGAGTTAAGAATTATATCGTCTGTAGACTATTTTGAGCTTACTCCTAATGGTATTAATGCATTATGATTTATGTTTGAAACAGTGGATTAAATGTAAGATATGCTTATAAGAATTCAGTTGAGACCCCAAAAGCACAAGTCCAACTATGCTTGTGAATTTTTTACCGTAGGATTTGCATTGAAATTTGTATTATTGTAAAGGCAACTAAAGAGAGAGAAAGAGAAAATATAATAGCACGAATTTTAATGCAAATCCAATGGTAAAAAATTCAGAAGCATAGTTGGGCTTGTGCTTTTGAAAGTATATAAGCTCTACTCATGTACTCAAGGCTTAATAGTTATGATTTTCTGTTACTGGAGATGCTAGAATGACGATGTTCCTCCCTATGCTTATAAGAATTCAGTTGAGACCCCAAAAGGAAGACTATATTAGGTCAACTTTTATATTCTTTATCTGGATTTCTAGAGTTTGCAAGTATCTTTATTGTAAAGATGCAGAAGAAAATTTCAATCTGAGTGATATAGAAGTACTCCCTCTTTGTTTGAATTATCTTCAGTTCTTCATCATTATTGAACATCATAAGCCCTTTTCCCCTGCCAAAAGGAAAATAGAAATATTTTTGAAGTTAATCTCTTGTGCATTTTAAGTTCTGGCTACAAAGGGAATATCTTCGAACATCATAAATGCTAGGAGGATGCATTCAACACCTATCCATGAAATATCTGCGTATGCTATGCCCACATAGACATGGTTAGGGCATTGAAGTATTTTTGCTTCGTCACATAGTATTTAGAAATAGGGCTTTACAAATGACTCATGAGCATGATGTATCATGATACCGTAAGCATTATTTTTGCCAGACAGAAGCAAAATTCACTATAAATGGGTTTACATTTCTTTGTTTCCTAATGATTTTGTCAAAAATGTCAACTCAACTAACTTATCCTTTACTTTGCTTATAGGTTTCACTTATTGGCACGTCTGGGCTTTCCGGATCCTATGTTGAGCTGAGATCGTGAGAAAAGATGTGAGAGCTCTGGAGTTTGGCTTGCATCTTTTAATTTATCTGTTTTGGCTGTTTGTGGATGTGTAGTTTGTGTCCTAAAAAATACTGAGACAATCGATCACTTCATCTTTTCTAGTTAAAAGCCATGAGTCCTTCAACACTGGGCAAAAGAACGAAGGAGGTAAATTCCGGACTTAACCGAATAAAGATGGTTTAGATATGTTTCCTTTGGCTTGCATATAATTCCTTGCAAAATGTTTATATTGCATTTACTTCTGTTTTTTGTTATCTACTTGTCATCTTAATTCTATGCATTGCCTTTTACTTCACATCTTGTTTTGTGTGGTTATTAATAAACAGAAGATATCTGTGACTTGTGAGTCTTGTGACAGTAGGTAAGTTTGAAAACATTCTGTGGTTAGATGTCCATTAATTTTGTCAATTGGTACAACAATTCAGAAGTAAATTGGTGATTAGGTGAATTGGGGTGAATTCGAGTTATTATTAGCTTAGCAAAGGTTGTTGGACAATAATGAAACTTATTTACAAGAAAAAACTTTAGAAAATGAGAGGACAAACAATGCTACGCTTTCAAAATTCATTAGGTGAGAATTCTTATGAACTGACTTAAACGAAATTCAAAGGTAAGAGATGAGAAATAGTTGTCTTACCTTATAGTCCCTGTATGTATGTGGATCAACGGGTCATCTTGGGTTCAACTGTTCAACAATTTATATGGATTGTGGAATTAATTATGTGGATCATTACATATATACGGAGATAATTATATAGGTTAACAAAAGGAACAATAACTTTGAAAGTAAATCTGGTTTTCTAACTATAGATCAATACAAAATACATCTATCTACTGTGATTAATGACCGAAAGGAAGGAGATTCTCGAAAAAAAAAAAAAAAGAAGCAAAAAGAGATGAAGAAATGCTCTGAATGATATATTAGTGTAAGGACAACAAATGTAGGATTGCATCCAATATTTGTATTTAACCATACTTATTTGCGTCGATAATGGAATGACTCCGCTAGAACAAGGACATTATAAAATCCCCACATGAGAAGCTGAGAACATGATGGAAAAGAATCTATTTGATTTACTAGAATCGAAAGCGTCTCAGATGATTTTTCCAAGTTTTGGCAATGGACGGATCCTAGAGCATATATACCTTTGTCATGTGAACAGTGATAAATTCTCCAGGTTTATGCGTATGAGTCATTTAAGTTGTCTTTAGAAACTATTATATTTTCTATCCCAGGGATAATATTTTTGTCACAATCTCTAACCTAAAATATTTGAAGTAGAAAACAAATCGAAGCCCCTTATGTACTAGTTGGTAGCTTAGATGGTAGCAGCAATAAAACCCAAAGTCGTTAAAGCCATTTTTGAAGTCTCTTCATAGCAGCTCGAGATGCACAAGGGTCCCATGTTAGATTGTAGAACAAACAACGGGACTAAAGACATGAAATAGCGTGCACATGAACACATGATTGTTGTAGCCCCTCTCTCTCCTTCTCCTCTCCATGGCAATTACATCCAACTATATACTTTTATCTTGCATAAAAATACAAACTTTTTTTTTTGGACACTATCTCAACTTGAAGGTATCATATTCATCTTGACTAGGTCATCAGTTATGACTTAATAAGATTGATTAGGTGGTGCGAATATTATATAGAGTTTTCTACTGCATAGAAATCTCTCTCTCTTATTCCTCCTGCAATTAATGTCAACCGACCAAACACTATTATGTTGGACCCATCAATGATCGTGTTGTTCTTGTATAAGCTTTTTATTCTGGTGTGTCAAAATGTGACTGATTCCTGGTCAATTGCATGAGGAAAAACTGTTAAGGAGAAGAAGCACTTGGGTGACCTTCTCTCCTGTCTCTCTTTACTGTTGTTGGGTGAGTTTAACTTGTCACTGAGACATTGATGAGAGAAGGGCTTTTCACATGGCCACACAACTTGGAAGAAGAAGCTCTTAAGCTCTCTCATGGAAATGTCCAGAAATTCTATTGATGGCAACATAATATCTTACCCCATGTAGCAAACTTTTCACTTAGGTTTCGGAGCCTGATTTAATGTTACATGGGACGCTAGTACAATCCAGATCCTGAGGACTGGGACAGGTCGCATCATTTCCTTAGCTTCTTTCATGTCCTTTAAAATATTGTATGCAAAAAACTTGGCCTTAGAACTCATGGAAGAGAAAGGAGTTGATGAATGGTTATTTTTCCTCTCAGTAAATAGTATGATCTTTCAGTGTCTACAGCAATTTGTAGTCGTCATTCATTTTGGCTTGGGAGAGCTTGAAGTGATCGTGAAGTTGAAAGCTTAAAATGGAAAGGTAAAGTAATAGATAAGGGCTTCTTGGATTGGATTTGTGTGCCAGAAGTGCTTTAGTGCTCGAACTATCTGAAGTAACAGAAGAATACCTTATCCTCTGGTCTTAGAAACCGATTGGACCTCATTTATTTCTCTGTCTACCCATTGGTGGAACAGTGCTACCTTTGACTGAGACTCCCTACGGATTGGGTCAAAGCTTTAGAGGAAAAGGGCAAATTAACAAGCCTTTATTTCTTCTAAGTTCAGTTTCTAGAGCAACTTAGAATTGCTCTGCTCGTCTGGTGGTTCTTCTGTTGAGTTTTCTACTGCCATTTTGTAATAGTGGAAGAGTAAAACTTTGAAACGCTTTCGAGTTTTTCCTTTTGGAGCTTCGAGACATTCAAATTGCTTTTCGAAAAATATATTTTCAATCAATTGTTCCTAACATAAGTGGCAAAGGGTTTGATGGTTGATACTCGAGATCCGAACTCAAAGCCTAATTATTTTATATTTTCAGCTAAATTTATTTTAAAAATAAATAAAATGAATAACATGTTATCTTTCTCTTAAAAAAAAAAAAAAAAAGGAAAATGTATTCTATACTTTAGCAACCAAAAGTAACAAGAATGATCCCAGTCCCTGATGGCCACTAGAATTCATTATTTTGAAATGACTAAGGATTTTTGTATGGTTTATTTATTCAGTGAGCTTTGTTAAGCCATGCCATAGTACTATTTTTGCGTGATTAGTCTCCTAGGGCTTTGATCTTTTCTAGGGCTCCTGAGAATTGCAAAATATATATTATCTATGCTACCACTAAATAAAAATATACTTTTGATACATCCTAAATGAGATGTACAGTTTACATCCTATCAATTTTAGAATATATAAATTTTATTAATCACTTCGAGATAACTAGACTTCATTTTTGAAGAATGAATTGATGGGATATGTATTATACACTCCATTTAAAGTGGATTGATAGATAGCATTGCTCCACTAAGTAACTAGTACTTCACATTAGGTTTTTTTTGCTTTCTTACTCTTCAAAATTAGATATTCCAAAATCATAGCTATTTTAGAACTCCATCAGTCATGACACTAACATATAACAAGGATTCTTACAATATATTAGCAGATTCATTTTTACTAAAAGAAATTAAATTTATTAGATCTAACCAAATTTAGATAATAATAGTGATTCGATATCAAAAGATTAGCTTTGTAAATAGCATATGTATCTAAGTTTAAGTTAACACTTGAGCTTTGCGTGCTAATGGATTCTGCTGCTTATCAGCATCGAGTTTAGGTTTAGTCATTTTATATTAAATTGCTGACAAACGGGGGGAGATGACTGGAGATTAGTTTATGTGCAGAAAAATTCTCTAGGGTGAGGTCAAATCGCCACACTCCTCAAAATCTCTAGGGTTTCACGCCCTAGCAACTGGCCCCACCCGTGTACCATGCGACCATGCCCCTAGGACTATGTACCACAGTGAAACTATGTGCCTGGTCAAAGTAATGGCTACAAGATTGATTCGGTCCTTGTTGTGTCTGTTATCACCGACTCTTAACCCCCGTAACGTACGACTCCCATTCATAATTATAACGAGATCTTTATCCACATAATAATTAATTAATGTGTAGTCAAAATAAGAGTTTTGAGTTAGAACACATTGAAAACTATTCTTGGTTATATATCTTTACCTTTAGAAATATTTCTGCACAATTTGTTAAAATAAAGCTAAATTCTTTTTATATACCATTAAAATAAAGCTAAATTCTTTTTATATACCATTAACACAGTCGTGATTATGATTAGGAACCATAAATTATCAATAAAACAAGAAGAATTAAAGAACAAGCACATGCATGAGAGGGTTCAAAACCTCATCTTAGCATGTGTATATTAATTTCTGAGGAAATTAAGGAACAAAATGTATATATACCAATTGTCTCTACAACATACATTAATTTCTCTGCAAAACACTAACCCTAACCCTTAACTAGCTAGAAAATTAAGAAGATTATCATGAGAGCTAGTAGAGAGAATGAAAAACAACAAAAAAGGAAAAAGAAAGTTACATCCTGAGACATTCTTTCAAACTGTGGAACATCTTG
Source organism: Tillandsia leiboldiana (assembly GCA_029204045.2). NCBI lineage: Eukaryota > Viridiplantae > Streptophyta > Magnoliopsida > Poales > Bromeliaceae > Tillandsia > Tillandsia leiboldiana. The sequence goes on along the minus strand of CM055073.1, from coordinate 33,420,772 downwards.
TCAGGATTTTTGCTGCACCAACTTAGAAGCCTCTCTCTCTCTCTCTCTCTCTCTCTCTCTCTCTCTTTCTCTCTAGGCCATGAGTTAGAGTGATTACTCCACTGTGATAAAAAAGGTATCATATGATACCACTCTCTAACTTTTTATGTAACTAGAGAGAGAGAGAGGGGGAGGGGGGGGGGGGGGGGGGGGGGGGGGGGGGGGGGGAGAAAATATGCACCCAAGGAAAGAGATCTAAGAAGGAAGAGAGAAACAATGTGTGCCTGAACAAAATTAACATGTACAATGATTAAACCCAGCTCTCATTGCTCTACTACATATATCTTTTATATATTAATCCACTCATCTTCATCAAGGTGAACTATGGTTCAGTGCTCCAATGGAGTTGTGCTGCCGCGATGGGCCGGACGGCGGTATCGGCATCCCCCTCGGCAAAAACCCTAGAAAATAGTTAGGGCTCATCCTCGCCAGTGGCCTCTCTTTGAATGCCTGCATGGTCCTTGACCCATGGCAACATGAAACCAATAGAAGCATAAGCCAGCATACTAGAATTGAATGAGAAGTAGATGATGAAGAAGAATACAGAAAACCCATTATAAATTCACAAGAAGAAGAAGATGAAGAAGCTTGAATTAAGTTTACTTGAGTTTAAGAATAATGAGTAGAGATGAAGAAGAAGAAGAAGAAGAAGAGAGAGAGAGAGAGAGAGAGAGAGAGAGAGAGGGGGAGAGGTAGAAGAGAAATTAAAGGTGTGGTGGGGGAGAAGAGCTTGGAATTAATGTAAGCAAATGGTAAAAGGGTGGAGAGGGGTGATGGATATTGTGAACGTATGTATTATGGGTTGGCACCCATGATCATTAAATATGTAGTTTATATACATACATGGATTTGTTAGAAACCAAAGAAGGAAAAAAAAAAAAGGCATTAAATATTGTGGATAGGCTTCACTATACAACTAGGTTGTAGTAGAAATAGTAGTAGTGGTGATGGTGTGTGTGTGTGGGGGGGGGGGGGGGGGGGGGGGGGTGGGGGGTGGTGGGGTTGGGATGTTGGAGAAGAGTTGAAGGGGGTTTTTAGAAAGTGAATGGATGGACAAGGAGATTAACAAAAATAAAAAAATAAAAAATAAAGGACTTGGTGGTTGATATTCGAGATTCTAAGTTCGAAGTCTAGTTGCTTCAGATTTTTAGCTCAGTTTATTTTAAAATAAACGAAACGAATAACATACTACCTTTCTCTCTTTTTTCTTTTTTTTTTTAAAAAAAAAAAAAAAAAAACAAAGGGGGGGAGGGGGGGTGAATTGCACTACTAGCTCCTCAACTTTTGTCCATGTTTAATTTTTTTCCTTTTAACTTTTAAGTCCCACATTCTACACTTTAATTTATTGAAAGTGTCTCACTTAATTTGATTCTTGTTTTATAGAAAAAATTATTGTCTATACCATGCCATTTCATCTTTTCATTCGATACGCATTTAAATTAATCAGTCACCCATCCAACTTTTAAGCAGAGAAAAGACAGCAACCCAACAGTCGATAGAATCAAAATATTTGACGAGACTAAGAGTTAACAGATACATTATAGATAGATAGATAGATAGATAGATAGATAGATAGATAGATAGGCTCAGAGAATTCATGTATAGGTAATATTAATTTTTCTCTAACAGTAAATTAGGAAAAGAACTAATTAATAAATACCTCTAAAAGTTCAAAGACCAAAAACAAAAGTTGGCAAAAAGTTGGGGGATTAGTGATGCAATTTTACCCATGAAATAAAAAAGGATGGAATTGGGAGGGGAGGGGGGAAAAGGAGAAGGCAAGGGCTAAGAGAAAAGGTTGGGGAGGTTCTTGTCGGCCAGTTAGGTGGGTAAAGGGCAAGGAAGGAGAGGCCCACAGGCATTCAATGGCCGACTTGAGCAAATGCTAATGTTGTTTCAAGCCTCCCATGCATGGCCCTACATGTCCCTTGGACCAATTAATTATTTTTGATGATGTTCTCTCTCTCTCTCTCTCTCTCTCTCTCCTCTGTAAAAGTTTTGGAAAAGTACTTAACATAGGTAACAGGTGGATCAATACTGTGTTAAAGGAATGATCATCTAAGGTGATAATGTTTGATTGGATGTTACTTATTCCATCCTTATGATCTTTTTTACTCAGAAATAGCTTCTGAACCGCAAAAACAAATATTTTGTTTTAGAAAAAATAATAGTAAATTATCTGCTTCATTTATCAAAAAATATGAAAGAAAAGGAGCGAAAAGAAAACCAGAGCAGGGAAAAACTGTGGGGAAAGAAACTTGGGTGAAACCGTAAAATAGAGCAAGAGCTTTATTTTGAAGTTTGTGCTTATGCTAAGAACATAAGCTATTATTAGGAAGGGAAATCCTAAGTGTACATCCGTAAGGAGTGTCCATCTCACACCCCCACCCATCTAAGAGTGGGGGTGTGATGAGGGGTCACTTAATGTGATCCCTAAAAAACATCGCCATCCTTAAAAGGGTGGAGATATAGGATGTACACCCCTTCGAGGTGTACATATAGCAATCCTCTATTAGGAATTAAAAAACTTCAATGATAAAATAAAGTAATAACTTTTTTAACAGTATTACTTAGCTCTTCACCAACCAATACTATTGGTGTAACAGGCCCAAACTGGCAGAAAGCTATGATAAATGGGAATGCATGGCATGCAGGCCAGTATAGTTTAATGCTGCAATTGTGATATTCTCTGCAGTCTGCACTTCTTTGAATGCTTGTATCTTCTGAGTATTTATATCATGTGGGATGGAATGCCTCATGGTACAAATATTTGTCAAATAATTACATTGAATAGTAGAGTGCATGCATGACATTTTTTTTTTTTTTTTTTATTTTGATTTTGATTTTTAGCATTGTAGAGACCCATATGTGATAAAATATAATGAAATCAATTTAGAATGCAACTACGTACCCAGAGATTATATGTAACTCCAGATCAATTAAGTAACTGTGGTAGGTTTTTTTTTTTTTTTTTTTTTATTGCAGTACATTTATTCATGTTAATTGATGGGAACCAACAAGTTTCCCTTATTCTAAAGGGGTCAAGGTTGCAATTGCAAGTCATGGTTTTGTCCCCACTGTATTTAAGTAGATGGGTCCAAATTTTCCCATGATTTAGGCATCTTAGTTTGCAACTAATTGGAAGGAGATTATTACCATTTAATCAAAAAACACAATTTATTTTTTTATCTAAAATGAAAACCATAGATTAGTAATTATATGCTTGGTTTATCATTTAATTAGCTGATTTTGTGACTAATTAGCTTCTTATACATGCACTCCAAATCAATTTTCTTCAACGAATCAAACTGAGTACCTTCCAGTTTAGTAAAATCCACTTGATTAGATGCATTATAATCATTAAGCCAAATACAAATTATTTTGCTAGGCTGAAAATGGTAAAACTCTCTGCTTCTTTTTCTTCTTCTTTTTTAACTAGATTGAATGCATTGTGGAAGCTTCTAGTGGAGAAAATCACAAGCAAGTCAATGCCACTGTAAGTTGTTTTTTCCCTATCTTAGAGCCTTACCTTTCCTATTATTAATTTTAAAAGAAAAATATAGCTCTATATATCTTAGTCATTTATAGAATTACTAAATAGAAAAAATGAATGTGGAATGGGTAAAAGCTAGTGGGTCTGTTAGGAGGAGGGGAATTAATAAAAGTAGTACTTGGAGAGGAAAGGACGAGATCTGCTTACATGCGCCGATTCCTAGTCCTTTCATATGAGAGAGTGTAGAACATGAAAAAAAAAAGAAAAAAAAAAAAAAAAATGATCATAGAGGGTAAAATAAATAAAGAGTTACGATGTAATATCATGCTCATTTAAGGATAAAACTTATTCATTCGTCATTTCGAAGTGACGAGTAAAATTTATTTTATTCATCCCATTTTAAGATAGATGAGTATATTTGGAATGTACAAAAAATTATTTTTCATAAATAAATTACTATTACAATTATTATTAGATATTGTGGGGATTGTTAGTTTTGTTATAGTAAGGAAAAGATGTGGCCTATGTGACTATGTCTCCAAATTTATTAAGCCATGACCCACTACCATACTTTTACAATTATAGCATTGCTAGGGTTGTTATGTTACCCTACAGGTATACCCTAACTCAAATTTGAAGGCTAATAGAGCATGTTTGTATAGCTTATTAATTAAAAACTCTTTTCTCTACTTTAATATTTGATATAAAATTTTAGAGATTTAATTAATGCCGTGAAAAGTTAAAATAAACTTCTAGATCTCAAAATCAGAAGCACATACTTAGAAATACAAGTAATTATTTAGTAATAGCTAAAACTTAACCCAAAAAGGCACCCCGTAATAAGTTGAAGGTACAATTTCAGTGTTAATAAAAGATCAGTGTTACCAATAGAGTTTTATTTACTATCCGTGAAAAAATTCATTAAATCTGATTAATATTCACTAATTTAATTTGATTAGGCTCAATAAATTTACTCTGTTTTAATCAAACCAACCGACCTATGAAATAGTCTCTCCAGTTTACATTGTTTCTAGGCCTCTACTGGATTAATAATACATGTTTCCAATTTCGAGGGTTAGTAATAGAATGTAAAGTTGGGTTATAATTAAGGGTTAATTGCATATAGCTCTCCGTAAACATATTGAATATCAAATATATTTCTATAAAGTTCAACTTTTCATATTTATTTCTTCAAAAGTTCTAAGTTATTCATATATATCCCTTCAGCTTATTATCGTTAGTTTATTGTTTATTTTTTAACAGACTATATGCGAAATAACTCTAAAAATTTCGGCTGTTAAAATAATACAAAAATATTTGTTAGGGCAAAAAAGTAAATTTATCTCACTAAATAACTAAGATTAAGTATTTAACCTATGGTTAACTACAATTTTTTTAACAAAGATAGACGGTAAGGTTATATATGAATAACGTTAGATTTTTAAAGAAATAAATATGAAAAGTTGAACTTTGTAAAAATATATCTGTTATTCGATATGTTTACATGGAGCCGTATGCAATTAACCCTATAATTAATTAACTCCAAAGGTTGCCTCTTAGGTGGCTGACTGGGAAAAGGTGAGACACATTACAGTACGGTGAGAGAACAAAGAGTACTTTAAAAACTTGTTTTCAAAGGCATAATGCTTTAATAAAAGATGTACATAAGCTTATACTATTAAGTTATTTTTAGGATAATTAAATACAACTGGTTGCATACATAAAAGCTAACCTGGGCCCACAAGATTATTTTCAAAGTACATAATTATTCTCCAATGTGTCTACTAATTGTTGTCATATTTGAAATAATTAGTCCAAATGTTGATTGTGCTAATAATTAACTACAGTTCAAGGGTTTTAAACTTAATGTTATTAGTTGTCAAAGTTATAGACATATCATCCTTGATATTTGCAACATGTTTTGATTCTATTGAACATGTCATAGTTGATGAGGATGAGGTGGAGCTTGTCATAAGATTTATAATACTTGCAAAATAGTAGGCTTTTTTACATGTTATGTGCTCCATGCAAGCTCACAAACTCATCAATCTACTAAGTTGGGTAACATTTTATTCAATTTAAAATCATACAAAGAATTATAAATAATTAATCTAAGAGATCAGAAAATTAGATTGTAAAGTTTACAAGATTTTAGAGGGGAAAAAAAAAGAGGTTGAGCTTATCCACTGAAGTCGGCGTCCAAAGATGTTTCGGCGCCGAGTACACAAAGTGGAAATGAGATACCAAAAGGAGACTAGCCCGGCCCAGTAAATCATTTGAACGAATGAAAGGGCCCAGTACGATCATATGGGCCTAAATTTGGCCCATTTATACTTGGGCCGAATCTAAGCGTCGTACTCAATATGATTAAATGGGCCTATAAACGGCCCAGAAGCAGTGTAAACAAGTATCAAGGTTTTTGTTTTGGTTTTAGGGTTAGGTATAAACAGTTTTAATTTTAGCAGTTTCAACATCAGAGTAATAACAGCAGAAAAAAAAATATTTTTTCAACAACAGTAGCAAGAAAATTAGTATTACTAATGACAAAAGAGCTAACAGAGAAATTAAAAAATGAGTTAAAAAATCTACAATAGGTATTTACATATAGGATAAATAAAATAGGAAAAAAACAAAAAAAAAAAATTTGAAGTAAAGATTTTTAGAATTAAATTACAATCCAATGAAGAACAATTGTAATTCAATAAAAGGAGAGGAGTAAAAATCAATAATATATGGTTTCCGTAAAAGAAATAAATATAGTAGACATTACAATTTTATTTGTAAGAAAAAATTAAAAAAATGTTAGTTAGATGCAGAGTGCCTCTAAGTCATAACTTTGCTTTGCATAGTGTTGTGCTTCTGCTTCATCATAGGAGTCCCCTATGACCCTGTTTGGTTGGGGGATAAAGGAGGAATAATTCTCTTTATCCCCCAATTCTTGCCAAACAAGAGAAAAAAAAAATAGGAATAAAGATTTAAAATATTCTCAGCTTAACGGGTTATTCCATGATAACCCGTTAATTTCTATTCCATGCACCTCCTCCCTGGAATAAGGTTTATACCTAGGGAGAGACAATGAATGGGATTTTTTTTTTTTTTTTTTATTACTTTAGCTTACTTTATGTGAGACTATATTTACTAAAATATACTATTTACTAATTATGTTTACTAATTTTATTTAATAAAATATATTATAAAATATAAAAAATTATTTTATATTTTGTTTATTAATTATGTTTATTAATTTTGTTTACTAATTATTATTTACTAAAATATACTATAAAATATAAAAAATTATTTTATTTAGGTAAGATATAATTTATTAACAATTAAATTGTCATTTTAAATAATTTATAATAATTAACATTAATTTATATATATATATAAGGTAAGGATAAAATTGGCATTTTGATAAAAAATTTATCATCTCTTTTCACTATTCTCCACTATCCCATAATTTTAACCAAACATAATTTTTTTTTATTCCAGAAAATACAAACTTTTAAACCAAACGTAATTTAACTTTTATATTTAATTATTCCGGAATAACAAACTATTCCAGGTATAAAGAAATTTATATCTCTTAAATTTATATCCGAACCAAACGGGACCTATAAGAATAATGGTTACTTCTAATTTTTAAATTTATGGTCACTGCAGTTATATAAAAAGATAATAATATTACAAGAATATCATCCAATTAAATAAATAATAAAAAAAAAGGAATGAAAAGTAGGATAATTTGAAAGAAAAAAATGGTGGAAAAAAGAACTCTAATCTCCTCAACAAAAATATTATTGGATAAGATGAAAAGCTTATTTCCAACTTGACCCAGAAGCCATTCCCACAATATGCCTTCTTATGCTACTGGGCCTCAATCTCTGCAAGAATAAAAAGAAAAAAATAATTAAATTGAAAAAAACTCAATACAATATTTTATTCACGTAGTACCTAGGAAATGTTTATTTTTTTTTTGCCTCTTGATTGTTTAAGAGTTTCTTCCACTTTCACTTTGAGAAATTTCGATGTGACGAGTGAAATAATATTCATTTCAGAATGGGGTGGGGTGTAGGATGTACACCCCTAAAGGGGTGTACATCTAGCATCTTTTTTTTTTATATATAACATTCAACCGTTTATATGCATATTTTATACATACAGTAATTACATTTTTAAAAAAATAATTCCGACCAGATAGAAAATTACAATTTCAATTTGATTAGAGGAAAAAAAAATATAGAGACAGAAAATTTTTTTAACATAATTATCATGCATAAAATGACTTACAATTTTGGACCAAAACATATGTTTTTAAGCTAATAGATTTTTGAGTAACAAAAAAAACAATTTTACTTTTAAAAAAAATAAAATAAATACAGTAGAAAAAAAAATCAAATGAAGAATGAGACGAAAATATTCTTACATGAAAAGATAGCCGTGACAGTACAAAAAAAAAAGAATATATATTTTAATATATAGATATTTATAAGGAGAGAGAACGGTATAGAACCGTCTCTCAAAATAAATATGATCACAAAATCAAAGTGGCTAAAGATTTGGAATTGATAATAATTTTTCGGGAGGAGTAGCAATAATGGAGAAAAAACTCCGAGGGGTAAAGAAGAAGCGGTGATGCACCATGACTGATTTTCCGTCCCAGGAACGACACTATGAACAAATCGGTATGAAAAAATGAATCCATTCTGAGAAGAGAGAGGGATCCAGTAGAGAACCAGTCTAATAAAAAATAATTAAGAAAAAATATATATATAAAGAAAAATACTAGATGTATACTCTAAATAAAGTTTATATTTTATATTTTATTTATTTTAGAATAAACTAAATTTTACTTGTCAGTCAATATTCATCCTAAAATAAATTAAATATAAAATGCATATTCTATTTGGGATGTAAAGATAGTATATAGCTTATATAGCAAAATAATAAATAACTTATGAATATAGAAGGGCGTGAGTAGGAGTGTCAACGAGCCGAACACGAGCGATTGGCTCGTTTAAATATCGAGCTAAAAAATTCGGCTCGTGCTCGGCTCGTTTATAAACGAGCCGAACACGTGCTGGCTCACGAATAATAAGTTTGATTTTCATTCATATTATTAGATGTAAAGTTGAAAAAAAATTTAAAAATTAAAATTTTAATTTAATAATTAAAATTTATAAAAAATTAATAGTTTAAAGTCTAAATAGTAAAATATATATATATATATATATATATATATATATATATATATATATATATATATATATATATATATATATATATATATATATTCGAGCGGTTATCGAGCCGAACACGAGCGAGCTGACCCAGCTCGTATTCGGCTCGTTTATTAGACGAGCTGGAAAGTTCGGCTTATATTCGGCTCGTTTACTAAATGAGCGATTCGATCTTGAACTCATTTCGAACCGAGCACGAATTTTAAACCGAGCACGAACCAACTTGCAAACAGCGAGCTGAATTACCACTTTCCAAGCGTGAGTAACTTTCACGTTATTCGGTACGCACTCCCTCGTCAAAGTTGGAAATTAATATATTCCACACGTAAAGCAAAGAGACCTTCGTTCATCTTCGCTGGACACCCAACCAATTTAATGTCTTTATTTAATGAGATTTGGTGGAGTCCCAGTCAAAGAAAAATGACTTCCTTAATTAAGTGCTTTAATTGGTTACTTCCTATTTTGAACGGTACTGTTGCGGTGCTTTTATAAAAGTTATAACGTACAGAACAATCTCAACTTAAATTATTATATAGTTTATTTTAAAATTTTAATTTTATTATTTATTCTTTTAATTTATTTCAGTAATTGATATTTCCACTTTAAAATTTAATATTAGTTAGTATTTTTAATATAAATTTATTAAAATAAATAATTGACTTAACTTTTAAAGTCAAATAAAATATATTGTAATATTGGATAATAAAAAGAAGAATTCAAAATAGTTTCTTATTAAGAATTTTTTTTATCAATATTTATTAGCACACATATATAGAGAGATTTTAAGAACTAATTCGTCAATCCAAGTATAAATTTTTTTATTTTTTATGTATTAACTAACATGTCAATAATTTATGTTCACATCTTAGAAATTTGCACTCGAATCCAAACCACACGACCCAGCATCAGTCAAATACAATTATACAAAGCGTCACGATCATATCGACCGTGCGTTACCGTGCGTTACGAATAATGATGCATGTGAGAGTATCTTTTACCAAAATGGTTGGTATAATAATTTTATTTATTTGGTACTTTTTTTAAAAAAAAAAATCGTACCTTTTTTTTTGACTCGTATTTGTTATATACAACATTGAAATAAACCCCATAAATATTAAGGACTAAATTACAGTTACTAACATTTTATCCAATATTTTTAACTTTGATTCCAATTTTTTAAATTATTTCAATTAGGTCTTTTTTATTTTCAACTATAGCATATCAAAGTCAATTCGAATCACGTCAGATTTTTATTTAAAGATTTTATGAAACCAATAATTATAATCATAATATTCCCTCTATAAAGTTTGTTTGTACCAATTTTAGTAACCTAATTTGTAGAGAACCATCTCTCTCTCTCACACACACACATTTTGGTGGCGGGAGTAGTTTGGTTGGTACTTGGTCTAATGTGGTTAAAGGGTGGGGACACAGCCAACCCAACCCAACCCAACCCAGCTCATATGAGCTTGAACCAAGCTGTGTACTTTTAGAAACTGTTGAACCAAACTAGTTGGTGGATACACACCTCAACTAAAAAAAGTGCTTCTGCTTTTGAGTCAAAAAAATTGAAGCTCATGTTTCCTCAACTAGAAACCACCATTCCCACCCCAGTTTGACTTGTTTTAATGTAGTAGCTATAGTTAACAAGAACAAGGTGGCAACATTAAATGCAGGTGATGAAAAAAAAGTGAATGAAATGGGATGGACTTCCCATGACGTCTAAGTTACCGTTCAGACATAAATTTGAAAGGTATAAATTTTTTTATATATAAAATAGCTTATTATTTCGAAATAATCAAGTATAAAAGTTAAATTACGTTTAGTTCAAAAATTTTTATTTTCTGAAATAAAAAAAATTATGTTTGATTAAAATTATGAAATAGTAGTTAATAGTAAAAAAAAATGATAAATTTTTTATCAAAATGTCAACTTTGTACTTACCTTATATATATATATATATATATATATATATATATATATATATATATATATATATATATATATATATATATATATATAAATTAATTTTAATTATTATAAAATTAATTAAAATGATAATTTAATTATAAATAATAAATTATATCTTATTTAAACAAAATAATTTTTTGTATTTTATAGTATATTTTAGTTAATAATAATTAGTAAAAATAATTAGTAAACAAAATATAAAATATTTTTTTATATTTTATAGTATATTTTAGTAAATATAATTAGTAAATATAATTAGTAAATAGTATATTTTAGTAAATATAGTCTCAAATTGGAAGATAAGTTAAAAAAAAAAAAATTTATTGCCCAAAAAAAAAAAAAAAAAAAATTTATTGCCCCTAGGTATAAACCTTATTTTGGGGGGGGGGAAATAGAGCTTAAGGAGTTATCCTGAAATAATTCGTTAAGCAATAAATATTTTAAACGTTTATCTCTAAAAAAAAATTTCCTATTGTTCGGTAAAGATTGAGAAATAAAGAGAGAATAAAACAGGGCCTAAAAAACTAAACTATTGATTTTGTACTCTCCGTCAGTTGGGTCCGAAGAGTAGTAAAGTTCGTGTTGTCTTTCTTATATTGTTTAGTTCTTTTTATTATTATTGAATGAAACAAATAGAATACTATCTTTTTCTATAAATTCTAGACAAGTTAATTGATTATAAGTTAATATGTGACACCCCACTTTCTAGGAGGTTACATATTCTAGAACTACTCTAGCTCTAGCATGCTTAACTTTCATAGCTTTTTGGATCTTGCTAGTATCCAAAATGCTATAACCGGGTTAAGAAATTTAGTCCTATTATATCATTTATATATAGGACTAATCCAATTTTCGGGAGTGTCACATTCTTCCCCCCTTTAAGCCCTGACGTCCTCGTCAGACTCAAACACACTCACAAGCACCAGGCGATGTGAGACTCGTCTTGTTAGTCTTAGCCGACCTTGTGGGGAGCTGCACTCCACCCACAACGGTCATTAGCCGGAGAGCCTCGCTCTACCCGCTATATAACCCTAGCTCTGCCGAGACTCATCTCACATTTCCGGCTGGTAAATATCTCTGATACCAACTGTGACGCCCCACTTCCCAGGGGGTCATTCATTCTAGAACTACTCTAGCTCTAGCACGCTTAACTCTCTTAACCTTTTAGATCTTGCTACCATCCAAAATGCTATAGTCGGGTTAAGAGATTTAGTCCTATTATATCATTTATATATATGACTAATCTAATTTCCGGAAGTGTCACATAATATATATTTTTTTGTTTGCGGGTACAACAATGTTACAAATTAGAGAGTGCTACATTTCTTTTATTTATATACTCAAGAACTTTGCAACAACTACTAGAATGAGAACAATATTATAAGAGCAACATAAATTATTATTATTATTTTTTTTTTTAAAGGAGGTTTCTGTTGCACACAAAAAGTTTATCATTGTATAACCTATATTAGCAATTAAGCAGGCCCTAAATCTACTTCTTTGATTGTTATTTCATTTCATTTGAGAACAAATTATTGCAAATGAAATCCTAACAAAACTTGCACATTAATTAGTGACATATCCATATATTCATAATATCTACTAAGGATCCATCTGGTACTGATATCCATATAATATTATTATATAAAATAGAGTTGAAATAAAAGTATATATGAATCAAAAAATATATATATCAAATAAAATATTTTTTTATTATATTTTTTCAGCGCACGTAACTCTCTAAATAGCAAAATGAAAAGCACTTTTTAGTGTCATGGTAAATATAATTTTTCTTCTACTTCCACATTGAGGCATATATAGTAATCACTTACTAAGCACAGTATTGTTATGCTGATGTGATTAAATAGTTCCATAATAATGTAATAATATGCCTTATTTATGAGTGGGCCTATATATGAAGCAAAATTATTAATAAAATGCTTCTACCATTTCATACTTTAACCTAACTTACCTTTTAAAAATTCCAATTCCATTGTAGACAAATGACACTAATTATATAAGTAAAGCTCTTCCAACGAAACACTCAAAATCCCCAGGTTAACAAGTTGCAAGTAAAAAGAGAATATGTATATCTCTATTAAAAGAAGAGAGATGGATCATTGGATCCTCATATATGGAATTAAATATGCCAGGGTGAAAGGACCAGTTGGTAAATTAAAGTGGTTCACAGAGAGATTTGTTATACACTCTGACTACCACGTGGCCATACAATGGGCCTCTTAATTTAAAATTTTAAATAATAATAATTATTTTATATTATTTAATATAATATTAAAGTTAATCACCAGTCGAAAATATAAAATAAATCTTAGTTGAGTCAGATCCATCCAGCAGGAATAGCATGACTTTTTAATTAGCTAGCGACCGTTGTGAGTGAAGCGCGATTCTCCACGTGATCAACAAAAACTAGCAAAGATGAATCTCACAACATTTGGAGTTTATGAATGCATGTGCTTAAACCTGATGATGACATTAAGATTAAAATAAAAAATAATATATATTACCTTCATAATTTGAAATAATTATATATATTAAATTATATATATTAAATATAGAGAGGTTAAAATTTTATACGGTTCGACTCTTCGGAAAGAATGGGACCTCACTGAGAGGATTCAACTCTAGGTGTACTTTTACAATCTCAATGTTTTAAGATTCAGAATTATTTATGGTCTGAAAATAGTGTCGGATCATGGATCACTAATTTAACTGGTGGTTCAGTCATTGAGTTAAATGACATTAGTACGATGTCATAAATATTTAATTATAATTTTTTTTTGTATATTATATATAATAGAGTATATTCTACATATAATTTTATATATTGTTGGTAAATATTATTATATTATATGTAATTAAAAATATATTCAAAATGCATAAGATTAAAATGCTTTAATTAATTATTAAGATATAAAATTAAAAAGAAATTCGGCCGATCGTTCAGTTCACGGGTGGAATCACCGATCTAAAAAGAAATTGCCACAATTGATTTGAACCGTTTATTTTTTTTTTTTTTATTTTGATCAGTCTATTACAATTTCATTCTATTATTACAAGATCTTAGTTGTTGTTTTTTTTAGATTAATTTTATACAGATTTTCGTAAATATATCGAATAGCAGATATATTCCTACAAATTTAATTTTGTATATTTATTCCTTCAAAATTCCTAAGTTGTTCATATATATCCCTATGGTTTAGTACCGTATTGTTTAATTTCATCCTATTATTATAATATCTTAGTTTTTTTTTGGATTAATTTTATACAGATTTTCGTAAATATATCGAATAGCAGATATATTCCTACAAAATTTAATTTTTTATATTTATTCCTTTAAAATTCCTAAATTATTCATATATATTCCTATGATTTTTAGTACCATTTATTTTTTTATAAAATATATGTGAAATATCGTTTTTGTCCTTTCAACTATATTTTTTCAAAAATTTCAAATTTTCAAAAATTTCAACTGTTAAAATAATATAAAAATATCTGTAAGAATAAAAAAATAAATTTATCTCACTAACTAATTCACTATATTTTTCTAACGATCATTGACGGTAAGAATATATATATATATATATATATATATATATATATATATATATATGAACAATTTCGAATTTTTAAAAGAATAAATAGAAAAAATTAAATTTTGTAGAAATATATTTACTATTCGATATATTTTTAAGAATCTATATAAAATTAATATCATTCTATTTCAATATCTTTACAATTGGTTCAACATTCAATTGGGTCTTATTCCAAACCCTGAACTCAAGTAGTGAGCCAAATTTATGCCTACGCCATCAAGAATCCAATCGAATTAAACAACTCGAAAAAAATATATGCAGATCTTAAATGTGTGTGAGTTTAGATTCACAAGCAAGTCAAAAGAAAATAATAAAAACCCCAAAAAGTCAAGCCAATAATAATAATAATAATAATAATAATAATAATAATAATAATAATAATAATAAAGCTAGTGAGAACGTAAAACACGGCTTAGAACGTGCATCACAAGGCCTATGCCGTGTTTCAAAAGTACTAAAAATACACACTACTAAAACGAATTGTCAAATAAAAAATAAAAAAAAATAAAAAAATCTATAATTTCTATACAAATATATAAATTTTTAATGTCTATAACTAATTTGACATTTTTTTTTTTTTCACTAAATCTTTCCTTCATCTGTCTCGTTCTTTTTCTCAACCTCGCTTTGCGACTCCTCCTCCCCTATTCATGCTCATCCTCTGTGTCAGCATAACTTTTTATTTTTCCTCCATTAAATTTTTAATTCTAATTAATCCATCATAATTCTTTTTTTTTACTTTTCCCTTCATTCTTACTACCAATTAACTCTTTTTCTTCCTCCTACTAAATTTTTAATTAATATTCAAATAATTCTACTATAATTTATAATCTCCATATTTATACTTCAAATTAATTTATCATAACATATTTTCTTCCTTCTCTCTTACTAATGCGCACCCACCTCCCCCTCCGCCACGGTTGAAAAGTTATCATCACCGTCACTATCGCCGTTGTCGAAAAAGACACGTTGAACTCATTTCCGTCGTCAATAATAAAAAAAAATTTAATAGATGTGACAAAATACACAAAAAAATATTTGATATATTTTTATTATTAATTATTTATATAATTTTTACCTGCTGTGAAATGCGGATCCCTTCACTAATTATATATTATGATCAAATATATTACCCTTCACTAATTATATATTATGATCAAATATATTACAATTTTGCTACCGGTTTTAATTACCTGCAGCAACATATATTTTTGCAAAAAAATATAATATAAAATTTATTTTAATAACATTTTTAAAACAACAAATCATCTTGCAGAATAACAGTTCATCTAACTAGTTTTCAAATTCGTATTTTTGCTGTTGAAAAAAACACTTATGTAACCTAATACCTGAGTCTAAGCATTAGGTTTGAATAACTAGTTTGACTAATGACCATTAACTCTGATATATTTTGTTTCTTTTTTCAATTATAACCAAACACATACACCTAACCTGTTTGGTACCCAAGGGATATTACAGATCAAAATTAGTTGTAATGTTGTAATTCCCATACTTAATTTTTTTTTTTTTTTTTTTTTTTTTTTCAGGTTTCGAAAAGATTGACTACAAATGGAGTACTTAATTAAAAAATATTGATAATAGTAATAACAATAATTAGACTACTTGATTATTATTGGATACTATTTTGATTTAAAAACAAAATACGGTCTTAAAAAACAAAACAAAAAAAAACTATATAAGCTTTTCTTTTTTTCTTTTTTTTTTTAAAAAAAGAAAAATTTTTAAAAAAGTTTGAGCACCACTTTCGGTTTGATTTTAAACAGAATTTCACGAATTTTTTTTGAATTAAATGTGAAATAGTAATATTCGTTATGTTTTTGTTTTTTTCCGCTAATAATTTGTTAAGAGTTAGTAACACAATCATGCAAGAATAAGAAACACAGCAACAGCATTAATTAGAATTTTTGTACCTATGCATAGACAGAAGTAATAACGTATACACAAAACCCTGATATAGATTTGCATGATCAAGTGAACTAACTAAGTATTAAATAAAAGATCGGAGATCAAATTAATTTTTATTCTGTATAATATAAATATTTTTATAAATTTTGCATGTTCATATCGAATTCATATCCAACACGAACATATTATGAACATATTTTGAGTAACACATCATTATTTATCCAGCAATATATATATATATATATATATATATATATATATATATATATATATATATATATATATATATATATATATATATATATAGTTGTGCTGGAATGCTATTGATAGCACCAGCCCAACTTTGTCATCCATTTTGTAGTTCTTGGATCGCATCGAGATTCGTAGAGGCTTTTTAATAAAAAAAAAAAAAAAAAAAAAAACTCTTCTTTTTAATTAAATAGCTTGCACGAATCTCAATGCGATTCAAGAGCTACAAAATGGATGGTAAAATTGGACTGATGCTATCAATAGCATTCCAGTGGACTGATGCTATCAATAGCATTCCAGCACAATTCTATATATATATATATATATATATATATATATATATATATATAAATTTTTATTCGTATAAAAAATAAAATAATATTATATTTTATTAGTCGTGTTCACGCGGAGAGCGTAGTTTCCATCTAATGACAAAATTAGCCAAATGAGTGGAACGATAATTAAAGCACTAACCTGATCCGTACGGCATTGCGAAGCTGACCCTGTTTCATTTTCAACAAAATAATTTTCCTGCATCTGGAGTTATTACCACTCGTGCACCGCTCTTAATGTTTCATAATCAATAGATATAATCTCCTACGTTCACAGAGTTTGAATTTATTGATGTAATTAATGATTAATTTTTTAAAAAATAATAAATTTATTTTGTTTGTGTATAAAAAATATAATTAAAATTTTAAGATATAATAAATATTATATTTTATTATATTATAAATATTTAAATTTTAAAATAAATTATAATTTATTCTGATAAAATATCAATTAATAGTAAAATGCGTCCCACGCGTGGTAAACGCCCGTTACCTCTTAACGGGTCGGAGCCGTTAATTACGAACGAAGACCAAACCCAGGAGTTCCCGCAGGGGTGGTTAGGCACGTGCGGACCCCACGTGGCAAGCCCGGTCCACGCCACCTCCCTCGTGAGTCATAATCCCTACAATAACAAATTGGCTGATTTATTTTTTATATATATAAATAAATTTAATTAAAAATATAAAGATAAAGTGGCTGAATTTTAAATTTAAAATTTCAATACCAACAATTAAATTTGTGTCAACTCGCTAAGTATATTCAACTCGAAAGTATTGAATATATAAAAATGTATCTTGAGCAAGGATTTAAGTATCCATCGGCACGGATCGTATCCACCGTGCCGTATCGTGCCAACAAGATACCGGCACGATAAAATCCCCGTGCCGATGGCACAGTTCAAAATCCTTTTTTAAAAAATTTATTTAGTAATTTTCTCAATAAAGTTCAAAATATTTGATAAAGATATATAATAAACAATTAAAAAAATTTGTTGCCAAAGAAAATAAATATTTCATGTCATTATGTGTCAGCACGCATATATTTTTTGTGACCGGTACTTATCGGCACAGCTCGGCACGCACCGTGCCGTACCGTGCCGGCAAGTTTTCGGCACGACCCCGTGCCACGGCACTTAAATCCTTGATGTTGAGTCATCATATTTGACATATATAAATTTTTTAAAATTACATTTGGTTCAGATATAAATTAAAATTATTTATTTTATATACATATATAAATTTAGGAACAAAGAGGAGAATAATTATACGTTTGCATAAAATTTTGATTGTTTTTAAAAATAAAAAAATAGAATTTAAATAGTTAGAATGAAATAGTAATAATAAAAATAATTATAATTTTAAAATAATAATATTTTATCTAATTAATAAATATAAAAAATTAATTAAATAATAATTTAACTTATTTAATTAATTATTACTAAATAAATATTAATTGATAAAATAATTAACAATGAGTATTTTTAATAAATAATTTAATTAACTATAAATAATTTAATAAATTAATAAATTAATTAGTTAATTAGGTAATAGATAGATAGTTAGTTAATAAAATAATTAGATTAGTCAAAATATTAAATTAATTAAAAAATTAATATAATAATTAAAATTATATTTAGTTTAATTAAATATATTCTTAAATAAAAATAAGTTTGTTTCAGAAAAAATATTGAACTATTATTCCAGTCTTATCAGCTTGTTTTAGAAATATGAAAACTAATATTTTCATCTATAACGAAACGTATTTGGAGAGCAGGACTGAAATAAAATTTTATTTCAAATCTTATTTTCTAATAAAACGGTGCCTAAAAATTTAAATCTATATTTTTAGTGTGCAACGGCAATATATATATATATATATATATATATATATATATATATATATATATATATAATTATGAAATTAAATTACTATATTATTAATAGCAAGAACTTAGTGATATCATTAGATTTGTAACTCTTGAACGCGCGGGTAGAATAATTATGGACTTCTAAAATTTAATAAGTAATTAAAAAAATAATATAATCTAACAATTAAAACTAATTAAAAATAAATTTAACTACTAAAATTTAATAGTACAAAATATTCGGTAGTACCTAAAAAAAATCGCTTTTTTTTCTAGGAATAAAGCATTAAATAAAAAAATTAATTAATTCCTTTTAGAATGCGTTTCAACTTATTAGGAATTCTTTTTATAAAGCATTAAATGTGATTCTCATATATCCTCCTTTTTCCCGTCCCCCTACCCCTGTTTTTAATTTTCGCCTCTCTCCCCACGAAATCAGCTAACTCCGAACACGCACCTTTGACCGTAGACCAAACAACGCAACCAACCAAAAAAAAAAAAAAAAAAAAAAGCGAGTAATTGAATAAACCGATCGACACCATTATTAATAAAAAACCCACAATAATAATAATAATAATAATAATAATAATAATAATAATAATAATGAAAGCGATCCCGCACCCCCATCATACGTCACCACCCTCTTCGTTTCTTTGACTCCCTCTCTCTCCTTTGAATAGGATGAAAAAATGCATGGAGACCCCTCACATGTGTGTGTGTGTGTGAGATTTGTTTGTGGAAAGGATGGAACAAGGACCTGTTTTAAAAGGGAGCTAGAGTTAAGGGGGTTTAAAATAAAACCATGGAGAGATTATTGCTTTGAGTTTCCACCACCTTAAATCCCACTCCATCCCGCACCTTTCCCTTTCTACTCCATTCTCTCGTTACTCGTGAACTCTTCTTAGGATGAATTAGGAGGAATAGGAAGAGCAGGAATATAGGAATAGTAGTAAGAAGAATAAAAGTAGTAGTAGTAGTAGTGATAGTGATGATGGGGATGAGGAGGAGGAGGAGGAAGGAGGAGGAGGAGGAAGGGGGAGGGGGCGTACAAGCGGCGTTGAAGACGAGAGCGTTGGAGGTGAAGGTGCCGAGCTTCTTCCGCTGCCCGATATCCCTCGACGTGATGAAGTCGCCCGTCAGCCTCTGCACTGGCGTCACCTACGACCGCTCCTCCATCCAGCGCTGGCTCCAGACTGGCAACGCCACCTGCCCCGCCACCATGCAGCCCCTCTCGTCCACCGACCTCGTCCCCAACCTCACCCTCCTCCGCCTCATCCGCCTCTGGAACCCTAACGCACACAACACCCCCTTCTCCACCTCTCCCTCCTCTGCCGCGGCGGACCTCCTCCGTGAGGCGCGGGACGCGGCGGACCCGGTCCCGGCGCTGCGGGAGATCGCGGAGATCCTCGGCGACGACGACGATGACGACGACGACGAGGAGTTGGAGAAGAAACGGCTCGCCGCGGGGTGCGCCGCGGTCGTAGCGCCGCTGCTCCGGGTCGAGGGCGCGGAGGAGGCGGCGGCGAGGGTTCTGGCGCTCGTACTCGCCTCCGGCTGCGTCGAGGACGCAGACAAGCGGGCCGTCGCCGCCGCCGTCGCCGCCGAGCCGGGCGCCTCCGCCGCCGCCCTCGCCCGCCTGCTGAAGAAGAAGAAGAAGGCGACGCCGGATCCGCGGATCGACGCCGCTAGGGTTCTGGAATCGCTGATCGCGGCGTGCGGGAGTGAATCGGAGGTCGCGGCGGTCGCGGAGGCTCCGGATCTGATCCCGGAGCTGATCCGGCTCGCCGGAGAGGGAGACTCGTCGTCGGCGTCTGCGATTGGGTGCCTCGCCGGGATCGGGGTGGGGTCGCGGCGGGGGAGGGAGGAGATGGTGCGGCGCGGGGCGGTGGGCGCGGCTGCGAGGGTTTTGAGGGGTGCGGCGGCGGCGGCGGCGGCGGCGGAGAGGGCGATGAAGGTCCTCGAAGCGGCGGCTGGGTGTGCGGAGGGGAGGGGGGAGATATGCGAGGGGG
The DNA here is from genome assembly GCA_029204045.2 of Tillandsia leiboldiana. Classification (NCBI taxonomy): domain Eukaryota; kingdom Viridiplantae; phylum Streptophyta; class Magnoliopsida; order Poales; family Bromeliaceae; genus Tillandsia; species Tillandsia leiboldiana. The sequence goes on along the minus strand of CM055073.1, from coordinate 33,400,037 downwards.
AGGCGGTGGAGTTGGTGGTGGGGAGGATGATGAAGGCCGGGAAGGAGGGGGCCGAGGCCGCGGTCGGAGTGCTGTGGGAGGTGTGCCACCGCCACCGCGACCGCAGGGCCGTGGACGCCGCCTCGCACTCCACGAGTGGCCTCCTCACCCAATTGCTGCTCTTTCTGCAAAGCAGCCGTTCTGCTGCCGCTAAACAAAAGGCTGTTGATTTGCTGAAAATTTTCAGAGTCAATGCCAAGAGCTGCCTCGCTGGGTACGAGACCAAGACCACACACATCATGCCATTTTAAAGGGAAGGAGAAAAACAAAAACAGAGGAGATTTGAGGGGAATTTGTACATGGATTGAGGTTTTTTTTTGTTTTTAACAGGACGAAAAAAAAGATAGAATAGGAGAATAGAAAATTATAATATCAATTGTTATATGATTCAAATTTTTGCTGGTATATTTGTACTTTCTCTAATTCTTCTTCTCCTTATTTTGTTGTGGATCTTTGTTTGAGATGTTTTTCATTGATCTTATAATTAATTTGACACACCATGCACCTCTGAAAATACTCATAAAAAAAAATTAGAGTAATTTCTTCTTTCTGAATTAATTGAACCAGATGTTTGTATTTGCCAGATAAAATTTGATAGGAGAAAAGGAAAAGAAAAATCAACTGACACATCTGATTGTTCTTCTTCTTCTTGTTCTTGTTTTGGTGTGTGATTTGTATGCTGTAATTAATGATTCTGTTAATTCCAATCACTTCGAGAAACTGCCCTAAATTTTCTCAAGGAAAAGGAAATTGAATGCCAATTGATCATAAAAGTAATCTATAAAGATTTAAGTTAAAAAAGGTTTAATTTGTAAATCAATGCAATGACAATGATAGAATCGCAAAAAAAAATTCTTGCTATATTGCAAATTAGTTTTGAAGAGTCTATTCTTGGTCATATCACAAGGTGATCTCAACTTTATTTTTTTTATTCTTATCTTTTTTTAATGTACAATTTGTATGTTTCATTGGATCTATCTATATATCTATATATATTTATGTTCATGCATGGACCTGTAAGAAGAGTAGAGTAGTACATTCAATTACTTGTCTTTTTAATGACAATCCTGAAAGTGTAGTAGAAGGAACTGTCATTGAATAGGCATCTGAAATGGACAGCAATCCAATTTATTACCTTTTTCTCAAAGTAAATGAGTTTTTCTTTCTCATTTATTTTTTATTTTATTTTCCCAGTATTAGCGTAATTGTAGGTCCACACTCGCATGCACTATTTCTGCATTACCTAAGCTGTGGCAGCAGATGAGCTGGCTCAAATTTTGAAATGAAAATAAAAGGTTTTATAAACTCTGTTTTTTTCTAATATCATTTAGATTCTATCATTTAGACTGTATGCTGTCAGATGTTGGATTATGTAAAATTATGTTTCGAATTGATACCATGATATTCAACTCCGCGATGAGTTGAATATGTTGGATTTGATCCTAATTTGATCCAATCTTGCTCTTAAACATTAGTGATGATTTAGTGATATTTTTTTAAAAAAAATTAAGAGGATATCGACGACGATTATAAGTGATTTGAAAACTCGGATGGGCATGGAGATCGTTTTCTATTAGAATTAGATTTTTAGAGTTATATTAACTCTTGTGATTTATCTTTTATTTTTTAGAGCTTCATTGAAAGAATTCTAATTGAGAGAAAAAATTTGGAGAGCCTCCGTGATAGAGTTTTTTGTAATCCAATTTTACTCCTTGTACATTTGTGTCGTGAATTAATCGAAGAACCCATTAAGGTGGTCTTGCCCGTGGACGTAGGTCGACACATTGTTGGCCGAACCACGTAAATCTTGTGTCCTTGTATTCTCTTATTTATTTTATTTGCTTAGTTATTCTTGTGCTTGTTTTCTACGATCGTTCTCGTCTACTTTCATCTATGAAAGATCCTGTTTTCGCTGCGTTCGTATACTTTGCGGGTTGAGGTGTGCTCGGTAACCCCACGGCCGGTTCTCCCTTCAATTGGTATCAGAGCGTTTGGTTATTCGTAATTCGTTGACGGTGAAACGATGGCGGAAAAAATTTTAGCGACAAAGTATGAGATTCCTCGGTTTGATGGAGCGAACTTTGCGTTGTGGAATATAAAGATGCAAGCAGTTTTGATTAAAGATACTTGTGAGATCGCCCTACAAGGAAAGAAGAATAAGCCGAAAGGAATGACGGATAAACAATTTGAAGAGAAGGACAATATGGCTTTGGCAAACCTATATTTGGTACTGAATGATTCGGTGCAATTCAATGTGGAGACCGAGACAACCGCAAAAGAAATTTGGGATAAATTGAAAAATCTCTATGAAGAAAAGTTATTGGTGAGCAAAATCTTCTTAAGACGACAATTGTACAATCTAAAAATGAAGGACGGGGCACCGGTACAAGAACATCTAAGTACATTCAACTCTATCGTGAGCAAACTCGCTGCCTAGACGTGAGAATCGATTAAGAAGAAAAGGCAAGTATTTTACTTTGCTCGATGCCGAAAACTTGGGATAATTTAATTATGAACTTGAGTCATGTTGAAACCCTAAAGATGGAGTCGGTTGTTGCATCATTACTTACCGAGGAGATGAGGCGGAAGTCTAGCCAAGGAAGTTCTTCGGAGGAGGCTATGATAGCACGGGGAAGACCTTTCGAGAGAGAGCATGATGATCGAGGAAAGTCGATATTAAAATCCAAGGGCAAAAAGAAAGTAAAGTGCTGGAATTATGAAAAGTTGGGGCACGTGAAGAAAGATTGTCGGATTAAAGGAGCTGATGGTAAATCCGATTCTAATAATTTTCAAAGTAGTATATCCGAAGCGAATGCTAAGTCGGCTAGTTCGGAAGATAGAGATGCGTTAGTCGTATTGGATAGATCCGAGCTTATTTATCATTGGATCTTGGATTCGGAGGCATCATTCCACATGACTCCCTATAGGGAGTGGTTTCATTCTTATAAGTCACGGGATGGTGGAGTTATCAATTTGGGTGACAACACGGCATGTCCGATGGTTGGAGTGGGAGACGTTCGGATCAAGATGTTTGATGGTGTTATTCGGACGGTTTCTAATGTTCGACATGTTCTTACACTTCAGAAAAGTCTTCTATCACTTGAAAAATTTTGCAAACAAGGGTTTAAATTCATCGGCGAGAAAGATCACTTGAAGTTATGTCAAGATTGTTTTGTGTTAATGAAAGGAGAGCAAGTAGGTGGTCTTTATAGATTAGTGGGCGAGGCTCAAGTGGGAGAAGCGGTTGTTGCAAGCGCAAAGGTGGAGTCTTCAACGGTGTGGCATCGCCGTTTAGGACACATGAGCGAGCGCGGATTACAGGTATTATCCAATCGTGAACTTCTTTCAGGTTACAAGTCCGCGTCATTAGATTTTTATGAAGATTGCATCTACGGGAAGCAACGAAGGTTGTCTTTTTCTCTATCACATCAAAGAAGTAAGAAGCATCTCGAGTTGATTCATTCGGATACTTGGGAGTCACCCGATACTTCGTTAGGCGGATGTTCTTACTTTGTTTCATTCATTGATGATTACTCTCGAAAAGCTTGCGTATATATTCTAAAGCAAAAGTCCGATGTGTTCGAGACTTTTAAGAAGTTCAAAACTCTTGTAGAGAATGAAAATGATTTACAAATTATGTGCCTACGTTCTGATAACGGATGGGAGTATTGTTCAAGAGAATTTGATGAGTTTTGTAATGAGCATGAAATTAAGCTGCATCTCACAGTACCCGGTACACCGCAACAAAACGGTGTAGCGGAGAGGTTAAATAGAACACTCATGGAGAGGGCCCGTAGCATGTTGAGTACCTCAAAACTCGACAAGAGATTTTGGGCGGAAGCCATGAGCACGATTTGTTATTTGATTAATCGAGCGCCGACAAAATCACTTGGTTTGGAAATTCCTGAAGACGTCTGGAGCGGCAAGTCCGTTGATTACTTCTATCTTCGTGTCTTTTGATGTGATGCTTATGCGTGGATACCGAAGGAGAAAAGGTCAAAATTGGATAAGAACTCTCGGAGGTGTATTTTTCTTGGCTATGCGAAAGGTGTTAAGGGGTATCAATTGTGGGACCCTACTACCCACAAAATAGTCGTAAATCGTGACGTTGTCTTCAATGAAGGGTCCTTTTAAGGCACCAAGGAAAAGCAAGATGATGATGCTATGATTCCAATTGAGCTCTTTGAAACGCGCGATGAGGTGCAAGTTGAGCAAGCACAGCAGGACGATGAAGTGGTTGATGATAAACTAGACTTAGAATCTCCGCAATCATCCGAATATACAAATTCACCGGTAGGGTCGCCAGCGAATTCCGGGCGTCCTAGGAGGGTTATTAGACCTCCTGCGATATATAATGACTATATTACTTCATTTATTCCTTCTGCTAATCATGTTAGTGCATATATTGCTTTGGCGGAGGAAGATGAGCCGACTTCGTATAAGGAGGCTTGTGAATCGACCGATACTGGGAAGTGGCAATGCGCGATGGAGTAGGAGATGGAGTCAATTCGGAAGAACAGGACTTGGGAACTTGTTGACTTGCCGAAGGAAAGGAACGCAATTGGATGCCAATGGGTGTTTAAGGTAAAGAATGATACATATGGGAATGTGGAGAGGTTCAAGGCAAGATTGGTGGTGAAGGGGTATGCTCAGAAGTCGGGAATCGATTTCGATGAGATCTTCTCACTAGTGGTTCGTCTTACCACTATTCGGGTTGTTTTGGCGATCGCGGCGGTCATGGATTTGGAGCTTGAGCAAATAGATGTAAGAACAGCATTCTTGCATGGTGACCTAGAGGAGGAGATATATATGTCGCAACCGGAAGGTTTTGTCGAAAAAGGCAATAAATATTTGGTTTGTCGGTTGAACAAATCATTGTACGGCTTGAAACAGGCGCCAAGATGTTGGTACAAGCGATTTGATTCTTTCATTATGAGTTTGGGTTTTGATAGGCTTGAAACGTATCATTGTGTATATTTCTGCGATTATAATAACGGGAGTTTCTGTATTTTGTTATTATATGTCGACGACATGATGGTCGCCGAAAATAACAAAGGTCGGATATTTATCTTGAAAACTCAGTTAGCCGGTGAGTTCGATATGAAGGACTTAGGAATCATGAATCAAATACTCGGGATGAAGGAACTGTTAGTTATATGCCCTATAAGCCAATCGGTGACACAACTATAGGGTTAGTATCTTTGTATATTTCATTAAATTAATAAATTAGCATTTATTCATTCATATTAGTGTCAAATATATATATATATATATATATATATATATATATATATATATATATATATATATATATATATATATATATATATGAATCGTCCTTACAATTAATGGTAAAAGAATCATATTCCTAAGATGTTAGAAATTTGAGGCATGTATTCTTTTGTAATTAATTATTAAATGCTCCTGATCATAGGATTATCACGGTGGCGGTGATAAATCCGGTTAGGTCAGTGTATATTGTGCTTCCCTTATAGGATAACGAGTCTTAATTCATTAGTGTGGTGACACTAGAGCAAGTATACAGGTGAATGTTAGAGAACATTTTCACTGAGCGTGACCAATCATGAACAATCACATGGATGTCTATTTACTCGTCAGTGAATTGTTCCATACTGTAATGGTGTGAGTGATCCTTTGACCTGAGGCACCACAGTTATCTTACGTATGGGTTACTGTATTTTGACTGTGTAAATACTTTATACCCTAATCATCGGTTAAAGTCAACATATGTTGGCTACAGTGGGTCATGCGTAAAGATAGGTGTGTGTCAAGATTGAATCTATCACCCTCGGTAGAGAGGTAATTATTCTATGTTATCTATTCTTTAAGATATAAAAGTTTTTGGCCAAGACAGTGTGATTTTATGTAAAAGAATTTTCATATATCAGTTAGTGATCAGATAAGATATATAATTGAGTAATGGGATTTGATGAGTTATCCATAACCTCGGCTCAATTAGGACAAGTGATAGAATGATTTAATCACACGGTAACTACACCTAGAGATTTAGTCTATTATTCATTCTACTTGGATTGCCGCGACATACTGATAGGTGTCACTCGTGGATTGTGGGACCCACATGAGTGATTAAAATAGTTAATCACACTAAATTGGGAGAGTCAAAAAAATTTTGGTCAATCAAAAGAGTTTCGATGGTGACACTAAAGAAGTTTAGTGTCACATCTCACAACCAGGCAGAATTGAACCTATGTGATCACACATAATAAAGGTTACGTGTGATTTTATGCTTAGAGAATTTATAGAGACCATTTTGCTAAAATAATAAAGTCAGAATTTATTTGCTAAGCTGGTTAGCAAAAGAATTATTAATATATATATATATATCTATATATATATATATATATATATATATATATATATATATATATACTCTCCTCTCATTTATGACTCATAAGCCTATAAAAGGGAGGAGTAATCTCCCTCAATGATGTGTGACATGAAGTATGAGTTCTAGAGAAAGAGAACAACTTTCCCTAATCATATAGAGTTCTCTTTAATCACCAGAGAAGTCTTCCTACAATCAGTGGTTTTTATATTATAGTTAATTCTCTTGAAATCACTAGCATAATTTGAGAATTAATTCTTCTCCACATTGATATAAGAAATCACGAAAGGAGTTTCGAGATTATATTGTGTGAAGCACAGATACCGGAGCAGCGTTGTGTGGATACACATCACTACAACAAAACTATGCTATAGCGACACTTTTAAGTGTTTCTAAAATCTAAAAAAAGTGCCGCTAGTAAAAATACCGACACTTGTAATTAGTGTCGCTATATGTGCAGTCGCTAGGGTGTATAGCGACACATTATTATAATGTGTCCCAAAAATGTGTCCCTATAATCTAATTTTAGATATAGATGAAATATAGATAGTACACTTGTACAAAAGTGTCACAAAGATGTACATGTTCCTATAACCTAATTTTATTGTAGTGCATAGAGGCCGGACAGTTGTGCGGCTCAAAGAACCAGAAGTTCAGATCCAATATGAATCGACAGACAATTTCGGTAAGTAGTAAAGGTTGAAATTCGAACCCCTCTTTTAATTAGATTAGAATAATAATTTTTTTTTATATCACACAAGATGATCTTGATACATACATATATATATATATATATATATATATATATATATATATATATATATATATATATATATATATATATATATATATATATATATATATATATATATATATATATATATATATATATATATATATATATATATATATCATAAATGTTATGATGTTAAGGTATATATGATTAGATTATATTTATAATTAAAATTTATTTTTGCTGCATTAAATGCGCATGCACACGCATACGTCTCCTTACAGGTACTGCGGGAGAGAAAGAATAGGAAAGTTTGGCTTTCACATAAGAGTTATGTGGAGAAAGTTATGCGGCGCTTCAACTTGCAGAACGTGAAGCCAGTTTCTACCCCGTTTCCTATTCATTTAAAATTGTCGGCCAAGCAATCACCGGGTACGGAAGCAGAAAAGGCCGACATGGCTCGGGTACCATATTCATCGGCAGTAGAGAGTCTTATGTTTGCCATGGTGTGCACGAGACCCGACATTGCTCAAGCAGTGGGAGCAGTGAGTCGATATATGGCGAATCCAGGTTGTGAACATTGGAATGCAGTGAAGTGGATTCTCAGATATTTGAGAGGCACTGCGGATTTCTCACTCTGTTATTATTCTGCGGGTTTGGAGTGCATCGGATATGTGGATGCAGATTTCGCAGGAGATAAAGATAGGTGAAAGTCTACCACAGGTTATGTTTTCTCCATGAGCGGTAGTGCTATTAGCTGAAAGTCGAACCTTCAGTCGGTAGTCGCTTTGTCGACGACGGAGGTGGAGTATATAGCAGTGACACATGCTTGTAAAGAGGCTATTTGTCTAAAAAGACTTTTAGAAGAATTGAAAGTAAAACAAGATGTAGTGAGAGTGAATTATGATAGTCAAAGTGCAATACACTTGGCGAAGAATCCGGCGTTTGACTATCGGACGAAACACATTGATATTCGTTATCACTTTGTGAGAAATGTGGTGGATGAGGGTTTTATCTCATTGTTGAAAATTCATACAGATGCGAATCCAACGGATATTTTAATGAAGCCGATGACTAGAGAGAAGTTCAATTAGAGCATGACTTCTCTCGGTCTTGGAGCTACGTGAGGAGAGTGAGAATTTGACAAGATCTCTAATTTTGTACTTTATGGAATTCGGCACATGTTTTTAAGTGGGAGAATTGTTGGATTATGTAAAATCATGTTTCGAGTCGATATCACGGTACTCAACTCCGCGATGGGTTGAATATGTTGGATTTGATCCTAATTTGATCCAATCTTGTTCCAAAAGATTAGTGATGATTTAGGAATATTTTAAAGAGGATTCTTAAAAAGATATCGACGACGACTAGAAATGATTTGGAAACTCGGATGGACGTTGGAGATCATTTCCTATTACAATTAGGTTTTTAGAGTTATATTAACTTTTGTGATTCATCTTTTATTTTTTTAAGCTTCATTGAAAAAATCTTAATTGAGAGGAAAAACGTAGAGAGCATCCGTGAGAGAATTTTTTGTAATCCAATTTTACTCCTTATACTTTTGTATCGTAGATTAATCGAAGAACGCATTGAGGTGGTCTTGCCCGTGGACGTAGGTCGACACATTGTTGGCCGAACCACGTAAATCTTGTAACCTTGTGTTTTCTTATTCATTTTATTTGCTTAGTTATTCTCGTGATTATTTTCTACGATCGTTCTTGTCTACTTTTATATACGAAAAATTTTGTTTAAGCTGCGCTCGTGCGTTGTGCGGATTGAGGTGTGCTCGGTAACCCCACAGCCAGTTCCCCTTTCATCAAATTAACATCAAATCACCTTCGAAATATAATAAAATCGTCGAAAAACTGCAAATAATACTTTTGAAGACTCCCTCTCAAAAATTCGTGTGAAAAATAAAAAAATAGAAAGGATTAACTATATTGCACTTGAATTCTTCAAACATCTCATATTTTATAAAAAATGAAAAATTACAATAAAAAGACATGACTTTTAATATTATATCTCTTCACAAAAGAACACATTCTGAAGACACGTATCATTTTATAAATATTTAAAAAATAAATTCTTTCACAAGAGATATATCCCTTTACATCAAATACAAATTATTTTCTCGCTTTCACTCTTACCTGCAGACTAAAAATTATCATTCAAAAAAATTATTTATATATATTATATTTGATTTAGTTTACCAAACTGAATATTGGTAGTTAGGTTTGCTGCATTGACTAAGTCAATGATAAATCATACTTTAATTAATTTATTGATAAATTTCCTAGTAGAACAAGTAACTTGCTTGTCAACTATGAACTCATAAATGAAAAGGATCAAACACCCAATTGGAAACTTGGCTATCTCTTTTGTTCACACAAGTTATTTGTGTTTTTTTGTTGACTCCCAAGTCCATGAATGGAAAATTTTCTCATCATTTTGACCCTAACAATCAATCACAATATATATATATATATATATATATATATATATATATATATATATATATATATATATATCCTCAACAATCACTTAACATTGCATGGTCCACTTTTTTTTTTTTTTTAGTTTTGCTTCCACATTCATGTGGAAACTTAGATGGTTAGGTGATGAGAAAAGTCTACAATTGAAGGATTAATTATACTACATACAAAGTATTATATTCTATCTAGTTTAATCTGATCAGCCTAATTTCAAAGATGATATAGTGCTATTAAAAAATATACTATTTGATTAGTATTTACTTTTTTTTTTTCCTCCTCAAATTTTACTTACAACAACAAAAATATATATGATTGCTAAATTAATAAACTTGTGATCATGTATCTTGGAATCTTATCTCAGCTCTTATTGCGTATAATAGAAAGACCGATCTTATTTATTGGCCAAAGAGAAATGCTATTTAAACTATATATATATATATATATATATATATATATATATATATATATATATATATATGGCTAAATTACAAAAAATCTTCCTGTCATATCCCTTTTTTTCACTTTACCTCCCTGTCATTTAAAAGTCGACAACCTGTCCCCTCGTAATTACCGAATTGTCTTTAGGGGGCAACGACGTTGACAGAAATAATAAATTAACGAAAATGCCCTTTTTTTTTTTCGAAGTTTTTTTTTTTTTTTTCCGAAGTCTTTTTTTTTTTCGAAGTCTCTTTTTTTTTTTTTTAGGGAATATTTTTCAAGGGTATTTTGGGTATATAAAAAAATATTTTCAAAAAAACTGACGGTCAACTGACGGTCAACTGACGGCGGGGGGTTATTGCACAATTCGGTAATTACGAGGGGGCAGATTGTCGACTTTTAAATGACAGGGGGTAAAGTGAAAAAGCGGGATATGACAGGGGGGTTTTCTGTAATTTAGCCTATATATATATATATATTTGTTGGAATATAAATTATACCTTTCTCCTATTTTAGAGGTCAAATATATGAATTACATCCACTTTGAGGTGTATTTTTTTAAAAAGGCTAATTTCATATAGATTTTTACAAAAATATCAAATAATAGATAGATTTTTATAAAACTTAAGTGATTAAATTTATTTCTTCAAAATTTTTTTGATTTGCAAATATAACACTTCAAAAATTTTGATCTGTTTATATATATTCCTACCGTTTATCCGTTAATATATATCTGTCTTTTTCTCTCTCTTTGCCCTCATTTTATGGCTGTTGCCTTTAAAAAAATAAAAAATAAAAATTGATGAAAATTAATATTGACATACAAATTATATATATATAAAAAAATATATTTTATTTATTAGCTAATTATGGTTAACTTTTTTAGGTCATGATTATTTAAATTTTGATAACAGAAAAATATATCTATATTTATACAAATTATATATATATATATATATATATATATATATATATATATATATATATATATATATATATATATATATATATATATATATATATATATATATATATATATATATATATATAAAATTTATTAGCTAATTATGATTAACTTTTTGTTGTAACATTTTATATTAAATGAATTAACATTTGCATATGTAATGCATTCATTCCTATAACCTACACAATGCATTAAGTTAATTGAGGTTACATCATTCATTGTTAACAAAACTTTGTTTTGAACTTGTAACCTATTGTGGTTTTGAAAGAAAAGTTTAAACTTATAACTTTCATACTTAATAAGGTTAATAAATAACTTGTAACCTATAGGCTTTACAAGCCTATATAAAGAGAGCTTGTCTACTCTCTTAAGACACACCAACAAAAGATCAAAAAAAGACTAAACAAATTATATACTACTTGAGAGCGAGACATCAAAGAAAAGGCGTTATTTTTGGTGGAGCTTTGGGCTCATCTACTTGTGCAGAGTTGGTGAAGCCACACGACGAGGGTCGAGCCGTTGTATCCTGGAGGGGACAAGTCAGTGTTCTGCTGCATCGGTTCGAAGGCTTTGCCTACCGCAGAGGGCTTGAATCTCCTTAAAGAGAGCGAGATATCCGTGCCTCGGCTTGATCAACTCGTTGATACTTTTCATATATTTTTTGTAGTCTAACCTCTATTTTGTGTATTTACACCAACAATTTTAAGGAGATTCAGGAGATGGAGGCTACACATGAAAAGTCCAACGATACTACCGGGGATCTTAATAAGCCCTTCCGCTTCAAAGGAGCCCACTTCAAGAGGTGAAAAGGAAAAGTGTTATTTTACCTCAATCTACTTAAAGTGGCATATGTCCTTACGGAGAAAAATCCAAAGAAGACTAACACCGACAATATGACGGAGGATGATCTTTACGAACACTACGAAAAAACTGAAAAATACGAGAAGGATGAGTATAACTGTCGGTATTATCTTCTTAACTGCCTTTCAGACCAGTTTTATGATTATTATGAAAATACTTATTCATCTGCAAAGAAGATTTGGAAGGCATTGCAGCTTAAGTATGATACAGAACAAGCTGGTGCAAAGAAGTACGCTGCTAGTCGCTTCTTTCGCTACCAAATGGTCGAAGGAAAATCCGTGGTGGAACAAGTCCAAGATTTTCAGATGATCGCTCATGAAGTTCAATCCGAAGGAGTTAAGTTCGGAGACAACTTGATCGTGCTAGGGATCATCGACAAGTTACCACCTTCATGGAGGGAATTCCAAAAGACCCTTCGACATAAACAAAAGGAGATGTCTCTCGAGACATTAATTGCACGCATTCGCGTGGAAGAGGAGGCAAGAGGTCAAGATGCACTTGAAGCAAAAGAAAATGATGCTAGCGGCACTAAGGTAAACTTAGTATCATCTCATTCTTTACCTAATAACAATCATTCTAGAAATACATACTTGAAGCCTAAGAAGAAAATTGGAAAGAATAGTGGTAGACCTCAATTTAAGAAAACTTCAAATAACCAAGGACCTCCTTCTCACGAGAAAAATTCTATAATTTGCTATGTCTGTGGCAAAAGTTGGCATATTGCTCGAATTTGCAAATTTCGAAAACGTAAAGCTTTACCTCAAGCTAACGTTACCGAAGAACCACTTGTGGCAATGATTACAGACATACGCCTGGTTGAAAATGCTGAAGGATGGTGGGCAGACTCTGGTGCCAATAGGCATGTCTGTCATGATAAGACTTGGTTTAAAGTTTATACTCCCTATGAACAATCAAGAAGTATCATGCTTGGTGATTCACATACTTCTGAAGTTTTAGGGAGTGGTGAGGTCGAGTTAAAATTTTCTTCTGGAAAGGTGCTCATCTTAAAAGATGTGTTGTATACACCTTTGATTAGGAAGAACTTGATGTCAAGTTTTCTTCTTAATAAAGCTGGCTTTAAACAGACCATTGAGTCTGATCAGTATGTTATTTCCAAGAATGGAAAATTTGTGGGTAAAGGTTATGCATGCGATGGAATGTTTAAATTAAACATTGAGAATAAAGCATCATCTACTTCTGCTTATATGCTTTCTTCTGTGAATTTTTGGCATGCTTGTTTGTGTCATATTAATAGCAGATATGTTAGCTTGATGAGTAGTTTAGGATTAATTCCCAGACTGAGTAGTGATTTTGACAAATGTGAAACATGTAGTAAGTCAAAAATCACTAAACGATCTCATAAGAGTGTTGATCGAAGTACCGAATTACTTGAGTTAATTCACAGTGATATTTGTGAATTTGAAGGTACTCTAACTCGTGGAGGAAATAGATATTTTATTACATTTATAGATGATTTTTCTAAATATACTTATGTATATTTACTGAAAAATAAAAGTGATGCTTTTGACAGATTTAAAGATTTTCTCCATGAAGTAGAAAATCAATTCGGTAAAAAGATAAAAAGAATTAAAAGTGATCGAGGTCGTGAGTATGGATCTACGGGATTCAATTCTTTTGTTCAGTCTTTAGGAATTATCCATGAGACTACAGCTCCATATTCGCCTGCTTCTAATGGAGTGGCCGAGAGAAAAAATAGAACACTTATTGAGCTAACAAATGCTATGATAGTTGACACTGGTGTACCCTTAAATCTTTGGGGTGAAGCTATTTTAACTGCAAGTTATGTCTTGAATCGCGTGCCACATAAGAAGTCTAAAATGACACCTTTTGAGTTATGGAAAGGGTATAAGCCAAATTTGGGATATCTTAAAGTGTGGGGCTGTCTAGCTTATGTGAGGCTATCAGACCCTAAAAGACCCAAATTGGGTGTTAGAGCTGCCACTTGTATATTTCTTGGATATGCCTTAAACAGTTCAGCCTATAGATTTTTAGACATTGAAAACAATGTGATTTTTGAATCAGGAGATGCTATTTTTCATGAAGATAAGTTTCCTTTAAAATTGAAAAATAGTGGGGGCCAAGAATTTAAAAGTGTTTCGAACAAACCAAACTCTTCAAACTCTCTTTCGCAAAACCAAGAACAATATGTTTTTGAACCTAGAAAGAGTAAAAGAAATAGAATAGAAAAAGATTTTGGCCCTGATTATGTTATTCTTAATATTGAAGAAAACTCATTTTCTTTACAAGAAGTTTTATCTTCAAATGACGCCATTTTTTGGAAAGAGGCTGTAACTGATGAGATGGAATCTCTAATTTCTAATAAAACTTGGAAATTAGTGGATTTACCTCCAGGCTGTACAACAATTGGTTGTAAATGGGTCCTCAGAAAGAAATTGAAACCGGATGGGAGTGTAGACAAGTATAAAGCTAGACTTGTCGCAAAAGGTTATAAACAAAAAGAAGATCTAGACTTCTTTGATACCTTTTCTCCGGTTACTAGAGTGACATCCATCAGAGTTCTCATTGCTATTGCAGCAATATATGATTTACATATTCATCAGATGGATGTAAAAACCGCCTTTCTGAATGGTGACCTAGATGAGGAAATTTATATGGACCAACCTGAGGGGTTCATAGAGCCTGGACAAGAACATAAAGTGTGCAAGCTAAATAAATCCCTTTATGGCTTAAAGCAGGCACCCAGACAGTGGCATGAAAAATTTGATTCTTGCATGATTGAGAATGGCTTTAAATCAAACGAGTGTGATAAGTGCATCTACTACAAAACTTTTGAAAAATTGCATGTAGTTGTTAGCCTTTATGTAGATGATTTGCTAATTTTTGGCTCTAACTTAAATGTTATTAATGAGACAAAAATTATGCTAAATCATTATTTTGAAATGAAAGATCTTGGTGAGGCTAACTTCATTTTGGGTATGAAAATTACCAAAACACCAGATGGTATTTTTCTTGATCAGTCGCATTATGTTGAGAAAATTTTAAGAAAGTACAACTTTCTTAATTGCAAGCATGTGACTACACCTTTTGATTCAAGTGTTCACTTATTTTCCGTTAAAAGTGAAAATGAAATTATAAATCAAAAGGAATATGCTAGTATGATTGGAAGCTTGCGGTTTGCGACTGATTGCACTAGACCTGATATAGCATATGCAGTAGGGATACTTAGTAGATTTACAAGCAAGCCGGGTACAGAGCATTGGCATGCCATGGAACGTGTGATGAGATATCTCATTGGTACCAAAACTTATGGCTTGTTTTATGGGAAGTATCCTGCTGTAATTGAGGGTTATAGTGATGCTGATTGGAATACCTTATCAGGTGATTCTCTCTCTACCACTGGTTATATTTTTACTTTAGCAGGTGGTGCTATATGTTGGAAATCTAAAAAGCAAACTATCATTGCTAATTCAACCATGGAAGCCGAGCTTATTGCTTTAGCTTCAGCTAGCGAGGAAGCTAGTTGGTTGAGAGACTTATTGTCTGAGATTCCATTTCTGGAGAAACCAGTTCCATCTGTGTTGATACACTGTGATAGCACTGCTGCTATTGGTAGAGTAAGAAACCGTTATTATAACGGTAAATCCAGATCCGTGAGAAGAAAACACAGTACTGTGAGATCATATATGAACAATGGTATTATCAATGTAGATTATATAAAATCTACTGATAATCTAGCAGATCCATTAACCAAGGCCTTGGGAAGAGAAAGGATCTGGAATACATCGAGGGGGATAGGGTTAAAGCCTATAACATCATGAACCACGTATGAGGATACCCAACCTGATGATCAGAGATCCTGAAAATCGGGTTCAATGGGAAAAACGAATCATATGGTGGTCGTAAAGAATGCACAACATATAGATCTACATGATCTAATATTACCTATCCCTATGATGTGAGTGCATTCATCCTGTAATGGAATGAGGGTTGAGTTATTACACTCTTAATGGAGTCTGTGGCTCTTATGAGCAGGGTGTCAGAATTACAGGAGCACCCTTGACGGATTTCACCTATGTGAGCATGGAAGTGGGGCCGCTTCCTATGAGAATGGGCTTTTTCTCAAAAATGCTCATGAAAACCAGGATAAGCACAAGGTCGTAACGTGCTAGCTAGTAAAGCTCATGTCAACACCTGGATTATTATATGTGAGCAGTGACACTCTATTTCCCTTAAGCAGCCAAAGTTCAAGTCTGAGACCACTCTGGCTCTGGAGTAGAGATCATTGTTTCACTAAGTGAAGGTTCAATGCAGAGCACACCTTCTTTATGTATAATGATCCCTCTTTGACTGTCGAACTCTCTTTAATAATAAAATGAGTGGGGGAATGTTGTAACATTTTATATTAAATGAATTAACATTTGCATATGTAATGCATTCATTCCTATAACCTACACAATGCATTAAGTTAATTGAGGTTACATCATTCATTGTTAACAAAACTTTGTTTTGAACTTGTAACCTATTGTGGTTTTGAAAGAAAAGTTTAAACTTATAACTTTCATACTTAATAAGGTTAATAAATAACTTGTAACCTATAGGCTTTACAAGCCTATATAAAGAGAGCTTGTCTACTCTCTTAAGACACACCAACAAAAGATCAAAAAAAGACTAAACAAATTATATACTACTTGAGAGCGAGACATCAAAGAAAAGGCGTTATTTTTGGTGGAGCTTTGGGCTCATCTACTTGTGCAGAGTTGGTGAAGCCACACGACGAGGGTCGAGCCGTTGTATCCTGGAGGGGACAAGTCAGTGTTCTGCTGCATCGGTTCGAAGGCTTTGCCTACCGCAGAGGGCTTGAATCTCCTTAAAGAGAGCGAGATATCCGTGCCTCGGCTTGATCAACTCGTTGATACTTTTCATATATTTTTTGTAGTCTAACCTCTATTTTGTGTATTTACACCAACACTTTTTTAAGTAATAATTATTTAAATTTTGATAACAGAAAAAATATATCTATATTTATAGACAAAAACTTTTGAAAAAATAAATTTAATAACTAAAATTTTATAAAAATATATTTAGTATTTGATATCCTTGTATAAATCTACATGCAATAATTTTGTTTTAAATACAATTGTTGTCCAAAGTAGAGATAGAAAACAAAACTAAACAGTACCACTAATGGTGGAAAAAGCTATGCAGCAACTACCACCATGCATGAACAAGTTGAAAAATAAATAAATAAAATAAAAGGAGAAAAAGAGGGAGTGGACAAACATAGCCGCAATTTACGAACACAAGCAGCCGACCCCAAAAAAAAAAAATTAATTAATTAATTAATTAATTAAAACCTTTTCTTTAGTCTGAAAATAATTACAAACAAAAATTATATAAGCTCTCTATCAATCATTCATTTTATTTTATTTTA